>CM067363.1:70560154-70782654 GCA_034401795.1 Chaetoderma sp. LZ-2023a | reverse complement strand
ACACGTTATAGTCAAATTTGTTTCAAAATAGACAACAACTTCCAGTAAATATGTTTTGAAGTGGTTTTCAGGGTTAACGGGTGGGCGCCCAAATACGTTATCGATAGACCTTTCCATTGTATCCATTGATCATATGACGTCATAACGAATTACGTGACGTATCTAATGACATCACAATCAATGCCGTCATTCTGACGTCATAAATGACGCAGATAACTACGTTACGAACGCATAGTTGAAGACTATGCGTTGTTGTACGAATTGTATGAATTTACTACTTAATACATATCCTGTTGAATATTTGGAAATTAACTTGACTTGGCAGCAACAGCACCCAGTCAAATTAGTTACAAAATATTCAACAATCACACTGCATAGTTTTCAGGAAATAGATAGTCAGGGCATGCGGGGATTGATTAATCCCAACACGGCCAAGTGTGGGTGGAGCTTAACTAGTGATGGGTGGGGAATAGCTAAAACTGGAAAAGTTTATTAGAGAGCCTATAGGCACACATTCCCTAGCCAACGCCCAAACAAAGCAAACCCGGGGAAACGTTGTAAGGTTTTTAGTACATTGGAAACCAAAAGTTGTCCATTGGTTGTATGTAATCGCTCCTATGTTTCTGTGACAGTGAATTAGAATTCCTCGAGTTTTCTGGCAAAATATCTGGTAATAACTGATATGGTGCAAGCTGATTTATTGACACACTGGGCAACTGCGGAGTAAGTTTTGGTACTTGCTGCCCTTGTATGTTAGGAAACAATGATGGAGATGGTGTTGCTTCACGTCCTTGTGGTATCTTGCGTACATGTAAAGGCGCTTGTGGCAATTTCTGTCCAATATAAACTGCATCGTGTGGAATATGATGTGGTGGCCAAAGCTTACCTAGGTTCACCTCTGGTGATAGTGCTGAGTTGTGTTGGGGCACGGATTCATGTTGACTAGATACTAATAGTGGTGGTGTAGATGCATGATATGTTGGCCGTAGCTTCCTGATGGAAGGCATTTTCTTTGGTGGATGGTGTACTACGGGAGCGTGCGTCTTCACTAGGGGTGCATCAGACTGTGGTTTTGGCAGATGTAGCTGCTGCTCAATAGCATACATTCCAAATAGTGGATCCATGGACCACATCTGATGAGGAGTTAAATGGTGTGTTCCGAGCGGGTTCTCTGCCATGATAGGGAACAGTGACATTAGATGGTTATCTTGGTAATTCACAGGTCTCTGCACTGGACGGCCTAGGATGGACGTTAGCCCTTCAGGTAATTCGCCATATTCGATCGGCTCAAAATAGTCTTCCATGAGTGGTGTTGTGGTAATCTCTGGCGTCTGAGTTACATAAGTATTATAAGCATGGTTGCTGTAGTGAGATATCACAGCAGGACGAATAGACTGGGGCGTTTCTCCAGACTGGCTAAATGGGTGAAATTGCTTAGGGCTTTCTCCATGATGAATTGACTGTCCGACGGGTCCAAATTGAAATGCGTGTGTATCTTGTGCAGTGCTGGAGATCGGATGGGCGTGTACAGGATCCAGAACCGATCCAGATTGTAAAACCTTAAAGAAGGCTGAAGCTCTGGGAATAATCGTCTGTCGAGCTTGTTCATATTTCCTGAAATACGGATCCTGTGGTGGGAGACTTGGAGGAAATGCATAAGGAGGGTTGACAGGTTTAGGAGCTGGCCCGGTTCTTATCACGGAACCACTAATTTGAAGAGGAGATTGATTAAATATGCCTGGAAACATCTTATTCAGGTACTGTCTAATGAAATGATACGGATCATTGTTGGATATACGTGGTGTACTGTTTTTTATGGGAAAAGGCGAGATTGGCAGATCATGCGAACTCACAGGTGGATGTGCTCGCCACGATCGAGACGGTACGAGTGGCGTTTGATTAGATGGTGGTCGAACAATTGTCAGCGGTGCCGGCCTGAATAGATTTTGCTGTGTTGGATTTGAGTGTGGACTCAGTGGCTCTGATTGCCGGATTGCACTGGATGGATTACTAGCAGCTCCTTGAGAATTTAAGATTATCGGATGCCTATGTCCAAACCTATATATGTCTGTAGATGGTCTTGAACCATGTCGCGTAGAATGTGGTGGTCGCGACACAACTATTGGTGCACCACGTGTATCTGCTATTATTGGAGGTATATAAGGAGGATCAATCGGATTAGGTGGTTCTCTGTCAACTGGGTCGTTTGTGGTTGCTATAGTAACAAACACAGGAATAGAAAAATTAAAATAATAATAATAATAATAATAATAATAATAATAACAACTAAAGAACATTTACTGAAGTAACTGTAAATCTATCTGCGATGTCTGCCCATTAAGAAATGTTATAAGGTGTATTCTAAGGCCATTGAACACGGCTGGTGCTGATCGAATAAAAACTCTAGGTGTAGGCACAGGTCACAGATCAATACTTGAAATTCATATAGGTGTACACTAAAAGATCACCTGGACCCTACTGATAAAATAAGATGTCTCTCCTAACATGCTCTTTGGCGTTGCATGACGAAAGGCAGATAACCTATGCCAAATATGAAAATTGGAAAATTTTACTTGTGAATGACCTTAATCCCAAGCGAGGTATTAAGATTTTTATTGGAACTAATTTAAATCTCTCAATGTTCTAGAATCTAGCCAGGTTTGAAGAGAATAGCAAGAAAAATCTAAGAGAAAATGCTGTTTAACTATTGCTCCCATAAGTTTACAATAGGGGGATATATGGCACGGAAAAGCTGATTTCTTGAAAATAATTAGACGGATCATCTTTCAATTTGACACCACCTAAAGTTACTATACGTCCTAGAAGTTTGCCAAGCTTCAAGTCGATCTGAGCCAAGAAAAATCTTGCCGGCCATTTTGAAAAAGAAAATTTAGAGAAAGATTTAATTTCTGCAAAAAACGAAAACCGATATGTTTTTAAACCCAAAATGTTCACATACGTTATATATATTTTTAATATACTAATAATAATAAATAATATATTTCTTTCAAAAATATCCTCCATTAGTAACATATCAACCGAATATGGTAGTGATCCGATCAACACTCCTGGTGTAGTCGCAGTTCAAAGATCCATCCTGAATTCCCATTCATTGTCTATGGAGCAATGTTCCATGAATTGTGGTGGGGGTGAGGGGGGTGGGGGTGTCAAAGCTCTGGCTGCCTTTTAGAAAAACAATGAGTTTCTTTTCAAAAACAAGCTTCCACTGGTAACATCCTCATATAGTAGTTATCCGATCAAAGCTCAGTGACAGTTTAAAGTTTGGCTGACACGACTGGTATAGCCTTGCATAAATAGATCACGCATGCACGTGACAACTTTTCGGAAAATACACATCGATTCGCTTGAAGCGTACTCGGTTAATAACAAAAACAGACTGTTGTTCTATATCGAAGAGCCTGCCACCAACGCGCTGATTGATTCCCAACTCAAAATGTATTACCTGCATAGGACGTAAATAACGTTAATTTATTTGCTCAGATGGTTCTTATAAGACGACATTTATCTCCCTTTAGGCATAATTTCAATGAAAATTGGCCAAATTTAAAAGAAATCTGTCTGTTTAATAAAGAAGAAACACGTGCGAGCGTATTCAGCAGGAAAAAATCTGTACGAGAACCAATTACAAAGATAGCGTGTACTAAAGGTAATTTCAGCGACACCACTTTCGATATCTGCCTTGTTTACTATTTATTCCTATGCTGGGCTCTATTAGCAGGCACTGGAGTTGGCTTCTCGATTGCCGAAATTTAAAAAAGTTGAAAGCAGAATCCCCATTATGCGCGTTTTCAAATTTGCATTTCTTGCTTATTTCTTACCGTATGCTCGCCCAATTTAGGTGTGCGATGCGGATTTGGATTGTGTTTCAAATATATTGTATAAATGACTATTATAATTGTGTTTGCAGACGGACTTTAAAGGATAACTAACCTCATTTCATGATATCTAGACCGATGATCTAATAGCCCACTCATAAACTATGCATGGAATCTTAAGCTTTTTATCATCCCGTCAAAGAATGTTATTCAGGGTTTAGTAGCTGAATGTTGGTACATTTCTACAGCGTATAATGTCTGTCATGATTTACTTTTCAACCGATCAGAAAAGCCTAGCGTGTCCGCCTCTGTATATGAGCTCAGTCATAGAGGTGCCATGTATAGCTCAACACTGTGGTACAAATGCAACTATACAGGTAAGCTGTTGAATATTTTGAAACTAATTTGACTTAGGCAGCAACAACTTCCAAACAAATTAGTTTCAAATTATTCAAAAACATGGTTATTACATAATAAAGAATGTAATACATTGACACTTACATGACATCACACGCTATCTCTACAATCGACAAAATGGTGGCGCTCACTGTTCAACGTTTGCTCGATATTACAAAGCAGATAATTGTGATACGGAAAAAGGAATGTGACAGGATATGAATGATATGGAATCTATACACCGTAATCTAACAATGAATACACATCTGAAATGACATTAGCACCCCTTTAAAGATCAATACTGAAAATCGCCAGACATTTCCTATAGGATTTGCCCACGGAAAAGCTTAACACCTCCTTGGGGCAGATCCCGGATACAAGCACAAGCACGCGGGTCCAGTGTCGGTAGCAGAAGTTAACTAGGTTTGAAGTTAATTGGATGAAAACTGTAGGTGGAGATGTAAGTGCAATATTCTTGACGAAGAATAAGAAAGAAATAAAGAAAGAAAGAAATAAGATAATGAGTGATTTTAATAATCTGGGATTGTATCGCAGATTAATAATAATAATAATAATAATAATAATAATAATAATAATAATAATAATAATAAATAGAGAACATTTACTGAAGCCACTGTAAATCTACGATGTCTGGCCATGAAGAAATAGGATACGGACTCTTCTAACTTAACCATTGAAAATGTCTGGGCAAGTTGAGTTGAGTTCTGTCAACGGCGAAACTTGGGAATTTGACCCCTAATTGGCATTGACATTGTACGGGCCACTTTGAAACCACCACCATTGGATCCGACATTATTGATTTGCTATAGTGAAGCATTGCCAAAATCACCGAAAATGCCATTAAATGTCAAATAAAGGAGAAATTAACGAATTTTGTTAGGCCCAGAGAGAATGGAAATTCGGCAGATGTAATGGCCTCAATCAACTTCAACAGGTAGCGGGAGGTAATTTATATCAAAAGCTAAAACTGGTCACATTGACCTCTGACTGACCTTGAACTTGTTTGGGCCTCTTTCAAACCAACACCATTGGATCCGGCCAGTAAAGGGTTACCAAAATCAAGGGAAATGCCATCATATGTCAAATAAAGGAGAAATTAATGAATTTTGTTTGGCCTAGGCGGTCTGAGAGAATCGAAAATTCACCAGATGTATTTGCCTCAATCAACTTCAGCAGGTAAAGTGATGTATTTCATGCCAAAAACTAAAATTGGGCAATTTGACCACTGAATGGCATTGACCTTGTTCGAGGCACTTTCACATCCTCACCATTGGATCCAGCATGCGTGATGTATCTATAGTGACGTTTTCATGAAAATCCAGGAAAAAGCCCTGAAGCGTCAAATAACCGAGAAATCTGCAAAGTGTGTATGGGGTGCCTTGGATTCAAAATTTAACATTTCATTCAATCTAAGTCTCAGTCATCTTGTATGGGTAAATGGAGATAGCCCATGCCAAAAACGAAAACCGGTATCGTGAGTGCCGGCTGGGTGACCTTGACCTTGAGGTCGGATCTCTCCGAAACCAACATCATTGACCGGCATGTGTGATATACCATTGGTAACGTTTTTATGAAACTCAATAAAAGAGCCCTGAAGTGTCAAATAACCGAGAGATCTGCAAAGTTATGTGGGAGTTCAACAAACTAATATTTCACTCAATCTCAATCAGCTTTTATGGGTAAATGGAGGTCATGTATGCCTTCAAAACTATTAATTGTGATGCCCAAGGGGTACCCTTCCACTTGATCAAAACTATAGGTGCCGTCACAATTCAACTGTCCATCCTAATGATTTGCATCCATTCCCTATGGTGCCATTTTCCATCCAATTGGGTCAAAGGTCAAAGGATCAAGGTAATCTTTTAGGTGGGCTAACAGCTTCCGGACCCAAGAGTAGCATCCTACCCAGGTATGGTATTGATCCGATCAAAACTGTAAGTGTAGTAGCAGTTTAAAGATCACTATTGAAAATGCCATTACATTTACTATGGTCCATTTTTTCCGAACCAAAGGTGGGCAGCTCGAAAACTATTTGGCAGATCCAAATTCTTTTGGAGAGTCCACGATTCCAGACTGGGTAGCAGAAGTTGACCAAGGTTGGAGATGATTGGATGAAAATTGTAGGAGGAGATGCGGTGCAAAGTTTTGGCGAAGAAGAAAGAGAAGTAAGAAAGATAGAAGAAGAACGAAGAACGAACCTGAGTGAATTGAATTATTAATAATAATAATAATAATAATAATAATAATAATAATAATAATAATACGGCTTAACCTGTTTAAGTGCTCACCTAAGTTTGGGAACTTGTTTAACGCTTTCAGAGCCAACGCTTCCAATTGTTCATCTTAATCTGATTAGCAGTGAGTTTTGGAGCATATGTGTGTTGTAACTGTTGCTACACGACGCAGATGCTGCAGATGTTGCTGGCTCTTACAGCACCAGCCAAAACACGCACGCACTCACACACGCATTATAATAGTTTTTTTATTAGTGTCAAGCATTAGTTCTTTGAACCTTGTCATTGACGACGCACTAACACTATGATATAGTGGTAGTAGTAGTAGTAGTAGTAGTAGTAGTAGTAGTAGTAGTAGTAGTAGTAGTAGTTGTAGTAGTAGTAGTAGTAGTGTAAGTGGGTTATATTCCTGCCTATAGAAACAACATACCACTCAAATGTGTTTTAAAAAATTCTACAGAATGTTTATTAGCTTTTTAATTCATCACAAGTTAGAATTCAGACATATTCGTGATTGACCATTCTCACATACATGACGGATCCACGCCATTTTGATTGTGACATCAGCTAACAATAAACGTATTTGATTGTAACGGCGTGTACTTAATGGACCATTTATGGCTTTAGCTTTGCCCGCAAATCCCTAGTTAAGCTCCACCCACATCTCACTCGTGTTGTGGTCGTTCGATATTTGAACTCTCCGACTATCAATTTCCAGAAAACTATACAGATGCACTGCTGAATATTTTGAAACTAATTAGTTTCAAAATATTCGACATAATGTTTATTAAATAGCAAAGCCATGCAATTCGCACAACGTGTCGGACTATTACACGTTTAAGACGGACTAAGCCGAGTCGTTTATGCAACAATTAATTATGACGTCACCCTATCCGCAATTTAGTTGATTATGGCATCATATGACGTCAGATGATGGATGGATAAACTGGAAAGGTCCATCGACAGATCAGGCCCATCATTCAGAGGCTTACTGACAGATCTTTTCCACTTCGGTTAAGGACCTACGTTATTTGCTTGTCACGCCAGCCAACAAGTGACGTGCTTTGATTATGACATCAGATGTATGAATGTCAGATCTGAACTCTCCATTGGGGGAAGGAAGCCACATCATTCCTGAACCTGATATCCTAGAAATTCTTTAGCTTTTTTACCTCTGACCTCTGAGCCATTAGGTCATACGTTTTCACGCTTACATGGGTAGTCATATTTAACTTACCGCCAGAGTAGCCATGTATATCAAATCCGGCCACAATCGGCGATGCAGTAAATTGAGGATATTCTAGATCCGACCAAGCATACGCATTCCACGCATTTGGAAATTGAAAGAGGTTTGCATATGTCAGTATCGGCTCCTGTAAGATCACACTTTGGATAATCACGAAAATCAATAATTCTCGGACAGCATGTCGAGTGGCAGACATTGTTCATTTCACCCATGCACATTGTTTAAGCTCGGTCAAATTCTGTAATAAATAAGTACATAGTGGAATGAGTTGATGGCAGGGACGTGGTGGCAAGGGACGAGGTGACGAGCACTCGTCATGGGCCCCTGGCCAGGTGGGGCCCCACCCAACAAGTCCAAAAAAAAAGATGTTCAAATACGCGTGCAAAACAACACCAATAACAACACTGGCTAGTGACTATACCAAGTATATTGTGAAAGAGTGCAGTATAGGGCCCCGTGCTAAAGGGGCCTCGTACTTTGCCAAAAGACTAAGAAACGAAGTAAAAATATATCAATTTTACAGACAACCAAAGACCAATATTTGCCTCCAGAAATGCAGGAGATGCAATCTGAGAGCATCTAGATTTAAAGATTTTCCGGAGGAGGGCCCCTGGACACCCCCCCCCCCAACGCCTCGTCACACAATTTTAGAAGCCACCACGTCCCTGCTGGATGACGTTGCTTAATTAAATAGTGGGGTGAATGTGTGTATGTAGGAATCTGTAGCACAGATCGCATAGGGCTGGACCAGAATGGCCCGTCTCAGCACGTTCGTAGTATGTATAGTGCGTGTGTCATAACATGCTTAGAAAACATAAGATCGGCCACCGCGCAGGCGCGATAATCCAAATAGGCCAAGCACACGGTACTGTATGTATGGCGCTGGCATCAATATGTATATATTTCCGGTATCCATTTCGCTCCATCTTTCAGCGAAACTTGCCGCAAAATCTGCACCCTGAAATAAAATCGGATAAGAAATGACGGAGATATCGTGTTCCATAAAACAGGCATATGTACTACATGCTCGCACTAGAGAAGACCCAATAGTACCTATGACGTCATAGCACGTGGTTGCCTAGTTTTGCCTAGTTGTTACATTCCGTGTGTCGATTCACTTGACACCATAAAGTATAAAAGGCCCTTTAGCGGCCATATAAATCAGGAAAATTGTAGGAGGCGGTAGCTCAGGTGGTTAGGAGCAGAGTGGTGAAACCGACGACCCCAGGATCGCATCTCTATTCGGTCAACTGACAATTGCTGGAAACCTAGGCAATCTCCTTCACTCTACGTCGCCTCGCAGGATGCAGGAGTATAAATAGGTGCCAGTGTAAAACTGGGAAAGCTACCAATAATAGACTGAAATAAAACCAGCCTAGAATGGCATGAATTGGACCTGGAATCAGCTACTCGATAAACGCTAACCAAACAAATAACTTCTATAAAATCAGCAGGTGGTAGCTGAGGCTATAATGAGCAGAGCTGTGAAACCGGCGTCCCTGGGATCGGTCTCCGTTCAGCCAGCTGACGATCGCTAAAACATAGGCAATCGCCTTCGCTCCTCATTGCCTCTCTCCACCCAGGAGTATAAATGGGTACCAGTAACTGGGGAACGTACCAATAATATAATGAAATAAAACCAGCCTAGAATAGTGTGAATGGGATCTGGAATCAGGGACTCGATAGATACTAACCAAACCAATAACTTCATAGGAATCAGTCGAGATAGACCGGTCGTTCAGTTCGAACGTACATTTGAAGCTCCATGAACTGCGCCAAGCAGCTAATTCCATCTACACCAGCATAATTACTGCAACTCCTAGAGCCGATTGAAGACACTCGAAAAAGACCAACACCGAAACAAGGCTAGCTAAACGTGCACGAGAGTCATCTGCACAGCGGATAACTGCGGAAATACAAACTACCTTCGGAAACTTGTACGTAACATCTACATCTTGTGTAGTGGACCAGTGAGCCATCCTACAGCCATGAGTTATATCTCGCCATCAGTTATCCATACCACGATGAAATGTGGTATAACAACCTGCATTATATTAGCACAGAAAAACTGTCCTACCTTACTTACGGCCATATTCGTGTGCCGAAAAACTGTGCTAACTCATTTCCGGTAAAGTCAATACAACTGTATCACTTGCACTAAGTCTACAATCGAGCCGATTCCTGTCGAGTTTGAAATCGTGTATACGGTTGAGCCTTTTTTCACTGTTCAGAACATTGCATACTGTGCAGCACCTGAGCTTGCTGTAAGGTAACCGTTCATCTTATGTCAAACTTCAGAACTTCTTCGCCGAAAACTACTTCACAGAACTCTCAGACTACATTCAACATCATCTGCCTGTTTCGCCTCTGAGAACTTCCAGTAGTACACAGATGTCTTCGCTGTTATTTTTTATCAACGTTCTTCAAGTGTTCTGCCTTTTCCTCAATTTTTATATTATGTAAACCTTTTTGTGCCATTTGTAACTCGGCATCACTTTTTCCTTTTATGCACTGATGACTAATAAGCCAACTTGAAATCCACTTTATTTTCTAAGAGTACATCTTTTTCTCACCGACTATTATTAAGCGCGATTACGTTTCGGTTACGCTTCTGCACCAATAGTCAATATGCACCGTCCACTTTTGTTAATCTTACGCTGACGACTATTAGGCATGTTTTACAGCCAGATTCGACCTCTTGCTAAATTCTTGTCAATAACTTGTTCACGGCCTGAATCATTCTCTAGTTAAACTTGTATAATTATATTTTAGTCTCAAATCATTGTATTATGTATCGTACATCGCATTCGCCATATAAAACAACACACCAACAATAGTGCATTAACATTAGATTTCTTATGTCAACACCCCGCACTAGGAAACCATTCTTGTGCCTAAACAGATACAAGTTAAGGGCCACAAATAGTAAACTCTGCCTCTGATGAATTCTACCTCTAGAACGAAACGCCATAAGTCTGAATCACAACTGTGTAACGATGGCCACAGAAACCCCCACCAACTGGTCTTATACCCACCATATATAGAAAGTTACAAAACCCCAATCAGTTTATGGCGGCCCTACATCAGGGCCACCATAGAAACCGCCTACATTAGCCGCCAAGCCGCCAAACCACCTTAGAGCTGCCAAAGCCACCAAAACTGCCAAAGCTTCAAGCCTCTAAGCCACCAAGCCGCCAAGCCGGCAGGCCGCCTAGCCACTGAACCACCAAGCCACCAAACCACCTGCCCGCAAAGCCACCAAGCCGCCAAGTCACCAAGCCGCCAAGCAGCCAAGCCACCAAGCCGCCATGCCGCCAAAACCACCATCTCCAAGCCGCCAAGCCGCCACCACCCCACCACGCATGCGCATGCACATGCGCAGATCCACCACCCAAGGGTATCAAAGGGGGGGGGGGCGCATTCCGTGCTCAGATCATTCAGACGTTGTGCTTCACCAAGTGAAGACAAGCGTCAGGCACACAGGAAAGACTTACTAAACGTTGTTATTAAGAAGATAGCATAGATAGTAGCTCAGTTATTTGTGTTAGAACTATGTTAACAAGTCAAGGCTGTTGCTGTAAAAGGCAGCTAATTAGTGTTAAGCTCGCTTCTGGTGCCACAAATGTCTAGTGGTATACCTATAGAAACAATCCAACGAATGGACCACAACAGAATCCAATAGGCCAACAGCCACCGTCTCCCTCTGTGACTAACTTTGGCCCATCCTCGGTCGCTGAAATCGCTTGGGTTTCACAGTGTATTCAAACTTAATTGGGACGCAGCACACTTCCCTCAGTACCTTCAGTGACACATTAGTAGGATAATAACTTTACGCCAAAGAAGGAATTCACTGCGACATAAATAAATAGTTATATTAGCCTTAGCAGTGAATCTTGGGCACTTCAATATAAACATAGCGCAGGATAAACATTAGCTCTGAGGAATCAGGTCTATGCAGCTTGATTTCGACACTTCGGCTCGCGGCAAAAGACACGCTCGGCAGACCAACTGTCCGGTGACTTAGAAGGGTTGAGAGGGCAAGTCCTCAATGGTCTGCTAAGTATTTCACCGGTTAAGCCATAACTAGTTTAAAGTGCTTCTAAATGCTTGTGTATTGTCAAGTCCATGACTGGTCTTGTTGTGGTTGCGCTAGTGGACACAGGCTGGGAGTCGCTCTTTGGCTCGGGCCCCTGTCGCTGGGGTAGCATCTACCATGTGCAGTCTGTTTGATGGGCCTGCTCACCGTTGGAGTCATACGTGAGGCCGGAGCACGCCTTGGGCATGCAGACGAAACCCATTATAAACGATATGCTAGGGTGCTAGGCCTCTGTGGCATTAACATCTGTTTAAAAACATCAGGTTAGGCTCCTTTGAAGGACCACTAACTACAGCGGCTTCCACCTAGCTTAATTAGTTTAAAGATTCGGCCTGACCAGCAGCAGTGGGAACTGGCCAGCCGTTTCTTATAATACAGCGCACATCACACGTATACAAACGCACAATCACCTCCGAATACAAATCGTCATACCCAACTATGGTTGGATGAACATATACTGATGGCGGCCCGTGATAGGCATTTCCTCTCACTTCAGCGAAAGCTTCTCTAAGAAGAAGGTTATTTAAAAATCTTATATATGTGGCTTATATTAAGCTTTTTTATATCTTATATATATATATGGCTTATATTAAGCCTTAATATAAGCCTTAGGAATCCTATGTGACCCTCTGTTGTCATATTGCCATATGTGTACTGTAAAGATAAGTCGTTCTCTGGCAAAATGCAAATCAGCTATGGACAGTAACTCTCAATAAAACACCAAGTCAAGCATCGGATTAGACTGACCTAACACAGCAATCGGCCAGCACTAATAGCTGAGCCTAAGTAACGTTTTTTAAAGCAGTTTAAAACCAATGGATAAAATGTGTGCACATCACAGCGGATTAACAAACAACATGGATCAAATCGTGGTGTGGAACCGCGGTGTGTACAGGAATGCCTCCCCGGCATCACTGGAACGTTATCATTCCGCCGATCCACGAGATCGGCTTTTGTATTCCTCGGAGCATCTGACTCCCATCTCTTATGAATGGGAAACTTAGAGATGTAACCAGCAAATCCGTTGTGCCGATTCGATCACGAGGAACAATGCGGATGTGCCGCCGATGCCACAAATCCCTTCAAACAGTAAAACGTGGGTGGGTGGGTGAATGGGTATGCGGGTGGAAAGGCCGGAGGACAGGTGTGAGGCAGCCGGTGGGTGGGTAGGCAGGTATGAGGGTTGATAATGGACAGGCAAGAGGACGGGGAGATGGCCAGGCGGATGAGCATGTGGCAGGTAGGCGGACGGATGGTGGGATGGATGGATGGACAATTGGAGTAGTGGGCAAGTGGAACGGTGGGTGGACGGGCGGGAGGGCGGATGGGCGGGCGTGTAGGTGGATAATTGGTAGGCAGTGAGCTAATGAGTGGGTGGGCAAGTGGGCCATAATTTAGTGAGCGGATGGATGGGCAGATTGACGTCAGCGGGCCCACAGGCTGGGGAGAAGGAAAGCGGATGAAGGCAGTTGAGCATACAGATGGGCGGACCGCGTGCGTGTGCGCATGCGTGCATGTATGAGTATGTAGTTTTTATTATTGTCAAGCATTAGTTCTATTAACCCTGTCATTGGCGACGCACTGACACGAGGATATAGCTCATTTACTATCTTCCATGAAATTCTAACCTTTTTCGACCAGAGCGGTGTTGAAACCAGTCAATTCCATGACACCTTCCGCTTAGCTTTTGGGAGGTGAGTAGCTTACCAATAGACTAGCATCCAGAGGATTCATTAATTAACATGTTTCTTTTTCGGTATTCATAAACTAAATAATGTATGTATTCAGCCATTTACTCCGCAGGATTCCTTTTCTTAGGTTGGCAAATGTCTACCCATTAACCAATAGATCCTCATTACCCATTTTGATTTTGCCATCACCCTACATATGACATAAATGATTATGACGTTATATACTTGAGTGTCAGATCAGATCTCTCCATTGGATTGATCAACTGGGTAAATGGAGGATTTCAGTTTATACAGCAATCATATGACGTCATAATCAACCATGTGGCGTATATGATGATGTCATGGTCAATTACGGCATGAATGATGTAGCTAAGTTCGTCACGAACGCATAATTGACGACGGACTAATTGTTGCTATTCAATGTCTTCACTATTTAATAAACAGTCTGTTGAATCTCTAGAAACTAATTTTCCAAGGCACAGGCAGCAAAGCATCAAGTTAAATTAGTTTCAAAATATTCAACAGCTTACCTGATAGTTTCCTGGAAATTGAGATTCAGGTATTGCAGTGGTCAATTGTCCCCAACATCGGCAAAGGGTGAATGGCGGGGCATAGTTGAAATTAGATTCCTCTATTACGTCATTTATAATTAATGACAAGATAGTTATTATCTATTACTCATTATTATCATATTAATTACTATAATGATCTGTAATACCTAATATTAAAACGCCAAACAAGGCAAGAGGGTAGAGTCCCCTACAACCAAGCCAGTCCCATCAGCGACACTGATACTCAAATGTCATAGAAAAAGGCCCTCGGGGAGCAGATAGCCAACATCGACGGTAGCTGAGACCCAAACTAAGCCATAACCAAAATACTGAAATGTATGGAATCATCAGCTACTAGCAACATAGTAATTCTAAAAAAACCTGTAGTAGTAAAACTATCAGCAGACCAGAAAGTCTTAGGGCTGCGCATCTATCAAATTGGCCAAAGCGAGCACCGCACCAAACTACGCAGGGAACGCAATAATATTCTGCGCCACATCAGCAAACGCTTAAAAGATATTGCTATTCAACAAGCAGACTCCCTAGCAGATGAAATCACTGCCACGGATGACTGTCACAAAATGTTTTGGGGCAGCCCGAACCCTGAGAGTTACTGACTACACACTGTCACTCACTGTACACAACTCTAAAAAACATTATTATCGGGACTGACCAGGGCAAAGCCGAGGCAATTCGAGGATGGTTCAAGGAACAGATCACCGACCACGATGATGAGTTCTTTCACCCATTGTCATGAGACTCTGGACACTACTAACATAAACTAAAACAGCATAAGTTGAGATGACACGCAAAGCCCTGAAAAACGGACGTGCATCCAGACATGATGGCATAAGCAATGGACTATTCAAAGGCACGCATGACAGTATCTCAAAACCGATCACGCACTTAAGCAATTCAGCTGTTATGCGCCACCTTCCCATTGGTGATGTAGGCCAATGCACCCTTATCTCGTTACCCAAGTCACATTCCCCCAGCCAAACTGCGGCCCATTGTGCTTGTCAACAGCATAGAGAAAATCCTAGCTAATGCTACTATATGCCGTATCCTCTGACTTATTGGATCATGTCACAGTGGCGTCAAACGTGGCATGATCCGGTAAAGTCATCGATCTTGTCTCGAATATGGCATAGAGTAACATTTAATAGGATCTTCCGTATGATGATGAGGAGCACAATGGACCTCAGATTGGCTTGGGTTGAGGTGAGGGTGGGTTGGGGGTGGGGAGGGGGGAGTAGGTGGCTTTTGGGGCTTGGGTAGTGCAATAAGGGTGCCTGGGCCTACAGCGTCGATGGGGAAAATAAAAGCTGAATTGATTAGGCGCGTGATCGGTTTTGAGATGATGTCACTGGTATATTTGAATAGTTCATTACTCATGCCACCAGGTCCAGATGCACGTCCATTTTTCAGTGTTTTAAGTGACTTCCAAACTTCTGCTGGTTTAATTGGTGTTGGTAATGGCCTGGGGTCTCCTGTGTATGTTTGCAAGGGCTCATAATCATGGTCAGTGAACTGTTCCTTGAACCATTCTCGAATCGCCTCACCTTTTTCCTGGTCAGTCCCGATAAAGTGTCCTTCAGAGTTGTGCACAGTGAGTGGTGGTGTGTAGTCTGTAACTCTTAGGTCTCGGGTTGCCCAAAACATTTTGTAACAGTCATCCATGGCAGTGATTTCATCTGCTAGGGAGTCCGCCTGTTGAATAGCAAGATCTTTTAAGCGTTCGCTAATGTGGCACAGAATGTTATTGCGCCCCCGGCGTAGTTTGGTGCGGTATTCACTTTGGTCACTTTGATAGATGCTCAGCCATAACGCTTTCTGCTCTGCTCACAGTTTTACTACCAGAGGGTCGTCAGTATACCTAGTTTGGTTGTTTTTAGGAATACCTATGGCACTGGTAGCTGAGGATTCTATAGATTTCAGTATTTTGGTTAGAGCTTCGTTTGGATCGGAGCTGACATCGATGTTAGCTATCTGCTCCCCGGGGGCCTTTTTGTATGACATTTGAGTGTCAGTCCCGCTGATGAGCTCGGGTAGGTTGTAGGTGATTCTACCCTCTTGCCTACTATATATATATCAGGTAGAGATCGTTCATCCGAAGGCGTGTGATGATTAGTTTATGGCCAGAATGTGGGTCTGTGCCTCCATAGTAATGAACATTGCGAAGCAGGGGGTTTGCTTGTCTTGCATAGAATGAAGTCTATTTGGTTGAAGACAGCGTGTGTAGCCTGAGAAACATTTGGGACTTTGCGATCAGCAATGTGTCCAGTCCATGTTGTCCGGTGACGGCATGGGTGTTTGAAAGCCGTAGTCGTGGAAAATAGGCCATTGGAACTAAGGAATGCCACCAGTGCATCTCCATTGATGGTGCATGCTTTGCAGTACTGCTTGCATTGATGCACGCTGAATCATGGGAAGCTATGGATTCGTAGATTAAAGATGCCCTTGACAAAACGACTACATTTATACAATGCATCTTGTGTATACATGATGCTGTATGACTGAGACAGCTGTGCAGCTCCAAAAGCAGCTCTCGACAAACCCGATGTCTGCCACCGCAAACACTTACGCGCCATCACTGGACACCGATGGCCAGACATCAAAATTTCCAATGATGTATTATACAATATGTATAATACGTCGCCGCTGTCTGAAAAGTCACCCAGAAAAGGTGGTCCATGTTTAGCTATGTGCTAAAGATGCCAGGGGACTCACCAGCTCAGAGCGCCTGGGAATTCCCCTTACCGGGAGCCAGCAGATATAAAGCCAGGAGAGGACGTCATTGCATAAATATGTTAAATGTGCTACGGGGGGACATCAAGAAATCAGGACTCGGTACAATATAAAGAATGTACTTGCGGAAGCTAAAGAGTTTGGCTGACGACAAGACACAGTGAGAAAAATATTCACAACAGAATAATCCAAAAAAAAAGAAGTTTAATCTTATGCGCCTCAATATAATACCATAAATCTTAACACATTCAATCCATATAAATTAATATAATTATATGAAATTGAAGTTGAGATACGTAGGAACAGTTCACTTTCACAAATAAAATGATTATATTAACTTACACAGAATGAAAACACCATGGGCTGGAATTCAATAAGGGAGGTTAAACTCGGTGTATCTCAAACCGGGTAGCAATCACAAAGTAAGTGTAATGTTGGTTTTATAGATAATGTGATAGCCTCTCAATTTAATTAGGTGAGACCCAGACCATACAATCTTCAAGGGAGGGAGGGCCTAAATACCAAAGTATGGGCATCCTTAGGAAGTAGGAGTGGCTCTTTGATGGCCCACCCCATTAGAAGGAATGACCATATTTGGGGATTTAGGCCACACTTATTGCATAGGGCGTCACCTAGCTCTCATCCAATGAAAGGTGGGTGCTATCTCTCTCTCTCCACAATTTCAATTACTTTGTGATTTTATAACCCGGTTTAGGTTAAACTGGGTTTAAACCGCCTTATTGCATTCCGGCCATGTTTAAGATTTATTTCTTTTCATTACTTTGAGGTATGTAATTTAAGCCTCTAAATGAATACAGTTTTAACAATTTTCAAACATTGAAATGTGTGTTGGAATCGATTTATATACGTTAACCCCTGAATTACCAGAATCCGTATTTCAAGGTAACTTTACAGATACGTTGGTGAATATATTGAAAATGATTTGACCCGGTCCTGTTGCTGCTTATCAACAGTTCTCAGTTAATTTACTCAGCAAATAGTCAACACAAAGCTTATTAAAGTGTCCATTCACCAAAGACATACAATTTAGACACATTGGTGACGGATTTTTTTCTACTTTTATGACGTTTTTTATTATGACGTCAGATGCTTGTACGTCCCGCCCATCTACAACTAGGATCCGCCCACGCCTTGCCTGTGGTGGGATCTATCGAACCCCTGAACTCCCTGACTATCAGTTTCCCGAAAACAATACAAGTAAGCTGCTGAATATTTTGATAGTGTCTTTTATGAATTTATAATTCAATAAACATTCTGGTGGATATTGTGCACTAATTTGACTGGGATAGGCAGCAACAGCGCCTAGTCAAATTAGTTTCAAACTATTCGACAGAATGGTTATTGAGTAGTAAGGACAGACAAGGATTATTAGGAGCTTCTGTCGGGCAGATACGCCATTCATAACGTAGTTTAATTTTGACGCCAGCCTAACCGTACGTAGATGGATATGACGTCATGGGCTTGACTGACAGACTGCTTCATTCTATTGGGCCAGAGATCGGATCCCTCCATGAAGTTAACTTGGCCGTGGCAGAACTTATCAAGTGACTCTGGCCTAGTCTATGCTAATAACTGCCGCGAATTTGACCCATTCGTAGAGGTGAACCTCGTTTCCTATTGCAACCGTTCTTTACAGCTGCGTCTATCAGTAGTAGTCAGTAGGCAGTACCAGTAACAGTACCAGCAACAGTACCAGTAACAGTACCAGTAACAGTACCAGTAACAGTACCAGTAACAGTACCAGTAACAGTAACAGTAACAGTAACAGAAACAGTAGCCAGTAGCCAGTAGCCAGTAGCCAGTAGCCAGTAGCCAGTAGCCAGTAGCCAGTAGCCAGTAGCCAGTAGCGGTAACGGTAATGGTAACGGTAGCGGTAGCGGTAGCGGTATCAGTAACAGTAACAGTAACCGTAGCAGTAGCGGTAGCGGTAGCGGTAGAGGTAGCGGTAGCGGTAGCGGTAGCGGTAGCGGTAGCGGTAGCGGTAGCAGTAACAGTAGCAGTAGCAGTAACCGTAGCAGTAGCAGTAGCAGTAGCAGTAGCAGTAGAGGTAGCGGTAGCGGTAGCGGTAGCAGTAGCGGTAACAGTAGCAGTAGCAGTAACCGTAGCAGTAGCAGTAGCAGTAGAGGTAACGGTAGCAGTAACAGTAACCGTAGCAGTAGCAGTAGCAGTAGCAGTAGCAGTAGCAGTAGAGGTAGCGGTAGCGGTAGCGGTAGCGGTAGCGGTAGCGGTAGCGGTAACAGTAGCAGTAGCAGTAACCGTAACAGTAGCAGTAGCAGTAGAGGTAACGGTAGCGGTAGCGGAGCGGTACCGATAGCGGTAGCGGTAGCGGTAGCGGAGCGGTACCGATAGCGGTAGCGGTAGCGGTAGCGGTAGCGGTAGCGGTAGCGGTAGCGGTAGCAGTAACAGTAGCTGTAGCAGTAGCAGTAGCAGTAGCAGTAGAGGTAGCGGTAACGGTAACGGTAGCAGTAACGGTAGCAGTAACAGTAGCAGTAGCAGTAACCGTAGCAGTAGCAGTAGTAGTAGAGGTAGCGGTAACGGTAGCAGTAACGGTAGCAGTGACAGTAGCAGTAGCCGTAGCAGTAGCAGTAGCAGTAGCAGTAGCAGTAGCAGTAACCGTAGCAGTAGCAGTAGCAGTAGCAGTAGCAGTAGCAGTAGCAGTAGAGGTAGCGGTAACGGTAACGGTAGCAGTAACGGTAGCAGTAGCAGTAGCAGTAGCAGTAGCAGTAGCAGTAGCAGTAGCAGTAGCAGTAACCGTGGCAGTAGCAGTAGCAGTAGAGGCAGCGGTAACAGTAGAAGTAACAGTAACAGTAACAGTAGCAGTAGCAGTAGCAGTAGCAGTAGCAGTAGAGGTAGTGGTAAGGGTAGCGGTAACAGTAGAAGTAACAGTAACCGTAGCAGTAGCAGTAGCAGTAGCAGTAGCAGTAGCAGTAGCAGTAGCGGTAGCGGTAGCGGTAGCGGTAACAGTAACAGTAGCAGTAGCGGCAGCGGTAGAGGTAGCGGTAGCGGTAGCGGTAGCGGTAGCGGTAGCGGTAGCGGTAGCGGTAACGGTAGCAGTAGCAGTAACAGTAGCAGTAGCAGTAACCGTAGCAGTAGCAGTAGTAGTAGAGGTAGCGGTAACGGTAGCAGTAACGGTAGCAGTAACGGTAGCAGTAACAGTAACAGTAGAGGTAGCGGTAACGGTAACGGTAGCAGTAACGGTAGCAGTAACAGTAGCAGTAGCAGTAGCAGTAGCAGTAGCAGTAGCAGTAGCAGTAACCGTAGCAGTAGCAGTAGCAGTAGAGGTAGCGGTAGCGGTAGCGGTAACGGTAGCGGTAACAGTAGAAGTAACAGTAACCGTAGCAGTAGCAGTAGCAGTAGCAGTAGCAGTAGCAGTAGCAGTAGCAGTAGCAGTAGCAGTAACAGTAGCAGTAGCAGTAGCAGTAGCAGTAGCAGTAACCGTAGCAGTAGCAGTAGCAGTAGAGGTAGCGGTAGCGGTAGCGGTAACGGTAGCGGTAACAGTAGAAGTAACAGTAACCGTAGCAGTAGCAGTAGCAGTAGCAGTAGCAGTAGCAGTAGCAGTAGCAGTAGCAGTAGCCGTAGCAGTAGCAGTAGCAGTAGAGGTAGCAGTAACGGTAGCAGTAATGGTAGCAGTAACAGTAGTAACGTTGCAATATCTAACCTTTTGGCTGCAGCTCCATGTCATTAGCAGTATTCCAAGGAGTCGGGGATTTCTACACAAATGGCCTCCATGTATAAAGGCGGATTGTGTAATAATGACTTAATCATGTTAAGGAGCCGAGTATTTCCTATTGTACAAACTTAAAAAATTACGATTTGTCAAGGACAAAAAGCTAATGATAGGTAAGTCGTCTTACAATTAAGTTAATTGGATACCGATACATTTCTTTCACACAACAGTTTCTTGCAATCCATAGCTAAAATAATAATTTGCATTTCTTTGCTAATCTGATCGGTAACTTATATTTTCGGTTCTTAACTCGGACGAATTGTGCATGCGCTCTTAGTATTATTATAATTAGTTGTTAGATTATTTGCATTTTAGCTAATTAATCAAGTCGGAGTTAAACGTAATGCCATACGTACAGCTGCTGCGCGGTATACCGATCTCACATCGTAAACCGGTTCATTATGGCGACGGTGTGCAAACCGCCGTAATCATATTCAAAAAGAAAAATCGAGTTTAATCAAATCTTCGGTTTAACCAATACTGATTAACATTTTTTACATATATATGTATATATATATATATATATATATATATATATATATATATATATATATATATATATATATATATATATATATATATATATATATATATATATATATATATATATATATATATATATATATATATATATATATATATATATATATAATATATATATATATATATATATATATATATATATATATATATATATATATATATATATATATATATATATATATATATATATATATATATATATATATATATATATATATATATAGTTATTCGAGAACACGGCCGACTTAGTAGCAAAAAATAAATATAAGTCGGCCGTGTTCTCGAGAACTATCAATTTGTAGACCTAAAGAAGTCTTCTTTTTTTAATATGACCACTCAAATAACTGGACACATTTGGTCAATAAAATTATAATTATATCATGTAAAATGTCAAGGTGCAGACTAAGGAAGGTTATTCTTGGAAGGTTATTCTTGAAGATTTACAGCTTTAAATCTTCAAGAATAAACTTCCTTAGCCTGCAATTTGGCATTTTACATGAGGTGATTATAATTTTATTGACCAAATTTGTCCATTAAAGCGTTAAAACGTATACCCATTTGAACACACAAAGTCAACATTTCCGTTATGTTCTGTTCCCACCAAATTGCTTATGATGAATTGCATTCTGTCTCTAAGCTGTCCACTATTTTGAAACTAATGTGAGTATAATATTGCAGCTGGTGTTTGTAGCACAAGATCTCAGTCAAATTAGCTTCGAAATATTTAATCGTACGCGAGAATATTTATATAATTGTAAAGAATGGCTTTCTATTAGTGTTTCGTATTCAGTGTTAACGTAAACTAATTGGCATACAATGTTTTCGTTCTTTAATTTGCGTGCGCATGATTGGAGTTTGATCAGCATGTAGGCTAATGGGCAAGTCTTATGCTGTGTGAATAAGCCAGTTATCACATTTCTGTAAAAACATATGAATACATATACCTAATACTAATTGCTCAACCCTTCCGCTAATCTAAACAGGTAGTCCACCTCGTGAGTTCCTATGGATTTTTAAATTGTCGCAATTCAGATACAAAATAAACATGTTTATTGGTGATGTATTTACGAGCGAGGGAATTATCACAACAAAGGTAATTAACCCACCTCGTGTTTAGATGCATCTTTGGAACTAAGATCCCAAGTTAACGAACACCTTGACCGGTGATGTTAGTTAGCATTATATACCCGTAATAGGCTTACTTCAATAGACGTTTGCTCTAGCCACGCCCCCACCTGTCCCCTTGTAACGAGACAAAATCATCATTACCGGCATGTCCAACCAATATAAATGATACGACTAGATGATGTTAAAATATGAGTAATTGATTGAAAGTTGTTGCTGTCTGTGGGCACCAACAGTCTTCAAAAAGCACTCCAAAATAATAGCGCATTATTTAACAGATTAACACATATTAAGGTATATGTCCCGTTGTTCGACTCCTGATGATTAACCAAATGAAAACTCAATTAATCGATTGTAAATGGAACACATATTAGTGTTAGTCCGTAAGAAGCTAGATCTTAATAATTACTGTCGTAATCAGAAATGAATGTTATATACCGTGTTCCTGATGCTTACAAAGAAATTAATAGTCGTGAGCGTGTATTTTGGGACACAGGTTCCCGACAACACACCTATTAGTCCAGAGGTTGACACCACCTTTGTATGCATGTCAATGTAGGGAGGATATTGTTTCAGAATTAGGTAACGGGTGACATAAGATGCTAAATTACTTGGGTGTTTAATTCCCACCACCTAGGATTTCACCTGATGACGTCATTAAAAATGGCCACCAGCGGATTATAAATCGGATACAAATCGGCACATATCTTAAAAACTATGATTACCGAAATCTTCAAAATAGCGTCAACCCATATTAATTCAATGTGGTCATGTAATTCTAACCAGGGCTACTTGTGACTGTGCAGAAGCGACTAGCTGAAGCGCAATCTCAAGTGAGGTTTTAGCAATCAGTGAATAGCATAAAATGTGGTCAAAAATAAGAAAATGCATTCTTTTATGCATATTATGGGCAACTGATGTCTGAAAGTGGGGTATACATGCATGCTCTGTAATTCAGAGGATAACACCACTTCTTGTACGCTCTCCAGTGTTCGCTGATGACGACATTAAAATGGTTGTCAGGGCTATATGGCGGGTTTGGATTCTTAGTTCAATATGATTTATAAATCAGGAAGTAACTCTACTGTGATGACGAGTTGCTGAATTTAATCCTGGTTTCACTGTTGGAAAATAAGTTTACGTAGTTTACATATAACAAGTATTTCAATCTGTCTATTACGGACACATTATGGCCATCAAAATGTGGTTAATGATCTACCATCACTTGGAAGCAAAAGCAGATTCCCGTTATAGACAGGTATGACTGCAGCTATAAATAATGAGCTCATGCACTCTTTGTGTCTTCCTGATGTCTCCATTTGTTGTTGAACTGAATAGTCTGGATAGACATTGCTGTCCGGAATTTTAGATAATACCAATTAAAATCACTTATACTTGTTCTTGTATTTTCAGGTAATGGAGTTGATTGGGTAGCTGATTTTGCCTAGAAATGGAGCCTGTCCGCCTAACCATAACTGTAAATGATAGCAATGAACAGCTGGCCGTTGTTGTGGATAAGAGGTGCATTATATGTACCATAGCAGATGATGGTGTTGTCACCACTGAAAATGGAAGAGACAAAGTAAGAACTGCTGCTGAAATCCGAAGTGACTGAACGACTATCAGATATTGCAAACTCTACATTGTTTTACTACCATGTGGACAATCAATGTTATAAACTCTATTGTCATAAGAGGGCGCCAGAACAATGTCGGCAACAGCAATGACAGTGCACGAGATGAACGAGGTATATCATATTTTGGATTACAAAAGACTTCAAGAAAACGTTCTCGCCGTTCGAGTCCGAGTTCCCCTGTCAAAGTCAGTGAGCGTTTGTTTGTGTGCAATATGCAATTACAAGTCACACAAAGGTAAATACGAGAAGGATAGAATTAGTGAATCTCCTCGTGCTGATCGATTCCTTAAAGCCACTATCTTTTTCAAAGACAGTGTTTTTCTTCGAACATGTGACGTACATGATGTGACAAGTATCTTTGGTGCCGATCTTGTGTGCCACGATAGCTGTATTTCCTCCTATATTCTTCATTATGAACGTCAAATAGAAAAAGCGAATACCGTTTTCGAATCGCCGACTGAAAACCAGAAAAAACTGCTGTTTGTATCAATTGCTAACGAAATCGAAACTGGCCTAAGTCAGGGTTATGGCTATACATTTAGTTAATTTCGGGATAAATTAAATTCTGGTCAGCAATCGGGAATTAACGCTCTTTTTGCATGATCACTTTGGAACCAGTGTATCGTTTTCAAAGCCTGTGGAACCCAACAAACCTGTCATGTTTTTCGCTTCCAATCTTACAACAGAAGAAGTGGTTGATGTTCTTCGTAGTTGTGATCCTATTACAGACTGTGCCAGTATACTAAGAGACAGCCTACAAAAACTAAACTACGATTTAAGTGATAAATTCGGTGATACAATGGACCTGCAGGAGTCCTGGTCTAATACAGAAATCCCGGCTTCATCTGTACAATTCTTAAGTGTGCTGCTAAACATTGATCCATCTGAAACATAATTTAAATCTGGTTATCTGGCAGATGGCACAGGACATAGTGATGAGAATGGCTATTATACCCAGACATCAAGAAGTGCTTGGAAGCTAAAAGCGCAAAAAATACTTCAAATAATGTACTACGTGTTGCATCGCGGACGCAAGAAAACTCCCTTATACATAATGAACGGACAAGCTATCCGTGAGAAACGCAGAAGCAAAACTCTAATAAGTAGTTTCAAACACGTGGGATTAAGTGTTAGTTATTATGAGGTAACGCGCCATCACAATGATCTTGCCAGCTGTGCTGTATCAGAGAGTCGGGAGGATGTGCCACTTCCCAGTTATTTAGCACCAATATGTACACAACAGCCGCATTTGACCATTTCGATCATGACAAAGCAACATTATCTGGTGTAGGCAGTATTCATGATACTGTGTGTGTATTGTTCCAAGACAAACCTTCCGTTATATTTCGGAAACCACCTTTATCTGTAAGTGGCATCAAGCACGGACCAAGGCCATTTAAAAAGACACTTCCCTGCCAAAACGTCCTTCCATATATTAAGCCTGCGAAACGTCCAGATCTCCCAGAAGATTATTATGTTGAATCTGAAAAGTATGCGTTGACCTTAGCAAGAAAGGAAGCTTAGGAAAAGAAAGATAGAATATGGGTATTTACACGAGTTGCTCACACCACAAATGTGATAACAGAATTGTCCAGTGACCAGCCAACGCCATCGTGGAGTTCGTTCAACGCAATATTCTCAGATGAGGACTTAGAAGTGAAACAAGTAGGGTTTTTTACCTGCCAATCCAAGTCCTGTAACACAACATGCGACTGTTTATACTGCCCATTGCAACTTCAACAAAGTACTGTTGCAACTGAAACAGCGATATCTCGCAGTGGCGTGGGATGAGGGCGTGTAATGCATTACTCACGAGACCCAACTGAATGGACCTAAGGAATTTGAACATCTTGTGTTGATCCTGGGATCATTTCACATGGCGAAAGTTCGACTAGGATGCCTGGGAAAGTATATATGCGGTAGTGGAGCTTCAGATATTTTTATTGAGTGTTCTATATTCGGAGTAAATGTGACTGAATGTATGCTCAGTGGAAGAAACTATGTAAGAGGTGTGAAGGGAATGTTTATGCTTGCTGAATCTATGCTCCGCTTGCAACTCCAGACTTTCTTCAAAGAATCTGCTCCTGGCATATATAGTGAAGAGATACATAAGCTGACACATGTGCAAAATACATTGCGATTGAAGATTCAGCTAGCTCTAAAATGCATTGTCTGAACTTAATGTAGATAAGCCGCTGTCTGATTTCCAGGATTTCATTGACAGCGGGCAACAGAAACCGCGACAATTCCTATAGCTTGGATAACTTTTTACGGCTTGTGTCTCTTTTGAGGAATTTAATCAAATCGGGCAGAAAAGGTATGTGGGAGCTACATTTGGATTCTGTGCAAAGACTTCAACCCGTATTTGCTGTGTTCCGTATATATACTATCAACGCTGACGTACATTTATCTAGAGGAAGCTTAAGGGCACAGCTCCAGAGGTATATGATGCATATGTAAAGGGTAAACATGTTGTGAAGAGGTATGATCATACGTTTGCGGCTGTCGGTGCTGATGTGGCGCTGTAGCAAACAATCACTAGATCGCAAAAGAGTTCATCTGGAATAATCGAAAACACCAAGCAAAATACATTTGTTGCTCAGTGGGAACCTATATTTCATGAATTGTTGATGATTACTTACCTGTTCCGCGAGGTCACAATGTCCATTACAACAACATAGTACAGTAGAAATTGACATGGGCCCGGATATTTTGTATAACAGACACATTTTTGTTTTAATCACTTCGGTATGGCCCAAAATACATCACAGAAACATTCGCCAAAATTCACACATGGGGAAATATGTTTTTTAGAGGAAATTCAAAATGGCCGCCAAGGCGATGACCAATAACCAGGTAATATGTATTTTGACTCTAAAAAACAGTGTTTTGGTAAGTGTTGTACAGTTTAAAGTATGACAGCATCAAAATCACTTGATAAACTATAAATTTAATGCAAACTGAGCGACTGTTGTGAAACACAACCGACAGGCAGAATGGCTGAAATTTGTCTATGCATTTTCACTTTCAAATTTCGAGCTGTTAATGCAGTGACCTTCACATTTACAATGTATGCTACAGGGAATGCCTTTCTTGGAGCAACTACACGAGGAACACAGACGTGTGCTGCTTTTACACTGGCACCGTATATTTAGAAGTAGCTCCGAAGGCGCTGCTGACTTGTCCGTAGTGATCGCCGTCACTGATCCTTGTTCTACTGAATAACCATACTCTTCTTTCTTTAACACAGTTTTTAGGTGAAGCCATGTGCTTGCTTGGAGATGAAACCGAAGGCTATGGAAGTATGCTGCCCTACGTGTGGGAGGCATCCTTTCAACTGGTACATGCTTAGGAGAAATGGCAGTCATGTATCTGAGATTGTCTAAGCCAGGACTTCTTGATCCAGCACTATACAAAGACTTAATGTGCTTTTCACCAATAACCATTATATCCGCCTGGAGATGTCGCCAAATGCAAGTACATCTTGCCTGAGAGTTGGTGAAGATTGGTTCATTTTCATATGCTTTACTTTGTCCATGCCATATAAAGCTGATGTCGTGTCACATCCAGACATACTATGAACGAATGGCAGGCACATACACAATTCCTTGCCTAGGATCTCTGTGGCCACTTTGATGCATAGCTTATATTGCTTTGTTTGTAGGAAAATATTTGCAGAGGTGCTTGCATGATAGAGGAGTAAGATCAATATGTCTGTATCGTCAGCAACAACTATCGTTGTTCTTTCAGTTCCTGCCAATTCTAATGCTCACCTTACAATCACCACATCAGCATCGACTTCATCTACTGCATGTACCACCTCAACACCTGCATCTGATAAATGTGTTGCCAACAGATTTATGGTATTCTGCTTGTTGCGTTTGTTTGATAGAAATCCTGTTTTGTTTCCTGGAACAGGTGTGTTGTCTTGGACAGCTACATCAGGAGCGCCAACTTGATTAAGCCGTCGTCGCTTCTGTTCTTGATCTTTTGTTGTCTCAATTTAATAGTTATCAAATATAACGCATACAGGCGCATCTAGCCTCTGATAATGTACTACTGATGCTACGAATGAGCTACAAACGGTCTCCATTGTTCCAACCTTAGGCCATGGTATCCGATGCAAAAGTGCGCAGCCATCAAATACTCTTGCAGCTGGCTCTGCTGTCTCTTGCTGTAGCATTGATGTGTTCATTTCAATTATATACTTCGCCAGTTGTGACCTTTGCGATTTCCTCATAGTTCCGTCATCGTGGAAGAGGGCGGGACATACTGTTGCAAGCTCGTATTCCAAGATCGCTTTGTCTGGAGGTCCTGAAACAGATGCAGTTGACATTAAACGACGGTACAGCTCCTGAGAAGACATATGGACATCTTCATTTCCTACTTTAACTACCTTTCGCATGACAGCAAATTGTACAGCTTGATCTGCTTTCTTTAGCGTAATGTCGCCAAACCTTTTCTCATTTAACTTCTCATGAATTCTTCGACCAATATCAATGGCATCATCGGCAGTAACACGATGGTCTGCAATCAAACCAGTTGCGATATTTCTCAGTTGGTCGTCTTCAACTGCGAATGGATTGTGTTCTCTGAGAAACAGAGTGAATTTTTTCATATCTTCTACATCTCGTCTCATATTAGCAGGGTGAACATCTCTGTGTTGTTCCGACCATGTCCCGGTGAACGTGTCAGTCAATGACCGCAGAGCGTGTGTGTACTGTGCTATGATGTGTGCAGTGAGAAGCCATTTTGTTCTAGCGGATCCCTTGTGCGTTATTTTGATCAATCCACCCAGTGTCTTCCCAGCTCTCATTAGACTCTGTTCAATTGTCATATCAGACCAGGTACCACTCCAATACAGTTTAGCATTCCTGCGTACAGCAAAGTGCCCTTCGTGCATGGGACCATCCAGACAAGTACATAGATCATCAGAATCTTGGAGGTAAAGGCGACAACACTTTGTGTAATTTGTGTGCCCTGCAGCAGCAAAGAATAGCAACATTAGTTGTGTCGCCTTTAAATGAAGGAGCCAATTACCAATACGCTCAGCCCTGATGAACAATCGTACAATGGCGACAAATTCAATGAACAACGACCAAAATTTACCAGTTCTTGATTTCTCTACGTTTTCCTTCAAATTAGAAACTTGCTTACATAGGTCTTGCAAATGGTCATTGTCACAAACATCGTCTGCTGAAATATCATGTGACATAATAGCATCGTATAAATTGCGCAGCTCTGACCACAGCTGACCGACCGTTGACATATGTGTTTGACTTTCACAGCATGCTTCTGTTTCGATTGTTTGCTCATCCGAAGCGTCATCGCTATCAGGATCAACATCACTTTCTTCATCGTGCAGCTCTGCCAATTCGGGTTTCACCATATGTACTGCTGGGTGTGTTGTCTGCAGCACTGCCTTGTAGAGAAATTATATCAACATCGGCTTGAATTAGCAAAAGATGCAATGCGGCATCTGTAAGGAGGCATGCTCTTAATGTCTTTGTGTAAGCTTTTCCCTCCATTATCCTAGGTAGGGAATTCCTAGCATACACGGTTGCCCACAAATCATCGATCCCACTCCCCTCCATCATCTTACAGCCCGCTCCAAGAAAGGACATTAGTTGGTGGAAGCCACCCTGCCTTACATACATGTTCCTAAACTGTGGATGAGTGTCTTGCTTAATTTTGTAGCTTTTTAAGTACAATGGCTGGTCAAATGTTATGGTTGCGCAACACAGTCCTGCCCTAATGTATCAAATCATATATGGTTGTTATAGACAGGTTTTACTGATTAATTTTAATTTACATTAGTATGTCTTACAGGTTATTTGACTGGGATCTGTTGTCATATACACAATTGGCAATAGCAATTGTCAGTAGGTCTAATTTTATAAAATTCTCAACAGATTACCTATTTATGCTAAATATTTTTCACATTTCGTTCCCTAACTTCAAAGGGTTAAAAATCAGATTTCCCCAAGTGTGAATTTGTGAGAATTTCTTGTGTGGACTCTGGACAGTCATAAAAAGTGTTTGGAACACAAAATCGTCTGTTATACAAAATATCCGGGTTAGCCTATATTTCTGTTGATTTCTACTGGACTAACAGCTGACTAATATATCCACCATGAGTTTACACGAGCAGAGATAGAACACACTCATAAGGCAATCTCGTCAATGGTGCAGTATGTTTTGTCAAAAGGAAACCCTTTTGAAGAGTGTGTTCATGACCAGTTGCACAATTTGCTGACAAAACAAGTTGTTGCAGATAGTATTAAAGCAAAACTGTTGGAAATTTGGGGATGAAATCTATGGTAAATTTCGCATGGCTAGGTATGTTGACATGCCTACACGTATCTGGGAGACAATACACGAAACACTAATGCCAACATTTGCAACCAAAAATGCATCGATCGTCCCCAAGAGTAAATCCTACTCTAAATCGTCACATGATACATATTGCCTAACTTCGTGGATATGTCATGCAGGAATAATTCCGATATGAACTATCAGAAAACTGTATGCTGTTTGATGATCATGGACTTCTGGTAAAAAGGGGACGAAAAGTAGTCTTATGGCGGAATTAGAGTCAGTTCTATTACATGACACCGCAGATGTTGTCTTTCAATCTGACAGCAGTACCTGCTTCATCTTAGATGTTATGAACTGTTTGAGGAAGTTGATAACAAAACAGCAAGTGACATTCGGCGATATTGCTACAGCATATTATAAACATACGTCGCCCATCACAAACAATGCGGCAAGAGTCGACCATGTCTTTGATAGCTACCATGGTTGTTCACCAAAAGACGCTGAACGTATGCATAGGGAAGCCAAGGATGTTATCGTGTTGGCAAGCAGTTCTGGAGATGTACGCTTACCTGTTCAAATGGAAACATTTTGGGCATCGTCTTCCAACAAGCTGATGCTCTGGCAGTTCATCACAGAGCAAACCAAAGCAACTTTGATCGCCAACTCCAAAAGTGGCATTCATTACTTCAGTGTCTTTTCGGATCACCAACAAATGAAATGGCAATGGACTGCACATCTCTGCAAAATTGTGTTCAAACCACAGATGTATGTATGAGTACGGTATTCTGCGGCTGTAGTAGTAATAGAAGCATCCTACAGCTGCAATCAGTCCTTCTTTGCTTTTGCCCACTGTGTCTTGTCCTCAGCCCAAATCTTTAGCTTCCTCAGGTCCAATCTTGACTTGAGTGTACCAAGTCCTGCTTTCTTGAGGTCACCTCGTAGCACGCTTAGCAGATTTATGCAATGACGTCCTCTCCTCCTGGCTTTGTATTTGCTGGCTCCGAGTAGGGTGAATTCCAAGGCTCTCTGTGCTGGTGTCTCTTCGGGCATCCTTTGCTGGGCGACTTTTACAGACAGTGGCGATGTATTACACATCTTGTATAGTGCATCGTTGGAAATTATGCTGGCTGGCCATCGGTGTCCAGTGCTGGTGCGTAGGTGTTTGCAGTGGCAGGCATCGAGTTTGTCTAGGGCTGCCTTTGGAGCCGCCCATCTGTTACAGTTATACAGCATCAAGGATACGCAGGTTGCATTGTATAAACGTAGCCTCTTTATCAAGGGAATCTTTGATCTACGAATCCATAGCTTCCCGAAGGACTGGAAAGCTATGTTCCCCGTGACGCAGCATGCACAAATGTCAGCAGTACTGAGATTTTACTTTTCCTCCATGGTTCGTCGCCACTTGAAGTGGGTCGTCATTTTCTATAGTTTCATTTCATGCTTTGTAGATAGGTATAAGTGGGTGAACTCTGTTTTGGATTCATTCATAAAGAGATTCTCAATTTTTAGTTTGCTTTCAGCTTCTTTTTCTTTTCGATCGCTGGTATCACACTTGGAGAGCCGTTCTCAAGATGAAATCTGTGGTTTTCTGCAGTTCTTCCACAGGCCCATACAGCTTTTCAAGAAAAGAGGTTGACAAAGGCCAGATCTCTTCTCTCAGCATCTGATACGTACTGCAACATTGAAGCATGTGCTCTGTTGGGTGTTCTGCTTCTCCACAAGGACAAGCGGGCGATGCCGTAAGGTGGAACCGCCTGTACATGTATTGGTTTAGTCTGGTATGTCCCGTTCTGAGACGAAAAATGGTCACTTGCGCCGGCCTCGAGAGATGATGGTAGGCATCTTCTGATTGAGGTGTTCTATAGAGTGACTTGATGATAGTCTTCATCTCTGTATGGGTAACCATGTTTTCTGTCTGATTCTCTTCTGGACCCACCTTTGCCATCTTGTCTGCATCCTCATTTCCATGGACTCCTCAGTGTGAGGGGAATCCACTGCAATGCTATCCGAAAGCATTTGATGGTTTGTAGTGCTTCTTCAAGTTGTGGCAGCTTACCTTTGGTGATAGCCTCAAGGACGGAGAGGGCATCAGATAAAAAGACAATCTGTGCAATAGGGTCTGCTGTTCTGATGATGGTATTAACTGCATGAACCAGTGCTTCGACTTCAACTCTGTAGTGTGTGTAGTGTTTGCCTGTCGGTATTGCAGCTGACTCATGTTGTCCATTTTGATACTGTATGTGCAGTCCGACACCTCCGCTCCTAATTGCATCTTTAGCAGATCCATCTGTGTAGATCCTTATCCATGTCTCCTGAGGGTACATTTCTTCCAGCATGGATAGGGTCAGGGCCTCCTTGCTCACATCACTATGTTCATCTTTGGTTGTGAGATTAGGTACTGTAGTGCTATGCCGTGCTCTCTAGTTTGTTTTCCCAGGGTGGAGGATAAAGGGTGTGGTTTGGGTCTTCTGTTTGTGCTGGCAACATTTTTTGGTGTTTCCTTTGAAGTGCTTTTGTATCTTTCACAAAACTTGATCTTTTAAGTCTTCCTGATGACAGCTGTGCTTACGTGATCTTCATCGGGTGGTTGTTTAACGATTTGAACTTTACAGCTTGGATCAGTGCTTTGCATTCCCTTCCTTTGCTAAGTGGGGGATGCCTGCTGTCTGCTTAATTTTTTCTATTGCTGTTGATCTCATTCCACTAGTGATGATGCACAGTGCCTGATTTTGTACTCTGTCGAGGTTCTGTTGATGAGATTTAGCTGCTGTCATCCATGAGCCGGATCCATACTCAAGGTGTGGTCGTACGGCACCTAGGTAGATGGTCTTGACGATCCTTTCATTGGCACTCCACTTTGTTCCTGCCGACTTCTTCATGATGTTTAGCTTTCTGCTGGCCTTTGCCTCTGCATTCTGGATGTGCTCCTTCCATGTTAATCTTCTGTCACAGGTGTCTCCCAGGTATGTCTGCTGATCCTCGTACTCGAGTGGAGTACCGCCCAGTGTCAGATTGCCAACCTTGGTGTTGGTGGACAGTGAGAATAGCATGGCTTATGATTTTTCTTTGTTGATGGTCATACACCAGCGACTGGCCCAAGCTGTAATTCTGTCCAAGGCGAGCTGCATTCTGTACGTGGCAGTCGTTGTGTACTTCTCGGTGCACCAGAGTACGAGGTCATCTGCATAGATGGCTGCTTGGATCCCATTGGGCAGCTCTTCTACAATGTCATTAATGAAGAGTATGAACAGAGTTGGTGATAATACTCCGCCTTGTGGCACCCCTTGTCTCAGCAATACATTCTGTCCAGATTGTCCATTCACCAAGACCCTAGCTCTGCGATTGTGTAGGTATGACTTGGTCCATCGGAACATGTTGCCACCGATGCCTGTGCGCCGGAGCTTCACGAGGAGGCCATCCTTCCACACCTTGTCAAATGCCTTCTGCAGATCGATAAAGGCAGCTAGCATCACCTTCTTGGCGTGAAAAGTGTCCTCTATGATCTGTGCAAGATGTGTTGTTTGATCTTCTGTGCTCCTGTGTCTTCTGAAGCCGGCCTGCTCTGAAACTATACTGTTCTCCGACTCCAGGTACTACTGCAACCGCTGGTTGACAATGTGCTCCATGATCTTGATTATGCAGCTTGTAAAACTGATAGGACGGTAGCTCAGCACTTTCGCCTTGTTCTTCCCTTTTTTCAGAATAGGAGTCATTCTGGCTTCCTTCCAGCACTGTGGAACCTCTCCATTGGTCCAACTGAGATTAAAGATGTCTAGCAACTTGCGGAGAGAGGCATTACCAAGGTGTTGAATTAATTCATTCGTAATTCCATCTGGTCCGGGAGATTTCTTCTTCTTCAATTGGCGGATAGCCTTCATAGCCTTTCATTGCATCGTTAGTGTTGGTGTCTGTTCTTTCCTTTCGCTCTTTTCTTTTATATTCTTTTTGACGCATTCGTGGTATAGAAATATTGCTTTCTTTTGCATATGCCTTCGCAAAGGCATCTGCAGCCATCTTTCCTGTCAGTGTTTGTACATCTTCTTCAAGAACAATCTTCTCTCGCCGACACTCTCATCATTCAGTGCTTTAGTCAGTCTCCATAGCTTTGTGGTGTCTCTCTCTAAATTAAACCCTGCCGTCGTTTCCCTCCAGCTTCTTCTTTTGGCCTCCAGCTTGGTCTTTAGATACCTGGCTTTAGTTTGTTGTAGCGTGAAGTGGGTTTCATGACAGGGATTACTCTCTGCATCTTCTCTGGCCTTGTCTAGTTTATCATGTGCTGCTTGCAGTTCTGTTGTCCAGTAGGGGCGGTACTTTTTCCTGAACCCTCGAGGAATCGCTTTGTTGGCAGTCTTGAGGATACTTGAATTAAATTCCTTGACCACATTGTTGATGTTTCTCCCTTCTACAGCTATATTTTGGGTAAGCTCATTGGAACGAGTGCCGAACAGACTCCAATTTGCCTTTTTGTATTTCCACCTTGGATGTTGAGGTGAACTTGTCGAAATACTTCCAGAGAGAGAGAGAGAGAGAAGGACTGGGCGGTGCAAAGTCCGGCGTTGTTGTCGAGTACCACCAGCGCCCGTAGAAGGCAGGCTGATCTGTGGAATCGTTGACAAGTAAAAGGTGCTTTTCATATTGCCATGCTTCAATGTCTTCTCCTCGTTTGTCAAGTGTGCTGTATCCCCAGCTATGGATCTGGCTATTACAGTCTCCCGCAATGAGGAAGTGGCAGTCCGGGACCTGGATTGTGTCAAGTAAGAGATTCTTGTCATTATGGCAGTAATAATTGACAATTTCAATAACAGAGTTGCTGGTTGTTACCTTGATCTTGATATATTCTGCCTCTTCCATAAAGGTTTTGATCTGGCTGGCGTTCACGCTGTTTCGGACCAAGGTGATCGCCCGGCCTTTCTTTCTTCCTCTTCTATCACACCGGAAAATCCGGTAACCTCTGATCTTAAATGGTTTTCCTTCTTGCAGGTGTGTCGCTTGAATGCAGCAAATATCAATGTTGTTTCGTACAGGAACTGTTCGAGCTCTGATTTCTTGTTGGTAACCCCTCCTGCGTTCAAGTGCATGATGTTGATATTGAGGTTCTCCTTTGGTTTGGTCTTCTCTATCGGTTGGCCAGTAGCTCTCCATCCTCGTCCCCTGGCTCCACAAGACGTGTTGATGGGACCTCCAGTAGCTGAGGGTGGGCTCCTTCGAGGCGTGGAACCCGGCGCTGCACCTGCCTGGCAGATCCTCACAGGGCGAGCACCATTTCGGTTGATTCGATCTCCAAGTGTCATTTCATTAGCGTTGTGCATAATGCTCTGGTTAGACCCTCCAAATGGCTGGGTTGACACCCAGTGGGTTACACCTCTGCGCCACGCATATTCCATCTCTAGCGGCATGCCCGGTATTGACGCTGGTTGGGTGGGGGGGGGGGGTCTTGGGGAACTTTCCCGCACAGATTTCAATGCAGCAGCAAGGTAGCAGGTGAAAAGCACCGAAGATAGACCATCTTCCTGTGGGGAGCCGATTGATGTCTCAAGTTTTACAGACTTCACTGACGTGACTCGTATTCTCAGCCTGGTGTCTGCAAGCAGTAGTCTCACTAGTCGTAGCTCATCTTCATTGAACTGGCCTGGCGTAGTACATCTAGGATCTTTGAGCGTTTAATTGTGTCGAGGGCTCGTGACATGCCAATGCCCATTGTGTGGAAGTCCCAGTGTTTGGACATGACTACCGATACAAGCATGCGCTGAGCCCATACAATGTATATGCAGCTGCGTCCCCGTTTGAAGCCACTTTTTCATGATCCGATGAAGTAATCGATCTTGTATTGGATGCGGCATAGAGTAACATTGGATAGGAGTTTTCCGTATGCTGTCGAGGGGAACAATGGTCCGCAGATTGGCTGGGAGACTAGGTGGCTGCTTGGGCTTGGGTAGTGCGATAAGGGTGTGTTGGCCTGCAGCGTCGATGGGAAGGTGGTGCATAAAAGCTGAATTGATTAGGCGCGTGATCAGTTTTGAGATAATATCACTTGCATATTTGAGTAGTTCATTGCCCATGCCATCAGGTCCAGGTGCACGTCCATTTTCAGGGCTTTAAGTGCCTTCTTAACTTCTGCTGTTTTAATTGGTGTTAGAAATGGCGTGGGGTCTCCTGAGAACGATTGCATGGGCTCATCATCGTTGTCAGTGAACTGCTCCTTGAGCCATTCTCGGATCACCTCAACTTTTCCCTGGTCAGTCCCGATAATGTGTCCTTCAGAGTTGTGTACAGTGAGTGGTGTTGTGTGTAGTCAGTAATTCTCAGGCTCGGGCTGCCCGAAACATTTTGTGACAGTCATCCGTGGCAGTGATTTCATCTGCTAGGGAGTCTGCCTGTTGAATAGCAAGATCTTTTAAGTGTTCGCTAATGCGGCACAGAGTAATATTGCGCTCCCAGCATATTTTGGTGCCGTCTTCACTTTGGCCACTTTGATAGATGCGCAGCCATAATGCTTTCTGCTCTGCTGACAGTTTTACTACTAGAGGGTCGTTACTATACCTAGTTTGATTGTTTTAAGAACATCTATTATGCTGGTAGCGGATGATTCCATAGATTTCAGTATTTTGGTTATGGCTTCGTTTGGATCGGAGCTGATCAAACCGCAGATGTTAACTTAAAATGTGAGTTTATAGACCAAGCTGATTTTCGTATGTTAGTGCATTCAAGAGATGCAGCGTTACATGGCTTTACCAAAATCGTATTTGTTACAGCGGACACATACATTTTGATGTTGTCTCTCTTCCACTCGCCTCTATACTATGGGAGTCAAAGAAATGTGGATGCGAACTGGCAAATCTGATTCAACCAGAATTATTCCAATCTATGTTGTTGCTAAAAGAACAGGGTCCTGACATGTGTTATGTTCTGCCAGGTGTGGCAAGTGTGCAACATCGTCATGTAGAAAGTTTGAAATGTCCGGTTGCTTGTTTTGCTGATGTAGAAGTATTGATGCTGCGGATGTAGACTGCAAAAATCCACATAACACGTGAAACAGAGCATTCTAGAAAAAGCATAATATGTAATTTCCAACTGAAAAACTATCAGTATATTTGATTCACTATATTTATATGATAAATCAAACAACGTATCAACCTATTATACCTGTATCTAATTTGTACTTATGCAGAGCTGAGTTAAGCATGGCGTGTTGAAATGCAGCTCTGTGGCTCCCAGTAAGATAAGGAGCCTAAAACATCAACAAAACATTTGAGCATCTTAACCGTCTGAACCTGAAAGTTGAAATCCTAGATCTCAATTTGAAATATAGCAAACTAATTTGACTGAAGCCTGCTATGGCATTACGTATGCATGTTGCTCTGAAGTCAAGATGCTGTGACGACATTTGTATTCCCCCTTGAGGGGTTGGTGGGGTGTACACAAGTGGTGTCAGCGTTTCATCTACATAGCATCCATATATACCTCACTTTCAGACATAGGTGTCACCATAATTTGCATAACAGAATGTATTTTCCTTAGTTTTGATCAAATTTTAAAGCAATTCTCTGATTTCTAAGATCTCTCTTGGGATTGCATTTCTGCTATTCGCTTCTGCACACTCTCTAGTAGTCTTGGTTAGAATATGAGCTGTAGAATAGATAACCACATCGAATTAATATGTTTAGGCTTTATCTTGAAGGCTTCAGGAGTCTTAGCTTTAAGCTGTGTGCCGATTTATATCCGATTCATAGCTCGTTGGCGGTCATTTTTAATGACGTCATCAGGCGAAAACCCGGGGGTGGGAGTTAAACACCCAAGTAAATTGTGCATCTAATGGCACCCTTTGCCTAATTCTGAAACAATGTCCTCCCTACATTGACCTGCATACAAACGTGGTGTCAGCTTCAGGACTATGTACTTGCTACATGTATATCGAAAAAATATTGCATAGGCCCACAATAATTGTACCCACTCATCCTTGGCTCCACACCATAAAACCAATATACGGTTCAAACCGTTTGAAAATTGACATCATTGTCGTTTTGACATTATAGCATACCGCGCAGCCTTAGTCACAAGGTCACTTAAAACCTGCCAATCGCAATTTGAAGGCAATCAAGGATAATATAGGAACTCGTTAGACATTTGTCTAAGCAGCAGCAGTTTCAAGTCAAATTATGTTCTACATATTCAGCAGAATATATCCTATCTTATGTAAAGGCTGCGTTATATATGGCCGAACAAGAACAATCAAAGCGTGTAGACCTCTGGAGGCAAACCCGCCGCGCGTCTACTTTTATCATATTTTGTTTTCTGAATTTTCCGGATTTTTCGAATTTTCCGTATATAACAACGCACGGCCACACCATTTTTGTCTTAAAATAAAAGAAAGCAGACGGGAATTTTCCGAGATTTACATAGATCCGTAATTCTGTTTGATTTGCGTCTTTAATCTGTATCGCCGTATCAATTAAGTCTGGACAACCTCTTTGACGGTATCATCCCTTGTTGTGTTGAAATTGAGCCCATTCGGAGGGAGAGGGAAAGAGAAACGCGCGCACGCACGCACGCACTGACGGACGCACGCACGCACGCACGACGCGCACACACACACACACACACACACACTCACACTGGCTGGCGCACGCACGGGCCCACGAACACACGCGCACACACGCACACACGCGCACACAAGTTTAAAAACGTCGAAACGCTGACAGTATTTTTTATCTTGCAGCGAGATAACACCACGCTATTCATATTAATAATATGCTGATATAAAGGCCTATTAATATAGCGAGTTAATGATCGGGTTAAGCACCGAATACTTAAAAGATATGCTGTTCAATTCGATTGGTTCTCTAATATTAAGTCAGGGAAGCGTAAAAATAGGCAGCACCATCAGATTAGTTATAAAATAGTCAACATGTTATTTTTTTTATTATATGTAATGAGTAATTCCTGGGGAGTAATCGTTACTGTGTATATATACACTACAGTTATGTTTTGCTTGTGTCACCGGGTTAAATATTGTTAATTGTATAAATGTATTTTCAGGTCTGTCAAAATCAACACTGTATACTACTAATGGGCTTATGTAGGAGTTGTGTTTATAACTGTTTGTATTGTGTCTAAATTGTTGGTGTCTTTATCGACTGATTGAGTGTGTGACGTTGCAGGGGCTATGAGGTATGATTGGTCGAGAGGTCATGATTAGGCGTAGACTGTGTGTGGCACAAATACCTTCACACCCATTTTAAATCATTCGTTCTTTCTCAAGAATCGCATACACATCGTGTTGAATTAATAGTAATTTTATACGCCACTGTGTCTATCAAGGATTGCTTCGGTAAGAATCAATGTACGATATAATCTATTTATTACTATTATATCAACTGGTTGTCGCGTTCATGTTAAAGTGATTTGTTTTATAACCGTTAGTGCTCCTAATTAATATATTATGTACAGGTAACTGAAAGGTGTGTTCGTACGTGTGTCCGTGCGTGCGTGTGCGTATACCATGTGCGTGTGGAGACTCATTGTACCCTTCGTTGATGTATCCATAGTCTCAGCTTGTGCTAACTTTTCTATGGTCGATGTAATATAGTTTTAATAATGTGTTCACAATATTTGATTAACCTATTTCCTAGCGCTGAGATTTAGCGTGAATCGTGGTCGCTTTCATCCCTTGATTCCATGTCATAACGCCGTCGGGAGAATTTACTAACGATATGCATAACGTCCACTGGTTCTAGAATCTTGCTACTATATGTTAACTATTTAGTAATGTTATTAGCCCCGTATTCTCGTTAGTATTTAACAAATGCGTTTTAATTACAGGCTACCTAACATACGTACATATGAGTCAATCTTCTTCAGCTGCGTACAGTCTCCGTCCAAGTAAATATCGAGATCATAGCCACCATACACGTTTCCGTTTTGGCATTGGGAAACCCCAGAACCCGTGACACTAAATAACGCATAGAAAACACCAAACATTTTGACAGCTTGAAGTCATTATATTATTGGACAAACTGAACTAACAAGACAAGGGCAAATGTGTATTTCCCGAAGTACAGACTACATTAAATTATGTGAATATTATTATTATTATTATTATTATTATTATTATTATTACTATTATTATTCTGGTCTGCCTGGCTGCCTGTCCATCCGCCCGCCCGCCCGCCCGCCCGCCCGCCCGCCCGCCCGCCAGCCGGCCCGCCAGCCTGCCCGTCCGTCCATCCGTCTGTCTGCTTCTCTCTGCATGTCTGCCTGCCTGCCTGTCTTCCTGCCTGTCTGTCTGTCTGTCGTTCACGTAATGCCAGTTCTTTGCGATGTGTGCATGTGTGTTAGTTCTTTGTGAATTGTGTCGCATAACCCTAGTTCTTTATCATGTGAGATTATTTTTCTGATAGCATAATGTTGGCTCCTTAAGGTATCTGGTTTTTCACTGTCACATAATGTTGAATCTTTGTGGGATGTGGGTTCTTAATGGGCGTATAATTTTAGGTCATTGTGATATTTGGTCTTTCAGTGTCATCTAATATAAGTTCTTCATGATATCTTGTCGTTCATTGTCATCTAATCTTAGTTCTTTATGATATCTGGTCTTCCAGTTTCATCTAATATTAGTTCTTTATGATATCTGGTCTTTCAGTGCCATCTAATGTAAGTTATTTATGATATCTGATCTTTCAGTGCCATCTAATTTTAGTTCATTATGATAGCTGGTCTTTCAGTGTCAACTACTATTAGTTCCTTATGATAGCTGGTCTTTCAGTTTCATCTAATATTAGTTCATTATGATAGCTGATCTTTCAGTGCCATCTAATGTAAGTTATTTATGATATCTAATCTTTCAGTGCCATCTAATTTTAGTTCATTATGATAGCTGGTCTTTCAGTGCCATCTAATATTAGTTATTTATGATAGTTGACCTTTATTGTCACATAGCGTTGGTTCTGTATGAAATCTGGTCTTTTATGGTGACAATGTTGCATCATTTATGTATGACCTGTGCTCTTTCAGGGCTGCAACGTGATCGTGTATTTAACCATTTTAAGGCGAAATGAGCCCATGCAGGGTTTCTGGGAAATAGACATATGCAGGCCAAGAGAATACTATTTTTGAGAATGTTCAACTGGAATAACTGACTCGGTAATGGAGCCAGACATTCCAGTGGTAAATTTTCAAAAGTAGTCTTCCCTTTAGTATGCAAACGGGCATTTTATAAGCGATTATACTTCATTCATTTTATTAAATTGGTCAAGAAATATTTAACATATATGTTATTTCGTAAATAGAAACCATGTGTGACTCCAATAACCAACGAGCATCTCGATGGGTTGTGCTTGTCATGTCATTTCCAACCTGTAACCATTCTTCTCCATATGGCTTAACACATCGTGTGCAAATTTAACTCCTTGCTGGCCAAGACGCCCTATGCTGTGGTCTTGAGGAATGTCCATTTGCAGGACGATAGAAGATATTTTTTTAACTTACCACTGGAATGACTGCCTCGGTTACCGTCTTCTCTTTGCCTGCAAATTGGCATGGACTAATCAAAGAAAACATAATTTTTTGGCTATTACGTATTTGACGATTAAGCTTGCCAAAAAACAGCATAGGACTCTTTTTGATAAATGCACATATGCAGAATAACAGAAAGATTTTCAGCGGTAAATTTACAAAACTGTTCGTCTTTGTCCTGGGAAAATTTAAATTTTCTTAATATAGCTTGATTACTAAAAGGTTAACTGGTATGGGTAGCGTTTTTGAGAAGCACTGTTGACTCAAGACGGGTTAAATTGTTAACGTGCTATAGACGTATTAATTTAGCAAACCCAACCCATTGATATCTAAATTTTGTCAAGATTACCGAAATATGTGTTTAGTAAATGTCCAATTGCAGGCCAATAGAAGACTATTTTGAAAATGTATCGCTGAAATAAATGGCTCTGTTACCGAGCCAGCCATTCCAGTTGTAATTCTGAAATAGACGTACTATTTCTTCATCCTGCACATGGAGATTCCTCAATACCACTGTATAGGCCGGTTTTGGGAGGATTCATCACGAGAGCGTTAAGAGACCACAGGACCCTTCGACAATCACTTCATACAATGCTAGCTATTATGCTTTTATCATATAGGTAATTATATGGTAGTATGGTGACGTCATTAATGAGATATTCACATACCTGGAGAATTGTCCACTCCAATAGTTATCCGCCGTGGGTAGCAGCTCAATAAACTTAGTTAGTCACTCAAGTAGTCAGTCGCTAAAGATTATTCGGGACTCTATCTAAAACGTACTGATTCGATTTGGCTCAAACTTTAACACAATGAAGGAACTTGGCCTGCAAGAGGATTTCCAGACGATGGGCATGATCCCAAATAAAGAACCCGGATCCGGATCGGATGGAATTCATGATCTGTGGATATCTCGGAAACATCTGATCGGATTTGGCTAAAAAAGGGTTGACCATACAGTAGAAGTTCACATCATCAGTTTTAAATCTGCCTCTGTCAAATGATTGCAAAACAGAGAACCTCTTCGCGGTGTCAATGAGTTCCGTGATACGTTTATCATTATCTCCAATGTGCGTTGCTATCGGTTGAAAGAGGTAAAGCTTATTTATTTCCGGATGAAATAAATGCACAGAATCTACACATCTATTTCTCAATATAAGACCCACAGTGCACATGTAGCTAAATGAGTAATTGTATTCATGGACGTAAGAATAGATAAAAGAATGATTATTCATATAGTTATTAGTCATACAGGCACCTTGCAAACCCGAAAGCTCATGCTAAACATCTTACTGCATTGTGTTCCCAAAGGGCCATTTTATCACATTTGTATTTGCCAGAGAAAGCCGACCAATTCATGAATCCGTTTCCTCACTCAATCATATGACGTCATAATCAACTACGTGACGTGTAGGCTGACGTCATAATCATGACATCATAAATGACTCGATATAGTCCCTCTTTAACGCGTAATAGTCTGACACGATATACAAATTGTATGTCTTTACTATTTAATAAACATTTTGTTGAATATTTTAAAAGCAACAGCGGCCAGTAAAATGAGTTTCAAAATATTCAACAGGTTTCCCTGTATAGTTTTCTGAAAATTGATAATCAAGAAGTTCAGTGATCGATTGATTCCAATACGAGCGAAATATGGGAGGAGCTTAACTAGGGATGGGCGGAGCATAGCTAAAACTGGACAGATTCATTGGGAAATCAATAAACTGTAGGCCGTAAGCATTTATTGTTATGCATATCAATAATTATCCACACCGACCTGGCATGTACTTGCATTTGTACAAGAAGTAAAATGGTTAGTATTAACGCCTTGTACCCAGAAGTTCAAAGTCCACAGTTTCAAAATATCTATACAAGAACGCTGTTGAATATTTTGAAACAAATGTGTCAGGCCGCTCTTGCGACCATGGGCACCAATGGATTCCAGTTAAATTAATATCAAACCATTGGATAAAATAATTACTAAGTTGCAAGTGGTATTTGGTGTTTAGCGCTTCGGGTTGAAAGCGTTAATCACTAACAATCATTGCATTCATAGATTATCTTTGAGTTATTTGCGAAGAGAAAATCGTTGCCAGTCATACAATGGATCTTGTTTTGCATTGAGTTAGGGCTTATAAAGCCATATGAACAATGCAGTGTTTGTAATCTATATATTACTACTGTAGCTTACTCGTAAGCATATCTCAAACTCAGAGATTTACCTTAACATCTAACTAAATTTTTAATCTTTTACCATTGAAGCCAGCCAAAAACGTCTTCTGCTGTGCTGTTGATAAATGCCCATTCGCAGATGAAGAAACGACTATTTATTAAAAGTGTGCAACTGGAATTACTTCTTCGATGAGCGATCCCCTCATTTCCGTGATAATTTTCAAAACTAATATTCTCTAGGTCTGTGAATGAACATTTTCTATGTGGAAATTGAATTTCTTCGATCAAATTTGAGGCTTCAATCGTTTAAAAGAGGAATTGTTGTAAGTGTTGCATAGGAAAACAATATATATATACCAACTCATCAAGAACTCCAGAACCGGGTTCAACGTTTTGTGATTTGCCAAGTAACTTACCTGATGACACCCAAAAATGGCGAAGCCGGTCGTGGAGTTGAGAAGTCTCATAGTGACGATAGTGCATCTATAACGCATTAATCATATATACGAACGGTAACTAGAACAAATTAACGTACTGGTACTGATTATGTGAATCACTTTCTGGCTAATAATGTGCACCATATATATAAGGGGGTGGTGCACATTATTAGCCAGAAAGTGATTCAGATAATCAGTACCAGTGCAAATGTAAACTCGAACACACACATAATAGCATTTGGAAAGATATGTCAAATACGTAACTATTATGTACAACTGGATAGAAAGCCAAGGGGAATGAATTAATGACCAGCTCACACGAAATAACCAAGAGTTATCACTGCAAATAAATGAAGAACATAAAGGCAATGGGACAACGCCAGACAAACAACACAGTAGCAGATATTCTGAAGAAGAAATTATAATTAATTAACTAGGGTCCACGTGAAGGAAATCTCTTATGTGCAGAGGAATACCCCAATATTCAGCCGTCTGGGGAAAGAAACCAAATGGTGAAGTATATGATTAAAATTATTTTGCCGTGTGTTCTTGAAAGTTTATTTTGCAGGACATGCAACAAGCAAGAGACAAATGCAACACGAGGATAGTATGTATATAATGTAATGGGTGCGCCATGATAAACGTGTATATATTGTGTCAAAGTGCCTATTAATGAGTCTAGTATATGTTCTAAATGTGAAATGGTTTATTATCCGATTTAGCCATATCTGTATCTTGGTTCATGCAGGAAATATGCATGGATTTGGTATGCGAGCAAAGATTACTTGCATAATAGCCTGGTATCCTGGATGGAGGTATTGGATGCTCACAATACTAACTCCACTGGATCCGGATTTCGTTCACATCAGGAAGACACTTTCTGGAAATAGTATTCAGAAAAGTGTTTCATAGAAAGTTGTAAACGAAATCTGTTCATGTATTTGTGTGATACTGTTACAAACCTGAAACCAAATATAAACTCCACGCTTGGTGACATGATACTCTGACTGATTCATCCTCTCATAAAAGCGTAAAACAAAATGGGACGATGAAATAGTAATAAAACACGAATTAATATTAATGGATGAACCAATCGCAAACTATGAATCGATACTAAGGGGTGAATCAGTAATGAAGGATGAAAAGCAAAATAAAGGGTGAATGAATAATAAACTAAGAATGAATATTAAAATATGAATAAGTAATAGCAAATGAATGAGTAATAATGGATGAACGAATAACAAAGTAGGAATGGGTAGTAACGCATGAATGAGTAATAAACCTTATGTGAATACTAAAAAATAAATAAGTAATAATAATTGAATGACTAAAACACGATGAACGAGTGAAAAAGTATGAATGGATAATAAGGTATGAATGAGTCATAAACTATGAATAAATACTAACGTGTGAAGGTCTAATGATGAATGAATGAGCAGTATTGGATGAATGGGTAACAGAGTGCATAATCAAGGATGCACGAGTAAGGTAGGTTGATAGAGAGCAGAGATAGCATTAGCTAGTATCCGATAATATCATAATAGTGCGTGCTATGTAAACGAGAACACAAGATGAATTTGAATAAAACACAGAATTATGACATAGAGCACAGATCGAAACTTCTGCATAAGAAGTGTCGGGGACCTTGGTATTTAAGGAGTATGAAAATTATGAAACGTGCTATGTCTCTATAAATCTCTGCTAGCTAGTTCAAGCCATGACATCATACGTTATACGTTCCACTCAGGAAGAGAAAGGTTGATATGCTAGCACAGTTTAAGATAAGGAATAGGCATACCTCTAATTTTTCTATAGAGGCTACAATTATGCTTTTGAAAACGGTACACTGTGTAGATTCATGTTATATCAAGTAGTATAATGGGTCTGGCGTTCGTTCTCCTTTATAGTTGTAATGTGTAAATAACAAATAATAATAAATGGTTATTTCCACTATTTCGAGTTTATATATATGCCATTCTATTTTAATCATTACGCTGGTACTCCACTAGGGAAGCATGCAGATGTAAGAATGGCGAACCCACTTACACAGCCACGGCCCAATGCTGTATAAAATCCATACCATCAAGGAAGACATGCATACATGCGATCAGCGAAGGCACCTTTATTAACACCTCCGAGGCAACTTGTTCTTCCTCACTCTATCAGAAGCTTCACATGGTCGGCGCACACCAGCATGGGACTATGAGATTCGTCCCAATCTTCCCACCGAGAGGGTTCCTCACCATACCGACCCTCTCACTGTAATACGTCTCCAATTCCATGATGGCTAAGGCCGCAGACAGATGATTACTACCAATATGATCAGCATGTTTCACCACCTTGTTACACCTCCTCGGCAGTACGTCGGTGCACCTCAGAGTCGCCGAAACTTCGGTATGATCAGCGAAAGACCCTTACACCACCACCACATGCACCACAAGATTTTATGCCGACCTACCACTAACAACATACTCACCACTGACTTCCTTCACAAGCTCCTCCGCCATGCAGGGGCGGTTTACAAATTGGCCTGCTGACCCACCACGCCATATGATGGTGGAGCCTACTTATGAACAGCACCTACATCAGCCTACAGCAACATGCATGCCGATACCTCAAGCATCAACACCATGCTCACCGCCATGCGGTCCAACATGCCGTAAACCACCACCATGGGAATATCACCTGCGCTGCCTTATCCACATCACTATCAACCACATCCTTCACCATTCACACTAGTACCAGCATCTGTGCTCCCTGGCTTTGCACCCATCGGCCCATCCGCTGACAGTAGCCGAATCATCCCCGCCCCCTTGAATTCAGCGGTGAGTGTGATTGGGAGAACGAACAATGTCAATTAGAAATTGTCTCGAACCAACTATTGGACCGAACAAACGGATGGGGGAATATCTGGCCGCAGGTTGTTAGGCAAGACGCTGCAGGTATTAGCTGATTTCGGCTCAGTGACTACTCCCAGTGACACCATTCTGGAAGGTCCTCTTTCTGAGCGAGTTGGCGACACAAAACTAGGTAAGACCAGTCGTCTCCAGTTAAAGAATCTTCAGTGCAAACCAAATGAACCCTATCAGAGTTGGTTTGCTGAATACCCCGAATAATAACATGTGCATACGATAAAACAAACATAGAAGGCATAAAACATCTACAAATAGATACATTCATCGATGCATTAAGTGCCGAACTGGCCCTGAAAGAAAAGTTGTGCTTAATGGCAGCCTAAAAGCGCTAACAGTGATTCCAGTCCATATAGAGTTCTTTCAGGAATAGGAGAAAAATGCACAGCGCCAAACCTACCCCGTGAAGGACGTGGAACAAACACCAACGTCATCATACACCGAAGACTCACCAGCCCAAACACCCATCAAAAACCTTACACACACCATGCCGAATAACCTAACTTATAATCCACAATGAAAGGACAGGGCCAGGGCAATGGAAGGGCCTCAAATAATGGCCACGACTGAAACAACAAGAACAACATCAGCAATTACAGACAAAACACCAATCAGTTGGAAGAGATAACGGCCCAGATGGCACCAAAACAAAAAGCGTCCTCGAAAATGTTTCTGGTGTGCATCAACCTCATGTTTGCCGAAAATCGACTTAACAGTGCGCCATTTGTCCTTAAACATGAGTCTGAATGGCCTACTACACCCACTAAACATCACCCATCAATGCCTCAGCGACATGAGTACAAAAGATGCCGACTCCTTCCCCGCGTAGATCAAACTCTCGATTTGTTGGCCAGAGCCCTGTGGTTCTGTACACTAGATCTGGCGAGTGTATATTGTCAAGTGGCCATGGAGGTGACCGATCATGGGGAAATGGCGTTCATGTTCCGTGGCGGCCTGTTTCAATTCTGTAAAATGCCATATGGCCTCTGTAACCCCACTGAAAACTTTGATCGCCTAATGGAGCAGGGAAACTTCAGTGTCAAATCTTTTTATGTTATTTGGATGACGTCATAGAATTTGGCTCCACTTTTTAACACTTTGGCGAATCTAGCTGAAGTGTTAAAACGTTTAAAGAATGCAAATCTTAATCTAAAACCGAAAAAGTCTTTAGGAACATGGTTGAATTTCTGGGGCATGTGTGGTATCGTCTGAGAACGTAGTTACCAAGCCTGAAACAAATCGAGCAGCGGCCAAATGAACAAACTCAGCCACTGTAATAGACACTCGTAGCTTCCTAGGCATCTGTTAGTCTTACTGGCATTACATCCGCCATTTTAGTGAAACTGCTCCACAATTATGCTGGATGGCTGAAATGGCCAACCATTTGCATGTATTGGTGAGTGTGAAGAAGCTTTCAATGCATTGAAAGCAAAGTTAATATCCATGCTGATTCTCGCCCATCCAAACACAAGCCTAGATTTCATTCTCGACACAGATGTCTCTTCGTTTGCCATTGGCACTGTTCTATTCAAAGTTGTGGAAGATGGAAGTAATATTGGTTTAAGGGTCACGTACCCTCGATAAAACCGAGAAATGGCGCACCACTACAAACTGAGAATTATTATCCACTATGTACTTTACCAAATATTACAAACACTATCTGTATGGAAGATGATTCATCCTTCGTACAGACCACGCTTCACTACGCTGGCTCAGGAATCTAGAGGATCCTGAAGGCTAGATAACGAGATAGCAGGAATCCCTGCAGCCTTACAATTTCAGCCACACATCGGCCTGGCAAACTGCATTGAGCCACATCGCTGAATATGACTTGAGGGAGACACTGAAGTATCCACCACCGTAACACATGGCACGGAGCCGTTTCCCACCTTGCCAGAATTCCAGTGTGAGGACTGGATGGTGAAAAATCTCGTTAATGCACACCAGCCAAAAATGCTCAACATATATACATATGGATCAAGGAGGGGGTACGGTCACCAATGAAATCAATTAGTGCATTATCAACTTCGGCCAAATAGTATTATTAACGATACACTAAATGCCGCCTGTGCAGCGACAATATTTATATCAATGATCGCCTCATTGTGCCAGAATGCTTTTGCACTCCAAGACTAGAACAATTACATGACAATGCAGGACATCTTGCCATAGAGTAAAGGATTGAGGCCCGCTTCTATTACATTAATATACGTGATAGCACAAACGCATGGGTGGCCAAATGCATGCCCCGCCCAAACCGTTCTGTTGACCAACAACACCTCATACCATTACAAACCAAAATCGCTATCGATGTGCTCGGACCTTTAAATATGATGGATGAGGGCAACAAATATATTCTCGTACTCCAGAACCATTTGGGTAGAGGTATTTGCTTTGCCGGACCCAGAGGCAGCCACTGTGGTGGATGTCCTCTACAGCAATGTGTTCTGTTGATTCGGCGTGCCATATGAACTAGACTACGTACGACAAGGTACCAATTTTTTTAGTCGTTTGATCGCCGAACTTTGCAAATTGTTTCATATAGTAAAAACACGTACTACGCCATATCATCTGTGTGTGGTATGGGATGGTAGAACAGTTCAACCATACACTAGCCACAATGTTAACTAGGGAAGCACAGATTGATTGTCGGGACTGGGACCTTCGGTTATGCCACGAGTTAGCCTTACCTCTGGATCTAGTCATGACCAGGAGCCTGGGTGAAATAAACTCGCCACCCCTCTACATACACCTGATGTGTGAAAGGATAGAACAGGTTCGTGAACTGGTGAGAGACAACATTTCCACTGTACACCGGGGTTAAAAGACATGGCATGCTCGTCGAGCACATGGAAATCCATATGAGGCCGGAAAATGTTATGGTTCATGCTGTAAATGTGCCAAGTAAACTGAGTTACCAGTGGAAAGTTTCCTACGTCATAGTAGGTATGAAATCTGATATAACTTATCAAAGCCTGAGCTCTGGCCTGGTACGCCACTGAATGCAGGCACACAGACCACTGTTTCAGTGAAACATTAATCAGCCAATATAATGATGCAAGTTCCAAGCCAGGAGTTGGCCCGTACTGCAGTTATTGATGAGGACGATGCCGAGATTTCTTCTCTCCATCTCCCTTCTCAGATCGTTGGGGATGGCGTATGTGAAGACCTTTATGTCGTTATTGTCCCACAAGAAAGATGGAAAGGTTGTTCTACCTTCTTCCCACTCCAACACACTTCACACTATAATGCCAGCTATCGAGCTATCCAAGCTGAAGCAGAAGCAGGTCTCAGCCACTCTGTCTCATCCACGCCGATATACATGATAGATAGGTTGGAAGTGAAAGGCTCAGATTGATCCTCGTCATGTTACGTTGAACATGAGAAAACAGAGACTCAGCAATATCCAAATCACCATAATTCCCAAGCCAATACCCCACCACCACCACCACCGAAATCCAGGACCACACACCACAGCCTTGGGTTGGGCGATTTTTCGATATTATCGTCAATATCGCGATATACAGAATACCGATACCGAAATCGTCATAATCTCGAAAAATCGTAAATATCGTCAATACCGACAGGACGATATTGCACTTTTAACTGTGAGTATAATATAAATAATTAAGTCAGAAATGTCATACGCTTACCTCTATTCGGTCCAGTAATAGTCTTTAAGTAATAATCCAGTCTTTGTCTAAGGTAATAAAAACTTAATAAACTCCAAAATAATCTGTGTTCATTTAATTCATGGTTTGTTTGCGCTAATAAAATGATTTAAAGTACAAAATAATCCTTTGTTCTTCACTTTTGTAGGGCAGTCTCTTCCCGTGTTTGATTCGGACCCTGTCCTGGGACAGGGTTCTGGACTGGCCACCGAGGGAGCCGTCTCGTACGCCCCCCCTGACAGTCCCGTCGGGCTCCGGCCTGATGGGCTCTGTCTCTCTGTGGCCACCTCCGGGTGGTCCAGTAGCGGTGGCCGGTCCGTCAGGCATAGAAGCCGTCCGCCAGGTTTCCTCGTCTAGTGACGACTCTTCGGGGTCTGAAGATGAGGAAGCCGAGGAGGAGAGATTGCCGCGGCCTGTGATGCCGCGGGTGGAGAGCATGGAGGTCGATTCCTTCTTGGTTGATACCGTCCTCCATCTGTCTAGCTTGGCGCAAGCCAGGGCAGCGGCTCCGCCCGTGGTTGAGGCCACTCCGGTACTGGGCACTGGTTCCGTGATGGTTGGTTTGCCACCAACCGACACGGTGACGGGTGTGGCTACTCACCTATCTCGCCAGGTCCGGCGGTCAGACATGGGGTGCCATTGGTGCCCGTGTTTGGCCACCGTTCTTCAAGCGTTACGGGTCCGCACGGTTTTCCGTGCGGGCCTACTCCATGGACTGGTGTTTTTCATAAGGTGGCGGCGGAACCATACGGTACCGGAGTTCCTGGCATATCAGCAATGGCTCCTACCCGGGAGGCCGTTGCTGGTAGGGCCGTGAACATGTCAACGGGTGACGTGTTCACGGGAGTGTCCTCCTCGGAGACAGATTGGTCAGAGGCTCTGGCTTGGCTAGCCAGGGTAGACCCGTCTGCGGTTTCGACCACGGCCGATGAGGATCGGTCCATCAGTGGCATCGATTAGGACGGGGAACTTGCCCGCAGCCCGGATCCAGTCTATTGGCCTGGAAACAAGGTATATGGAGTTCTTGGATGCTATTTATAGCAAACAACTCCTGACCAAGGGCCAGCTTCCTGCGGCCTCCAGAGAGGTGCGGGCGAGGTGTCGTATTCCACGGGGGTAATATGACAGGTATGGTGTTGTCCCGACGGTCACCGAGGATGACCGCTGGGTGCTGGGTGTCCAGAGTGCTGGAGCGGGTGGCCCCACCCCGGCACTGGTGGATAAAGCTTAGGTACACCATGACGAAGTCCTGTCCCTATGTGATGAGGGGGTGAGGGAAGCAATGAGTGCTGTCAACCACTCTGATCGCCTTCTTCAGTCGGTGTGGGCTGAAGCGGGGGCAGGCCACCTTGTGCCACCTGTGGTACTTTCATGCGTTAATGACGGCCTGGTGCTGTCTATGGACGCATTGGCAAGGGTGCAAGCGCGTGTGACGAAGTCTAGGAGGCAGATGGTCCTTGACCATATGCGTACAGCTACTGCCGTTAGGGAGCGTCTTCTTGGGATGCCCCTTACAGGCCCTAGCATCTTTGGTGGCCAAGCACGGGCCATCTTAGAAGACACGGCGAGCATCGCGCAGAATCGGTTGGCAGTTAATCTGCAGCTAGAGCTAGTGTGTCAGGCGCATGCACTAGGGGCTGTAGCCAAGCCGCTTACCGGACAACCTTCTAAGAAACAGAAGAAGCACTAAAGCAAAGCGAAAGCTAAACCTAGTGCTGCTTCTGCTTCTACTGGGTCTTTTCAGCCACCTCCGGCGAAGAAGCCCAAGAAGGTTGTAGAGGCCCCTACCCTCCCCAATGTTGCTTCTGTTAGCCAGAGAGGCGGGAGGGGCAAGGGTAAGGGGAAGGGTAAGTCCTCAAAGGGCGAAAAGAATGGAGCGGATCGTACGTGAGGGTATGAGGGATCCATTCATATCTGCCTGGACCGCACCTGTGCGACAGGCACAGCGGTGCCAGTTAGACTGACCAAGCCAAGACCAATATGGTTCTTACTCTCTCTCTCTCTCGTCAAGAGAGGGCGGGAGCGGATCGCGAGTCAGACACCCGCATTAGGCGTCGATGCATCTATAGTGGTTGGAGGCTCGTGCGTTTCATTGACGCTTGGTGAGGTGTGACGTCAGACAGTCTGGTCCTGGGATGGTTATCCCAGGGATACATGCCAGAGTGGTGGGATTTTCCACCACAGAATTTGTCTTTGGCACCTGTCTGGACACCCGTACCAAGGGAACCAGACAAGTTAGAAGCCATTCAAAACGAAGTATCAGGTTTGCTTCTGAAGAGAGCAATAGAACTAGCAAACCGGAATACTCCAGGCTTCTATTTAAACATGTTCCGTGTCCCCAAAGCACAGGGGCATGGAGACCCGTACTCAATCTCAGGCCATTAAATTGGTTTACCGATACGCCTCTGTTTCAAATGGAAACTCCGTGGTCCGTAATGGCAGGATCGAGGAAGGGAATGTGGTGTGTATCAATCGATCTGAAAGATGCATATTTCCGCATTCCAATGAACAGGAGTTGTCACAGGTTTCTGAGAAAAGAGAACGTGGCGCTTCACACCTACATAGACGATTGGCTGATCAAAGCAGACACATCAGCCAGATTAGAGGTGGATACTGCTCTGACTCTGAAGTTACTTTCAGATCTAGGCTGGATAGTCAACAAGGAGAAATCCGAGTTGACACCCACTCAACAGTTCGTTTATTTAGGGATATGATTCGATCTCGAGGAGGGCAGGGTTTACCTGTAATAGCTCAGAGTGGTGTCTCTGTTAGCCATCCTCAAGAGTGTTCGATTGGGAAACCACATTCAGGCGAGGCGGTTTCTTCAGATGCTGGGCATGATGGTCTCCATGGAGCAGGTAATCCCGTACGCTGCTCTGATGCGAAGACCTATCCAGTTGTAGCTGATGTCTCTGTGGAAACAGAGAACAGAACCCCTGTTAAAGCTGGTGCCAGTTTTGGAGCCAATAATGTCGCATCTTGTATGGTGGAAAAAGCGTCAGAATCTCATAGTAGGGGTTCCGCCGCACATACCCCACCCCCAGCTGTCCGTGTACACGGATGCATCGCTGGAGGGATGGTGGGGCCTGCCCGGGAGATCACCCGGTCTCAGGCACATGGACTCTCCAAGAGAGCCAGCTGCATATCAATCTGTTGGAAATGATGGCAGTGGAACTGGCATTGGAAAAGGTTTCTTCCAAATGTCGGGGGCAAGGCGATATTGATACGGTCGGACGACTCGACAGTAGTATTATACATAAATCGCCAAGGTGGGACCAAGTCACCCACACTATGTATCAAAGTGTGGCACTTGATTCAATGGTGCAAGAATTACTCGGTTGTTTTGAAAGCAGCTCGCATTCCTGGGCGATTGAACATTCTGGCGGATGCTTTGTCTCGGAGACAGAGAATTCTGCCAACAGAATGGTCTATCAACCCTTCAGTTCTTCACAGGATCTTCGAGCATTGGGGCAAGCCCAACGTGGACTTGTTCGCCACAAAGGAAAATGCTCAAATCATGACTTATGTCTCGCCGATTCTAGATCCAAATGCCGTCGATACAGACGCCCTGGCGATAAGCTGGAGAGGGACGCACGCTTACGCGTATCCACCCACCATTCTTCTACCGAAGATATTGGTGAAGATCAGGGAGGAGCCGTGCCTGGTCCTGCTAATAGCGCAATTTTGGCCCAGCAGGGTGTGGTTCACGGATCTTCTAGATCTGCTGGTGGAAAATCCAGTGCAGTTATCCGAGATTCCGAACATAATCTCCCAGGCCAAGGGACGCTTCCTACATGAGCGTCTCGAAATGTTCAAATTGACTGCATGAATGTTATCAAACAATGTTCTACGTCGGAAGGCTTTTCTCGACAAGCTGCGGATTTCATCGCAGCTGCGAGAAGGAGGTCAACCTTCAAGTCATATAACAACAAGTTTACCAGATTTGCAGACTGGTGTGAAGGAAGGGTATTGATACCTTTCAATCCACTATTCAGCAAATAGCAGACTTTCTCTGTGAGCTGTTCTTTTCAGGACTAGCTCCCGTCACAATTGTTGGATACAAGTCAGCTTTGGCATCAGCTATCCCTTGTCTAGCCAACAGGGATAGTCCAGAGGTGGCCCAGTTGAATGTGATGGTGAAGGGAATGAGCAATCGCCGCCCGAGACAACCGGTAGTCATTCCAGCCTGGAGTCTATCTTTAGTGCTTAATGTACTGGCCAAGCACCCTTTCGAACCGTTGCATTCGGCTAGTCTAAAGCATTTGACTCTAAAAGCGGTCTTTCTATTGGCAGCTTCCTCAGCTAGAAGGCGCAGTGAGATCCATGCACTTTCAGCAGAGAGGGACCGATTTATTGTCTCCGGAGAGGGTCTGTGTCTACTGCCAAGAGCAGAGTTTATGTCAAAGAATCAATCTTTGAGATATGCCGGCAAACTGATCATTATACCGAATCTAGCTAGATTTGATCATGATGCCAGTGACTAAGTACAAAAAACGGACAGACTCGTTACGGTCGAATGATAGACATCTGTGGATCTACCATAAGAAGCCATATGGCGCTGCATCCATGGATTCTATCTCTCGTTGGGTAGTCGAATGTATTCAGACTACCCATGAGATTGCGACTGGGCAACAGGTGCAATGCGCAAGGGCACACGATGTTAGAGGAATTGCCGCCTCGACCACCCTTTACAATGGTGTTCCGTTATAGGACATCATGGCTGTTGTACAATGGCACTGTGAGTCCTCTTTCACGGATTACTATATGAGGGATGTGTCAGACTCCGCCAATCCACTCGCTTTAGCTGTTATGAAACGATAGTTAAACGACCACACTGCTCTTCTCCCTTTTTTGGCATTTGTAAGAAAGATTTAAGAAGCAGACATGGTCCAGCGAGAGGATGTCAACCAGATTGTGTCACTGATAGCCGGACGAGTGAATGGTTTGAGGCTCCACGTCTGAAATCCAAATATCATGAGGCAATTCAAGATTGAGAGTTTTTTGTATTATGTTTATATATCATGTTCATTCATCTTATGTATTCATGCTCAATCCCAGGCTAATATATGCAAAGAGCAGTTAACCCTCTTGGCATATTTATGTTTCAGGCGAGATGCATGTTCGTGAGTTCTCTCCCTTTTCTTAGTGGAAACGGGGGGGGGGCAGTGATGCGAATGTGATTCGGTTCCGTTAACTTGAAGGTCCTTTTAGGTCTCCGTTAATCAAATTTAAGTCTAGCTCTTTCTCCAAGGGACAAAAGTAGGAATTGATGGCTTGCCCCTTCCTACCAGGTTACTGTCTAAATCTGGTGTATATCAGAGGTAATATAATGGTGAGTATTGATCGAAGGAGAATGAAGGAAATTTCAATTTTCCTTTCTCCGCGATCTAACAATACTCACCATTCTATTACGGACCCAGCCTCCCAGCCCCACGGAGCCATGGGTATCTCTTGTTTGGTGGCAATGCAAACAATATGAGCTTCATGGCAAACGGGTACTCGGCAGTTGGGAGCCGATTAACCGGTTCCAGGAGTCTGTAAAGCTTATTAAGTCTATAGTCCTAGGGCCCACCTATACAGGCTAGCTGTTATCAGAAGTAATAGAATGGTGAGTATTGTTAGATTTCGGAGAAAGGGAAATTGAAATTTCCTCAGAGCAGAATAATGATGTAATCAGAACTTGATCTAGGACCACGACCCTAATTCCAAACAAGAGGCCATATAGTGGAACGATACTGGACCCCCTAGGGCAATGCTATTCAAAACATTTGGTTATACCAAGACAATAATTGCTACAGTTTTCTGGGACAGCTGATGAATAATGCGTATTGAGGATATGGCTCGTGAAACCACCATCCCATCACCTCAACAAATATGCTGAACTACTTCGGAAATAGACCTTGCCAGTGTATCCCTCCATCATAAGGCGGCGTCATAAACAACTACGTGACGTAGATAAGTATGTCACGAACGTATAATTGAAGACGGACTAAGTGATGTACGAATTGTATGTTCTTACTATTTAATAAACATCCTGTTGAATATTTCGAAACTAATTTGACTGGGCGCTGTTGTTGACATAGGCAGCAGCAGCACCCAGTCAAATTATTTCAAAATTTTCAACAGCTTCCCTGTATATTTTTCTGGAAATTTATTGTCAGGAAGTTCTGGGATCGACCGATCGTAACATGGCGCATTCGCATTGGCTCGGTTGGCAAACCCGATGTGCCGTACACACTTGGAATTTCAATCCAAAACAGCCGGGTTCGATCCTGCGTTCAGGCATGTGATCAAGGTGTAAAATCCTGCGTCATTCCATACGTCATCACATGACACATTCTTCGGAGGGGACATAAAGCTGTCGGTCCCGTCTCGTTTGATATCTGTGCCATAGGGGACGTAAATGAACTCTGAGTGCTAGGCCCTGTATCGGGTCTGAGTTGTGAATACGCTCTGATTGTGTAAATAATAATGTAACAAGGTTAAAATATTGTACTGTATCTACGTCTCGCCAACAACACAAGTGGCCAGTGGCTTCATATCTGAGCCTGTAAAAGCACACTGTTAGCACAGGATGAACCAAACTGAGCGGCTAGGATGTAGGCCTAGATTGTGCTCCTATCAAGAGGAGGAATATTCAAAACAAAACAATATGGCGAGATGTGGGTGAAACTTAGCTAGAATTGGGCCGGGCATAGCTAAAACTAGAAAGGTCAACTGAAGGAATCAATCAAGCAGAAACGTATTGGCATAGTGATATGAGGCGTGCTCCGCCACCGGGGTAGTTTGTCAGTCCATACCCCCCAAGATTGCGATGGATGCTGCACAAGACTATGGATATGAACTCTTGCCTCATCTCCGCCTCAATCCACACTACTACTAGCACTCACACCACAGCCCCACACTCGTATCCCCCTACCTAGCTCCGAGTGACTACTTTCTAGTTAGTAACATAACAAAAGTTTCTCTGTGTTAAGAGTTATGCGGAAAACAACGAGGTGACCTCTAATGTAGAGGGTGGTGGTTTGTGTCCCAGAGGAATCATTCGGCCGGAGGGCAACGAAGACCCACAGATCGGTTGCACCAAGTATCTTGGCATAGACGGGGACTATTGAGAGTCGATGTCGTGCTCAAATCTTTCTGAGCACATTAAAATATTCTTAGTAATCAAACGTGTAACAATGGACCTTTCCAGAGTATTGCCGTCATATGACGTCATAATCAGCCAAGTGACGGGTAAGATGACGTCATATTCATCACGTCATAAATGATTATATTAGGCCCCTCTTTAAGTCTTAATAGTCCGACACGTAAGAATTGTATGTCTCTACTATTTAATAAACATGTTATAGGCAGCAACAGTACCAAGTCATATTAGTTTCCAAATATGCAACAGCTTACCTGTATATTTTTAGGGAAATTGATAGTCAGGGTGTTCAGAGAGCGATCGAAAAGGGTGCTGATAAAAGTGCAGAGCAAGTTGTCTCTAAAGAGAATGTCATAGAACCGGTAGCTGCTGAGATTGTAGCTGAAATCCATGTTAATGGGAAGCACGTTGCTAAAGAAAATGTCATCGAACCAGTAGTTGCTGAGATTGTAGCTGAAGTCCATGTTAATGAGAAGCATGGTAAAAAAATAGCAATTAGGAGATGGGATAACTCAAGCTATAAACCATCCAGTTGGAAAACTGTATGGAAAATCTTACATTCTCCATACATACCAAATATGGCTCGTGATTTATTGTGGCGATTACTACATCGACGACTATGGGTGGGACACTTGACATACAAGTGCAATATTACAACTTCTGATAGGTGTTAATTATGTCAAACAGACGAGGAAACAATCGAGCATTTATTTGCGGAATGTCCAATATCGTCACAATTTTGGGACTATATCAGCCAAATCTTGGCACAATTTGGAGCGAAGCCCATTGTTCTAGAAACGCATGTAGTCTTATTTAGATACTTTGGATCAAGCGGTGTAAATATCATAAAGTCTGAAAGGACTATTTTAATAACAATGCTAACCATAGTGTTTGGGCCATTTGGAAACATCGGTGTGCACAGACGAAAAATCCATCTATGGGCAATCACAATAGAGCAATAAAGGCAATATTTCGTTCATTGCTGCTGAATCATATTCCTTGCGAATATTTTAGATTAAAGCAGCATGGTAAAGAAAAAGTATTCAAGGACATATGGTGCAAAACAATCATAGTTTCAATAGAGTTGGGAACTGTAAAAATAAATGAGCCTGCACTAGCTTAAATCATTTAATTACTACAGCTGATTTATCTGTGTCTTTTAATTAATCTGTGTCCTGTAATTCATTTTAGTTTGCACTTTGATATTGTTATGTTTTATAATTCATGTTAACAAATAAACAGACTGGAGTAATTTAATAATCAATCGATAAAGTAAGTTGCCATTGAATTATAAAATCGTCCTGGGTAATTTTAGAAACTTGCAGAGGGCTTTACAGGGTTATTTGTTCCCGGGTAATTTACAAAACCTTACAACAAAGGAGATCAAAAATGTAAATAAGAGCGCCATCTATTTCCATATATTTTTCTGTAACTTTCCTGCTGACTATATATGTTATGCTACCCAAATGCTACTACGCCCGCTGATCTTTAAAGAATCAGCCCACTGGCGTCAATGATTGACTTATTTGTCATTGATTGACGAGTCACTTTCATTTGTTGAATAGTTGCACTCGCCACACGGGCCTACTACCACACATGGATTGAATGGTAATTTACAAAAACTTACAATAAAGTAAATCGAAAATCTAAACAAGAGTGCCATCTATTTTTCTGTAATTATTCTGCCGACTATATGTATTATACTACCCAAATGCTACTACGCCCGCTGATCTTTAGAGAATCAGCCCACTGGCGTTAATGATTGACTTATTTGTCATTGATTGACGAAGCACTTTTCATTTGTTAGATAGTTGCACTCGCCACACGGGTCTACTATTACACCTGGGTTGAATAGTAATGCCTTTGTTAAGTTTTGTTTTGCTATCGGATCTTTATCAGCCTATTGCTTTGTATCTATACTAGTTAAGCCATATGTATTCATAGATTGTACTAATGCTCATTATTTATCTTTTGTTTTGGTGTAATATTAATCAGGCTTACTAGTTCACCAGGTTTTTTTCTGGGGGTTTGCAAGCCTTTTTAAAGGAGTTCCTCCGTGAAGATTGTCCGACTGCGTCAGCGTCGGATTTTCCCAAAAAAAAAAGTAGTAGTAGTAGTAGTACTAGTACTAGTAGTAGCAGTAGCAGTACTAGAAGATTATTTTAATATTGGCAATCATTAGTTCTATGAACCTTGTCATTAACAATGCCTTGGCACTAGGATATAACACATTCATCGTCTGGAATGTAATTTTCAACCCTTTCAAGTTTCAAAACATTCCACAAAATGTGCATTAGCTATTAAATTCATCAACAGTTAGGTTTTAGACATATTCTGACTGACCATTCTCACATTCATGACGAAGCCACGCCATTTTGATTGTGACATCAGCTAACAATAGATGTATATGGTACAAGGCGTCCAGGCTTCACGCGCAGACGGACGAACCAACATACGCGCAGACAGAACAAGGACCGAGACCAATCCGATAACAATAGGCATAACAAACATGAACGGACAGGATAGACGTCTCACGCGTACCGACACGCATCCATCGAATATCAATCAACACTTGAATCTACATACAGTTTGGATAAGACGTATAACTCAGATAGCGTGAATAACGAACATTACTTGGAAGCCAACTAATCAACACCTTAGCTGGACTTGTGAATGAACTCAAACACTAATGGCTTACCTGTACATTAATTATTCATAGAACTTTATTATCAAAATGTACAATACCGTGAATCTACATGTACTTTCATGTATTAATTAATGGTCCGCTTATTTCTTAACTAACTGCTTAATTACGCCTTGTGTTAATTTGAGTATGCTTAGTCTAATATAATGCACGCATGATGTTACATGACTTGACAGATGACGTGACGTCACTATAATATAATTAAGTGACACGAAATGAATGGAGGGAGGTCGTTCGTGGTTCGTCGGTCGGTTAGTCGGTTACTAAACTAGGTACTGTTTAGGATATAGTGGTAGCTTATTATCAATAGTCAGAAATGGTTTACAGATAGTTCTTAGCTAGGCCAGGCGGCTGTGTTTGGCAATCCAGTTATCAGTCGTCGGGCATTCGTCATTTAGGAATATAGGTTAGGTTATAATTGTTAATAAAGTATGTGCAAGTTCAATCGGTATTAACATGTTACGTTGTTTATCCTAAAGGCTAGATTATCGATCTCGGTTCACCAGGGGCAAACGCCTACTTGGGTATGAAATGTATTTGATTGTAACGTCAGATACGTAATGGACCCGTATAGTTTTAGCTATGGCCGCCCCTAGTTAAGCACCACCACACTTCGCTCGTATTGGGATCGATCGAGCCCTGAACTATTTGACTATCAATTAGCAGAAAGCTATACAGGCTAGCTGTTAATTATTTTGAGACTAATTTTGACTTGGCGCTATTACCATTCATTAGGATCTTTTCCACTTTCGTTACGGACCTATGTTATTTGCTTGTGACGTCAGCCAACAAGTGGCGTGCTTTGATTATGACGTCAGATGCGTGAGTGTCAGATCGGAGCTCTCCATTGTGGGAAGGAAGCCGCGTCCTTCCTGAACCTGATATCTTAGAAATTCTAGAGCGTGTTGACCTCTGACCTCTGAGCCATTAGGGCAGATGTTTTCACGGTAACGAGAGTAACCTTATTCTATTCAACTTACCGCCAGAGTAGCCATGCATTTCAAATCCGGCGACATTCGGCGATGGAGTAAATTGAGGATAGTCTAGATCCAGCCAAGAATACGCATTCCATGGATTTGGAAAGTGAAAGAAGTGTGCATTTGTCAGTATCGCCTCCTCTAAGATCAAACTCTGGATAATCACGAAAATCAATAATTTTCGGGCAGCATGTCGAGTGGGGGCCATTGTTCATTTTACTCGTGTATGCAAATCGTTTAAGCTCTGTAAATTTCTGTAATAAATAATTACATAGTGGAATGAGTTAATGGCATTACTTAATTAAATAGTGTGCATGGTGGTGAACGTGCGGATGTAGGAATCTCTTTAAGTATTGAAACGATGGATGGATGGATAGATGGATAGATGGATGGATCGATGGATGGGGATAGATCGATGGATGGATGAATGGATGGATGGATGGATGGATGGATGGATTGATGGACAGCGGGTTGGTGGGCGGGCTGGTGAACGGGCAGGCAGATGAGCAGGTCGCAGCGAAGGTGTGAGGCAGCCGGGTGGGCGGGCTGGTAGGCATGAGCGTTGGCGGCAGACAGGCGAGAAGCCGGGGAGGTGAGCAGGCGGATGGGTAGGCGGCAGATGGGTGGGCGGATGGATAGTTGGAATGGTAGGCAATTGGATAGGTCGAAGGATGAGCGGGAGGGCGGATGGGCGGGCGGGCAGGTAGATGTGTGGGCGGTGAGCTAGCGCGTGGGTGAGCAGGTTGGCAGGTGGATTAGTGTGGAGACGGATGGCAGATTGATGGACGGCCAGGTGGATGGACGGTCAGACGGGTGGACGTATGAGCGAATGCGAAGGAGGGCGGGCTGGCAGGCGGGCCGGCAGGCCAGCGAGCTGGAAAGCGGGTGGGTGAGCGGTTGAACGAACGTACGGGCGGACTGCATGCGTGTGGGCGTGAGTATATATGTGTGTACGTGTTTGTTTGCGTGCATGCGTGTGAAGTATATGTGTGCGTGTGTCCGTGCTGCGTGCGTGCGTGCGTGCGAGGTTGTTGGAGTGATGGTTGACTTGGTTGATGTGTTATGTGGGTAGATGGATGGTAAATATCATACACGTGCTCATTCGTTCACTTGCTCACGCAATCATTACCACATCTCTCCGCCCTAATGCGTATCTGTTTCCTCACCCACCCATTCTCTGGTTCATTCATTAATTAACAGGTTTCTTTTGCGGTGTACATAAACTAAATAAGATATGTATTCGACCATTTACTCCCACACCCACCCCCACCCAATCCTTCCGTTGGTTTGGCAAAATAACCACCCATTCACCAATAGCACCTCATTACGCATTTTGAGTATGACGTCACCCTACACGTGACTTAATTGATTATGACGTAATATGATTGAGTGTTAGATGAGATCTATCCATTGGGTTGATTAACGCCGAGAATGGAGGATTTCAGTCTATCCATGAATCATATGATGTCAATTATGTAACGTGTAGGATGACGTCATAATCAATTAGGCTGGAATGGTGTAGCCAAGTTCGTCACGAGCGCATCATTGATGACGGACTAAGTGTTGATGTACGAATTCTATGTCTTTACTATTTAATACACCTTTTGTTGAATCTTTTGAAACTAATTTGACTGGGCGCGGTAACAGCACCCAGTCAAATTAGTTTCAAAATATTCAGCATCGTACGTGTATAGTTTTCCTGGAAATTAAGATTCAGTCAGTGCAGATGTCGATCGATCCCATCATCGGTATAGCGTAAATGGAGCTTAGATAGAGATTGGCGGGGCATAGTTAAAATTGGTTTCCTCCATTACGCCATTTTTAATTAATGACAAGATAGTTATTATCTATTACTCGTTATAATCGTATTAATTACTATAACGTTCAGTAATACCTAATGTACAAACGCCATACCAGGCAGGAGGGCAGAGTCACCTACAAATTACCCTGCCTTATCAGCGACACTGACACTCAAATGGCATACAAAAAGGCCCTCGAGGAGCAGATAGCTAACATCAACGTCAGCTCGGATCCAAACTAAGCCCTAACCAAAATACTGAAATGTATGGAATCATCAGTTACCAGCAACATAGTAGTTCTAAAAACTCGAACTAGGTATACTGATGGCCTATGTAGTAGCAAAACTATCAGCAGAGCAGAAAGTGTTACGACTGCGCATCTATCAAAGTGGCCAAGATGAAGACCGCACCAAACTACGCGGGGAGCGCAATAACATTCTGCACCGCATAAGCGAACGCTTAAAAGATCGTGCTATTCAACAAGCAGACTCCCTAGCAGATGAAATCACTGCCACAGAAGACTGACACAAAATGTTTCGGGCAGCCCGAGCCCTCGAGGTACTGACTACACGCCACCACTCACTGTTCACAACCTTAACCGGCATTTTATCCGGACTGAATGGTTCAAGGAACAGTTCGCTGACCACGAGTATCTGCCCTTGCATCCTTTCTCAGGCGACCCCACGTCACTAAAAACTCCAATTAAAGCAGCATAATTTGAGATGGAACCCAAAGTCCTGAAAAATGGGCGTGCATCCGGTCCTGATGGCATGAGCAATGAACTATTCAATTACGCAAGGGACATTATCCCAAAACCGAACACACATCTAATCAATTCAGCTTGTAAGCATAACCTTCCCATTGATGCTGTAGTCCAAGCCACTCTTATCGCGCTACCCAAAACCAAGAAGCCACTTGACCACCAGCCAATCTGCGGCCCAGTGTGCACCTCAACAGCATACAGACAATCCTATCCAATGTTACTCTATGCCACATCTGAGACAAGAGGATGACTGGAGCATGCCAATGTGGCTTTAAATGCAACCTGCACAGACATTGTACGGGCTCAACGCATGCGTGTGTCAGTAGTCATGTCCAAGTACTGGGATTTCCACAAAATAGTCATTGATATGTCACGAGCCTTCGACACAATTAAACGAGCAATGCCCCCAAGATGTACTACACCAGGCCAGTTGCAATGACGATGAACTACGGCTGGTGGCTGAAACTATTGCTTGCAGAGACCAGGGGCCGGTTTCACAAAGTTGCGTAAGTTATGCCTCCCGTCTAACTTAGACGCTATACATAAGTCCCGCGTATACGCCTAAATAATAAAACGCGTAACTTAGACGCGGAGCTCTCTAGTACGCTAAGGCGAGAATCGTCGCCGCTTATGACATAATCCAGCTGACTGCAATGTGACAGCTGTCAGTTTTTAATTATAGTATGGGGTCAATCGGTACAAATAACTTCTAGCGTGAACCATATAGAAAGTACAATTGCATATGCTAACGGCAGCGAGACGACAATTCAACGTTCGCCGCTACATTAAACTTGGTAAGCGTTACCTAATTTCGTGTTTTATTTTGATAAACGTTGTCGACATAATCATGTTTGAATAAATCCTATAAATAGTAATTTTCTTAACATATGTAGGCCTAACTAAAAGGTAATTACGAGTCTATTGATTTTTCTAATGTGATTTGCAAACTAAGAACGAAAACACGGAATGAGGTCAAGGCACAGGCATTTTTAGCGTGATGTCGTACCCTCTCCTATTACGTAGAGAGTGCCATACCAGGTCAGGCTGAAGGCACCTCATCGTACTAACATCATGCGGCCACTCACATGTGGGGGGGGGGGGGAGGTGGGGGGGGGGGGATGGTATGTGTGTGTGTCGGTCTGTTTGCGTGTGGTGCTCCCAATAAAAACTAATGAGATTTGACTCAAATTTTAATACAACAAAGAATTTTATTGTGAAAGCGGATATCCAACATTAGCCATGATCCAGAAAAATGCCAGATCAAATTTTTGGAAACTATTTAGCTCAAAATTTTTACATAAGAAGGATGTGACCATACACTAGGGTTTCATAGTTTTGGGCGTAATATGACAAAATCTGGCGACTAGGAAAGATGTACAATGTGATAAAAATGACAGGGCGAGGGTTTGCAATCTCTATCTTGTTATTGTATAAAACCAAAACAAGATAAAATGTACCATTTTCCTTTAACCATAGCAAATACCTCACAAAATGAGGAGCATTGATTGTTCATGTCTTTATGCCAAATCATGCGGGTTGTTTAGAATATTAACAAGAGACCCAAGGGGCCTGTATCGTTCACCTGAAATAGTTGCCCACTGACACAACCGAAGAAAACGAGATGACCATTGGAAAAATTTACCAAGCAAATTTCTGTGAAGAAAGCTTAGCCAAGTTTTATTAAAATTGGCCTAGTGATTAATAAGTATGATTTTCTAAGAAATTTGCAGAAAATACAAGACGTTATATTTTGATTGTTTCATGGCGGACATGTTTTTTACATAAACACATATACAATTTTCGGCCGCCGAAACAGTAGATTAATCAAGTTCTCTTGAACAAACTTGGCTTAGCTCTTGTCCTAGATGATGTTTCATGAGTTTTGAATCAATTCCCAAGCGGTTTTGGAGATTTTAAAGACATTTCTACAAATCGGACAAAATCCAAGATGGCCACCGGCCAAATTGGTGGCCAAATTGGCCGATCGACTCCGTTTGACCAAACTTGAATCTCTATGCCCTAAGGATGCTTCCTGCCGATATCATTGAAATCGACCAAGTGGCTCTTGAGAAGTCATTTAAAGAAAAGGTTGATGGACGGATGGACAGTGGACGGTCGCCACGACATAAGCTAACTTGGGGATTCCGGCCAGGTGAGCCAATAATTATTAAAAACATGTTTTGTTTATGTTTCAGATGATACTTATGTTCCAGAGTCATGGGAAAGACACTCATGCTATAAATTCATGATGCTAATTTACCAGCATCTACTTAGTGTATCTGATGATATATTTCACTCTGGCATGTTGCTCAAATGCAGTAGCATGTCATTGGTTGAATCTTTCAATCTAGCCTGGATATGGCATTTCAAGGGCATCATGATTTTGCATGACTAAACCATTTAGTCAATTTCATAGCAATACAAGTCATTCCAATGCCAGAATTTATAAATAGACTTCTTGGTCTACCAATGGACATTTCTCAGTACCACTGTTTGGGCCGGCTTGAGTGATAAACCGTTAAGTTGGATACATTTGTGTCGCTTTATAACATTTGTCATGTAGTTGTAATTTAAGAGGGACCAAAATAAAGAAAATTATAAAGTATCATCACCATGCAAACAAGAGCTCCGGGAACGACGCATAATACCCCGCCATGATGGCAAACCAATGAATGAGAGCTATCAGAAAATCTTGGATTTTGGATCATCATCGATTTCGATAGGTTTCTTCCGCAGACCTTGTCCAACCACTCTATGAAGTTTCAAAGCGATCCGATAAACTGTAACAGAGTTATCATCCGGAAACAAATTTTCAAGATGGCCGCTTGTGGCTGGCGGCCATCTTTGATTTTGGATCATCATCAATTTCGATAGGTTTCTTCTGCAGACCTAGTCCAACCACTCTATGAAGTTTCAAAGCGATCCGATAAACGGTAACGGAGTTATCATCCAGAACCCAATTTTCAAGATGGCTACCGGTGGCTGGCAGCCATCTTGGATTTCGGATCATTGTCAGTTTCGATAGGTTTCTTCCCCAGTCCTAGTCCAACCAGTCCATGAAGTTTCAAAGCGATCCGATAAACGGTAACGGAGTTATCATCCGGAAACCAATTTAAAAAATGGCCGCCGGTGGCTGGCGGCCATCTTGGATTTCGGATCATCGTCGACTTCGATAGGTTTCTTTCCCAGACCTAGTGCCCCCACCCTATGAAGTTGCAATGTGATCCGACAAACGGTAATGGAGTTATCATCCGGAAACCAATTTTCAAGATGGCCGCCGGTGGCTGGCGGCCATCTTGGATTTCGGATCATCGTCGACTTTGATAGGTTTCTTTCCAAGATCTAGTCCAACCACCCTATGAAGTTTCAATGCGATCCGACAAACGGTAACGGAGTTATCATCCGGAAACCACTCTGCCACCCTGGACGGACGGTGCCATTACATATCAAAATGGACATGATATTTTCGTAATTTACCAACAAATAATCACAATTGAGATTGTATCACCTGGAACCTCAGTATTTGAATCAGAATACTTGAAAATATATTTCAAAGCACATTTTGGCTGAAAACATACACATTTTGGTCAGAAATGCTAACATTTTTGTCTTGAAATGAGGTAATTTGAGATTAAAACCAAAACATTTGGACAAAGATGTATATCAGCAGCAAATATGGAAATCGCAGGTCAAAATGTAACACTTTTGACCAGAAGTATGAAACTATGATCAGAATTACAAATTCTGTGCTAGAAATGTGCATACGATAGTAGAATTATGTAAGGGACAGAGGTAGTATCGTTTGAAAATTACAACAGTCTCCAATTACCAGTTCATACAGCATGCGAATTCTGTATTTGATGAATGATACTCATGACTGAGTTAGAAAATCACAATTTTTCATTCATCAAGTACAGAATTCATATTCTGTATAAACTGGTAGATTGTAGACTGGTGTAATTTTAGATTCTTATATCCAATTTTCAGTACTCATTGTGTCTACTGACAAAAATGACTGAGTAAGGTCAGGTACATTAGTGACTGTACACAATATGTGTAATTAGACACTAACTCAAGATTATGTGTTTAACATCTAGGCCATGCAACTCTTTAAACAATATATGCCAGTTTTATTAACTACTGGTTCTGCAACAATTAACCATTTTGAAATCATTGTCATAACTTGACATAAGGGTTAAATAAAAACTTCAATCACTAAAACTGAATTTTTTCTTTTTAACTCATTCAATAAATACAGTATTTGCCTTAAATATGATTATTGATGAAATGAACTGTAATTATCAGAGTGTGTTGTTAATAACAAGTATGTATGAGACTTTGAAAACAGTCTTTAGAAACACCGCGGTCACATCCATGACAGGTGTGTGTTTGTCATTCTGAGATTGACTGAGAATGTCTTTTGGGAATTTGGTACCGGTATTACAGATGTCATTCCATTTATTGCATCCAATCATTTAAGAGTGATGAAGAAGAAATCATAGAATGCATCTCATTGCAAGGCCTTCTATCTGTTACACTAGACATTGATTTGGTGTACACTCATCACCCTGGCACAGGCTTCAAAACAAAGGAAAGTACTTTTGAATCATATAATATATTATTCACCAGTTGGGCCCTCTGGAATTGCAGTCAAAGAGAATGCTATTCTTGGAATCTTATCACTGGAATGATTGGCTCAATCACCAAGCCAGTCATTCCAGTGGTAAGTTGTCAAAAATAGTCTTCTCACGGTCTGCAAATGGAAATTTTCTATGGGGCAATCTACATCCATTCGTAGATCAAGAGAATGCCATTTTTGAAATCTTATCACTGCAATGATTGGCTCAATCACCAAGCCAGTCATTCCAGTGGTAAGTTGTCAAAAATAGTCTTCTCACGGTCTGCAAATGGAAATTTTCTATGGGGCAATCTACATCCATTCGTAGATCAAGAGAATGCCATTTTTGAAATCTTATCACTGCAATGATTGGCTCAATCACCAAGCCAGTTATTCCTTTGTTAAGTTGTCAAAAATAGTCTTCTCATGGTCATATATTGGTTTCCTATAATTCCACACTTTTCCAGGCTTTCTGTGTACTTTTGTATGAACCATGCCATTAAAGGGTCAAACCTTTTCCTTGAGGAATATTTTAATTTCAAGGCAGCCATACTGGAAAAACTTTAGTGTGTACACAGGTCTGGCATTTTGTCTCTCAACAATTTTGACATTTGCATGATGGAACTTAACAACTTTCATCATTTGTTCCTTTTGACAATATCTATTGTGTCTATAGCAACTGCCCTGCATTCAAAATTCAATATGGCTACCTGATTTAAACAATTAAGATTCAGAGAGTGTATATTGTGCCACCACCTTATTCGACCAGAGGTCCATAGGGTTAGTTTTAACACTGGAAATGGAAGTCACTGGAAATGATTCTTGTTATCTTGTTTTAACTCTTTAGCCAGTCAAAAACAGCTTCTGCAGTGGTCATGAGAAATGTGCATTTGCAGACTAAGAGGATTATTTTTGAAAATTACCACTGGGATGGCTGGCTCAATAACCGAACCAGCCATTCCAGTGTTAAAATTTCAACAATAATCTCTTGGTCGGCAAAGGGACATTTTCAATGAAAACATGGAATTTATTTTTCAATTCGAGGATTAAAGGGTTAACAGCTTTTTTCAATAAACCATGTTGAAAGCTTGCACGAGGCGGCAACCATTTTTTAGATTTTACCACTTGAAGATTTGGCTCGATATTGAAGCCAGTCATTCCAGTGGTAAATTTACAAAAAATGTTATCTATTATTACTGCAGTGCTGTACCGCTATATAGTAGCTTTAAATGGTAGACTATAGCATGGCATCCGCAATCTTGAATGCGGGCGTGTTTGCCTTAGCAAACTGGGGACTCAGCTTCGCCGACAAGAAGGCAGCAGAGGTCGAGCATGAGCGTCATAACCAGGCGATGGAGAAGCTGTCTAAGGAGAAGTTTGAATACCGCAAAGCACTCGAGCATTTGCGCCAGAGGGAGGCATGCCGATGACAACAGTGAGCTCAGGCCAACCAGAGCATCAAAGAGGCAGATGAAAGTCTCGATACGTACCACAAGGCTGTATCTGAGCCAACGCTCGACTATGAAGCATCGACATATCAGAAGACAGCAGAGCTTATAGTAGTGGTGGTAGCTGCAGCTGTGACGACAGGAGTCGTGCTCTACGCATGCTCAAGCTGAATACCTGATGTGTTCGACACACATACCTTAGCATAGCCAAAGTAAAGTACCGTCACACCTAATGAGCGAGTCCCAGCTATGAGGTTTCCGATGTTGAAGCTGAGCCGGTTGCCCTGATTAGGTGGGATGTTCCTGCCCCCGAGGTGGTGACGGCCCTTGAGTGCCGATCCGGGGTTATCGCTTCCACTGGTTAGTCGCAGAAGTGCATATGAATTAATTTTCTGTCTGTAGAGTTGGCAGTCAGCCAACTCGCGTACCTCACCAAGAACATTGGTCCCAGAAACCACAAGCTTGAAGTCATTTAGTTTATCTACCTGCTGGATGGCTCCTCCCTTCTGAACCAGGACCGCAACAGCGACACAGTCCGATGCACCACGATACAATTTCAGCTCTACCCATTGGTTAGCTGTCGCTTAGACCTGCTGGTGTTCTCGCTCCAAATGTACGATCCACTGTTTGGAACCCGTTAGCTTCGGTTCCAGGTCATTCTCGTCATGCCAGACATCAAGTCTTGGAACATTCATTGTCGCATCTGCGAGCTGCGCAGCGTACACCCGGAGGAACAGCCTATCCTGCATGGCAGCCGGATTCACGTGTGTGTTCCCGAGGAGGATTAAGAGTGGAACTGCCACAGGCTTCTCGACACCTGCCCGTGGTTCGAGTTCCGTGAACCCCTCATTGCACCCAACAGCGTAGTACCCCTTTCCCTTCGCATATAAGTTTGGTCCACGAGCCAGCAGACCTAGGACTCGGTACTCATCATTCACATAGGTGGTGTCCACAGTGCTGTTGCTCTGCACGATCTCCCACCTGTTCAGAACCTGCGGGAGCTCTACCGTCTGTTCTATTGTGCTCTGAACTTGAACTGGAGTGTCATGCTCTTGAGCTCGTGGATCTCTGCCGAGATTGCAAAGTCGATATACTTCCCAGCAGCGGACAATGGGTTCTCATCGTGTATACTGGATCGGATGACCATCAGGCAGTCCTTCCGAGGATCAGTGCGGTGCGATGTCGTGGGTTCAATGGCCCCATCTCGATGTTGCACATATTGCAGCATGTTTAAGGTCTGGGTATATAGAGGTTTTAAACGGCTGCCATGTTTTGTAAAGTTCTCCAGCAGATTGTCTATAGGCAGCAGGAGAAGTCGGCATGACAGTCAGCATGACGGACATGGCGTGCACTGTCCCACTGTGACAGGGTCCGAGGACTGTTTCGTGACATCAACATTATCCACGAGCGAGCCAAGGTTACACCTCCGTCTGATGCGGAGATATTGGCTGCCATAGAGGAAGGAGCGCCAGATCGTAGTACAAAAGAACTCCTGACTTGGATACTCTGCCAGAAGTTTGACAGCACCCAGGGCAGGGCACTTAACCTACCTGTGGCCCAAACCAACAGTTCTGTTATTCTAGCTCTCCAAAGAGCGATGGTCGATCCCAAAGTTGTACTAACTGTTGGGAAGTGGGCTGCCGTATTTAGCTTCCATAGCCAGGAAGAGCGAGATATGCTGGATAGCTTCCACTCTGGAGCAAATTACTACTTCAGGGAGGAGGTCAGAGCCACTGTAGCAGAGAGCCACAACACTGGACATGCAGAAGGTACTCAGGACGGGCTCAATGTTGGCCGCAAGGAGGCTGTTTAGCACATCTTCAACGAAAGAGGGTGCAGGAGATTGGCCAGTAATCTGCTAGCATTTCTGAAATTCCCAGATAACTACCAGGACTACCTCATCAAATCCGCTCGCAAGTCAGATGCTCGGCGCGCATGGAAAAAGTGGCTCATCCATGAGAAGTTCCAGAAGAAGCGAGCCCTAGAATCTGAACCTCAGTGGATAGAGTTTCAGCGACAGGCTTCTGACGAAACTGACGAAGTTCCTCAAGCTTCTGACGAAGTTCCATCAGCTTCTGGCGAAGGTCCTCAAGCATCTGGCGAAGCAGCGGAGACGGACGAAGTTCCTCAGCCTTCTGATGAATGAAAAAGGTTGCGGCTGACAGTCTGTCAGTGATGACGCATAGAGCAGGCTAGTTTCCTGGCTGGATTCAGCTTGTAGGTGAAGGTCTGCGCCTTTTCCAGAGAGGGCTTGAAGTGTGACAGCTCACCTGTCTCCTTGTTGCTGAAGATGAAGCAGTACAGATCAGCTGCCCTCTGTACACCTGCGATAAAGTCCCCTTTGGTCTCCTTGAGGGTTAGGCTGTCGTATATGGTCTCGAGCAGGGCGCATCCACACTTGGAGCTAAAGTATAGCAATTGGGCATTGTGGCAGATGTCCGGGGAGATCTCGCGGGTGTACTTCTGAAAGAGGATGACGACAGTTATCTTTGTGTACCGGATGCGCCTGAAGATGTTGATGAGGTAGGTGACTATCTTCTGGTCCATTGCAGTGTCATCGATAACTAAAACAAGTGGTTCTGTCGAGCGGGCTGCCAGCAGCTTCTCCATCAGTGCTAGCAGGGTCTGCCATTGATTGGGTGATTGGGCCATTGTACTATTGATCATTACTGTGAACCGCCTCAGTGGCGGAGTCAGACACCAGAAGGATGTATTGAGAGTATAGCGTGTAGATGTTCGGCCAGGCAGGAGAGCCCGCAGCAAGATGTTTTTTCCGTGTCCTGATGGGGCAATGATCAGCACCACCTGGCCAGCATCAGCCGGCCTACTGTCGAATGGTACAGACATGCGCACAGAGGATGATTAGCACATGGTCAGCGTAGCCTTGTCTATATCTGGGAGACTAAACGGCAGTACTTCCTGGACCAGCTCTTTCGCCTGCAGAGCGGGGATTCCTGCACCTCCGGCGGCTATGAAGGATGCGATAGAGGCGTCAGGCATGAAATCACAGCAGCCGCTGAGAAGATAGCGTAGAAGGCCTGTGTCAGCACCCACAATGTCTAGTACATCCAGTATCTGTATGATACATGCATGGGAAGCCATGACTATCCTGTGGTCTTAAACAGCAAACCAAAGAACCCTGTCTTCTTCTCCTCTGGTAGCTGGAGGCTGGTGGTAGCACCCTCTGCGCCATCAACATTGTTTTGTGCAGCCTGATGGTCCCTAAGTCTTAAACGGCACACCAAAGAACCCGGACTTCTTCACCGCTGGGAGCTGGAGGCTGGCGGTAGCACCGTCTGCTCCATCAACAGTGATCTTGCTCAGCCTGATGGTGCCTACCTTGAGATTCTCTCCATCCTGTTGGAATGAGCTCCGTGGTTGCAGGAGATCCTTAACCAGGTCTTGTGCATAGGACTCGGCCATAACCGTGATGGCTCCAGCCCCATGGAGTCGCTCTGTCCTTGATGCCCATCCCCTTGTATACAGTCTTGGCCTTGTTAATGGCCACTTGTCCTACCGTATCAATATTCCCGATGAGATCTCGGGATAGGATGGTACCACGGATCTTCCGCGGGTCTCCCTTCTCATCGAAGTCTAGGAAGGAGATAGGGGCAACAGTGTCCTCTGAACCGAGGCGTGCCTCGCCCAAGTGAGCAAGATCGCCTAGCTCTTTGCTTCCTAGGTCTATGAGTGACAGAGTCACAGTGCTATATACACGGCTTAAACCTACTAGTCATACCCCCAGTGAAATAGTTGGGCATAGGAGGACCCCGCAGTCGGCCAAGGGAATAGGTAGCAGTGCTCAGGGTACTGGCTCTATCTGCAGGGGCACACATTGTGGGCGGTCCACCATTCCCGGGCTTTGGCAATCCTCAGTCTGCGTGCTCGACTATGGGCTACACACCACCCTCCGTCACGCCATGCCTTATATGCTGCAGGGGTCTCGTGATCCATCTCTCACTATTCAGAGTGGTTAAATGTAGGCGACGATGATCTCAGCCATTGCACTCGTTGCTAGCCCTAGAACCGCGGCCTCCATTTGTATAATACGTTCACCCATGATCTTGGCGGCGGCAGTGTAGGAGGCACCACTGATTGCGATCTTTCGGGGGTGGGGTGAGTTATTCCGAGACAGTACTCGGCCACCCCAGTCACCACTGTAGCAAGGACAGCTGCAGTGGTGGCATGAAAAACCTCATTTCCACCTGTCATCTTCACCACGGCCACATTCGCCGCCACGTTACTGGCGATATGGACTGCCAGGGGCTTAGCCTGTGTCAGTAGCTTCTGGGTCTTGGTTCGCAGCAGGTTCTCCACCTTCTGAAGACTCGGCTGGCACTCGGGCAGTTGCTTCACAATCTGTACCATTGATGTCATTGTTTAAGCACTGAGTATACAACGCAGTTAAACGCCTGAGTTCCCTGTCGAGTGAGCTAATAAGATCTTCGCAGTCTGCATCTGCCAGGTGTCCGGGTTGGTACTCAGGAATATTCATCTCTCTATTGAGACATCTTAAACATGTCCGGGCTCACGCTATGCGAGAAGTACTATGAGGTCTTCCGGAGGGACTTGAAGGACTACAAGAAGAAGACACCAGATGAGCTCGCTCAGCTCTCCGGTGCTGAGCTGACAGAGGAGCTGACAGCTGTGAAGCTCTATCTAGGATTTGGTAAGGGGCAGATCTGCTTCCTCGAATACCTTATCATGGGCAGGCGTATCGTCGAGCAGCTCCTGCATACTAAAGGTTTCTACAAGGATCGGGAGTATCTGTCAGATGTGTTCCAGCAGTTGCAGACCTCCATGGCCTCACCTGACTCAGAGCTAAGCAAGGCTTTGCGATACGACAAGCTTGAAAAAGGATGCGTTGTGGAACCATCCAGCCCTTGGATGTGCATGTTGGCAGCGTATATAGGGGCTGTATGGCAGGCCAGCTGGTTCAGTGTCTCACCGTGGTCCCCACTGCTACTGTAGATAGTCAGGATAGAATTATAGCTGATTTGCTAGCGGCGGAGTAAGCTGATCCCGAGTGCCATGATAGATAGGCCTGACATCACTCGTAGAGCTACCAAGGGGAAACAGTGTCGTGTCGACTGGCTGCAATGTTGGGGTCGGAGCTGCCATTGGAAGCATTGTGTCGACTGGCTGCAGTGTCAGGGTCGGAACGACTGTATGTCCCGTACTATGCGTAGGTGCGTTGATATCAGTGTTGAAGCCGAAGTGGACACTGGGGGAACTCCCCTCGACTATCATGTTGTTATAGCCCCTGACTTGGAGGTCCTCGATGTTCCCGATCATGTTGCTCGGAATCAACCATAGGTGTGGTGAAATAGCAAAGTCAAGTTTGCGACCGGCCTTCTGCAACCCCTGCTGGAACTTAGCTATGGAATGCTGCAGCTTGGTCTGTGCTGTAAGGATGCAGTAGCACAGTGCTTCCAGGAACTGGTTGATCCGAACGATCCCTGCTGGCGTGAGGCCTGAGGTGGTGTGTGGGACAAAGTACTTCCACACATCTGGATAGTTCTGCCGCAAGCCAGTGGTGTGCATATTTTGCACCAGCGCTCCAGGGTCGGTCTCTGGATCAAACGAGAATGTTGCTGTCTTCCGATGGCCTACTCGTCAGGGTGTTCAATATGGGAATCCTGAGTAGTCACGTCTCGGGTCACCGTACATAACCCATAGGCCGCTGTTGTCACCACCATGCCACCGATAGTCTGGGTGAGCGCTGACCCCTCTCTGTAGTCTGCTGGCCACTGAGACCCTATGACTGTTGAGCTGTGGGTCGAAGTCGTTTGTATCAGGGACGCTTGCACCCAGCTCATAGAGGATTCGTCGCACAGTGAAGTACACGTGGAATCTGAGACAGCTGGCGATGAGCACAGCTTCAGGAGTATCAGAATAGGAGTGAAGCAGGGTGGAACTTACTCCACATCCTGCCGTGGCAGTGCGTGCGTGTATTTGTGTGTGCTTGGATTTCATTTAAAATACTTGGTTATGATGTTTCCTTCATTTAAAGCAAAATCATAGATTTTTTTTAATTCATATGTTATAATGAACCTGCAGTGTCGGTGTGTTTTGGTGCGCGTGCGTGCGTGAGTGCGTGCGTGCGTGCGTGCGTGCGTGCGTGCGTGCGTGCGTGCGTGCGTGCGTGCGTGCGTGAGCGTGCGTGCGCGCGTTCGCGTGCGTTCGCGCGTGGTTGGACTGTTTCTGTGAGAAGCAGAAGCATTTGCTTCGTGCAGCAAAAGCTTCGGCACGCGCTCTAACGCCCACAGCTAATCAGATTAAGACGAATAATCGGGAGCGTTGGCTCTGAAACGGTTAAAACATGTCACCAAAGGCGGTCGCTTGAATAGGTTAAGCCATGTTGTTTTGGCAGTTAAATAAATATCAAAATATTGGTATATTAACGTTTATTCCGAAATTATTTTAGAAACTGGTGCCAAAAGTCAAGTTGATTCTTTTAAAATAAATGTAAACATTCAATCTAAGCTGCTTCCTTCCTAACATAGATTGAGAATATATAGTCTGTATACACAGACTCGTGTTTGTACCAGGATAGTTATAGAAATTGGCACGCATGTTATAAATTGATTGTTAAGTTTCAACACACTACAATTATGTAGGTTACATTATCGCTTCACTGAGCGCAGTGTAGTATCTTGGTGTTTACTTTTTATAAATTATCCTTTTTATTTATAAATTATTAATTAATGTGTTCCCGGTTAGTTGTGAGTCTTAAATACCCCCAACCCTGTGTTTATTTCTCAGTCTATGCTCGCCTGAGCGTTTGCAGTTTTAAGTGTATGTTGTTGAGCTAGTTACTTGAAATTTTTAAGGGGATACATCCAGCTGTTTTGAATTTTTAGATTAATTGTTTGGCTGTCATATATTTGTTGTTTATTTATACACATGCTGATATCATTGTTTGTTCACTTGATTTATCCTATGTTTAATGTTCCTTCTGTCAGTATATTTTTGGGTATTATGGATTTCAACACGATCCATTGATCGTGCTACCTATAAAGGTAGTAGCAGTAGTAATAGTAGTAGTAGTAGTAGTAGTAGTAGTAGTAGTAGTAGTAGTAGTAGTAGTAGTAGTAGTAGTAGTAGTAGTAGTAGTAGTAGTAGTAGTAGTAGTAGTAGTACCAGCAGCATTACCAGGAGCAGTGGTAGCAACAATAGCAGTTAACGGCAGCAGTAACAGTAGCGGTAGCGGGAGCAATAGCAGTAACAGTAGCGGTAGCGGTAGCGGTAGCGGTAGCAGTAACAGTAGCAGTAGCGGTAGTCCTTAACGGTAGCAGTAGCCAGTAGCAGTATCGGTAGCAGGAGCAGTAGTAACGTTGCAATATCTAACCTTATGTATTCCAAAGAGTCGGCGATTTCCACAAAACTGGCATCCATGTATAAGGCAGATTGTGTAACAATGACTTAATCATGCTAAGTAGCCGAGTATTCTTTATTATACAAACTTTAGGGGTTACGGTTTGTCAAGAAAACCCCGGTTTAAAGAAATTTAAATGATTGACAGATCTGCTAATATATTACGTAAAGCGCTCCTATCTGAGGCATGCGAGCTAATGATAGGTACATTGTCCTATAATTAATTTAATTAGACACCTATACATTTTTTTTCTAAGCTGATCGGTAGCTTATATTTAGCGAATTGTCCACGCGGTCTCGGTATTAGTATAATTAGTTTGTAGATTAATTGTATTTTCTCTAATTAATCACGTGGAAGTTACGTATAATGGTATAATTTTAAGGCAATCGAGGATAGTATAGGAACTATTTAGATGTTTGTCTAAGCAGCAGCAGTTTCAAGTCAAATTATGTTCTACATATTCAGCAGAATATATCCTATCTTATGTAAAGGCTGCGTTATATATGGCCGAACAAGAACAATCAAAGAGTGTAGACCTCTGGAGGCAAACCCGTCGCGCTTCTACTTTTGTCACATTTTGTTTAATGAATTTTCAGGATGTTTCGAAATTTCTGTATAGCCCACGACAAAACTTCTGGAATTCCACGCCATTTTTGTCTTAAAATTTAACAAAAACTGGACCGGTATTTTCCGCTATTTACATAGTAATTCTATTTGATCTGAATCCGGGTCTTTAATCTGGATCGCCGTATTAAGTCTGGAACGCCTCTTTGACGGTAACATCCTGTGTTGTGTTGAAATTTGAGCCCATTCGGGGAGAGAGAGAAAGAGAGAGAGAGAGAGAGAGAGAGAGAGACGCACGCACGCACGTACGCGCACACACACTCATACACGCACACCCACGAACGCGTGTGCGCATACACACTCAGCACGCACCAACGCACGCACACACGTACGTACGCCAGAATTCAATACCCTATTTCCATACTGGGCAAATGTAATAACGTTAACACTATTTGACAGTATTTTTATCTTACAGTGAGATAACACCATCCTATTCATATTAATAATATGCTGATATTAGGGCCTATTAATTAGGTAATATAGCGCGTTAATGATAATGTTAAGCACCGATTAATTAAAGATATGCTGTTCGATAAGGGTTACCGAATATTAATTCAGTGAAGCGTAAAAGCGACTCGCTAACCGCTTATCTACGAAATACCAGAAGGCTTATTCGAAATTCAAAATTCAAAATTCAAAACTCGACTTCGAAATTCAAAACTCGACGTTGAAATTAAAAAATCGACTAAGAAATTCAAATCATATTTCAGCCAGTCGGATTTTACGTTTGCGAATTCTGAAATAATCATTGCTGCTGCAAGGTTGATGACGACTTCTGTTTCTGAAACAAATGTAGAAATGTTTACTTAAAATGTAATGTTATTGTTTATTGCTGATGTGTATATGGGCCACAATGCTGATTTGCTGTAACACAGCACATGCGTACTAATATACATATCACCTATTAGAATTAGAGTTGAGAATTGTAGCTTCGTTATAGTTAACACTGCATTTTAATATTGCCATATCTACTTTTCATTCGGTTTTGGGAAACATCAAGGATAATTGCATAATGAAAAGTTATAGACGGTGCTAAAACAGAACAATATAGAGGCAATTTGACTATACATACTTCCACAAGTATTTATCAGTAAAATCGCCAGTTCCCGTGAGAGCAAAGATACGCTATCGTCCTAGATTAACTATGGATGAACTGGCTGTTAGGGCATGGTGGTAAATGGAGTGAGCCAAGACTGAAATCTGGGCGCTTTTGCACCGCCTAAGTCACTATGTGTTTCTATGACCATATATGAGCATGTATGCTGCATATACTTTGAAATGCTACCAACACACCCATAACTACTGCACCAATACACCCATATCTATCCTATCCATACCTATCTAGAGCAATATACACTTATTGTTACCCTACCAATAGCTATTCCCTACATATACACGAATTGTTACTCTATCAATACACTCACCGCTACCGTACCAGACCTTTAGTTATAACCATACTTATATCCCCATAGCTATCTATACTATTACACCTAGTACCACATGTACCATACAATCATCACTACCAGACCATAATAATACACCGCCACTATACATACCAATACGCCCACCACTATCTTAGCCTCGCCTACTAGCCTAACCTAGCGGCCTACTAACTTAGCCTACTTGGCTAGCCTACTATTATAGCCTGCTAGCATGGCCTACGGTCACAGCCTGCTAGCCTATGATATCCTACTATTTTATCATAACCTAGCCTACTAGCTGACTTCATAGCCAACCATAGCCTAACTCCATAGCCTGGTCTCCTGGCCTGGTCTACTGACATAGCGTACTCGTCCACCATGCTATGCTGATCTACTTATCCTATTCTACAAACTTAACCTACTGGCCTAATCTAAAATCCTGCTTGCCTAACCCACTTCTAGTCTACCATACTGGGCTAGCATAACAACTTAGTCTGCTAGCGTATCCAACTAAACTAATGGAGACACATACTAGCGGACTGGCTTAGCCTATTAGACTAAACTAGGCTACTGAGTTGGCGTACTGGCCTACTTTACGAGCCTAGTCTGCTAACATCGGATTATAGCTTATGCCTATATGCCTAGTCTAACCAACTAACCTATTAACCTACTAACTTATGCTACTGGCCAACCGGTACAGCCTAATAACATCGCCTTGGCTACTAGGTTATACTAGCAGACCAACCTACAGGTCTTGGCCTGTTAACCTATTGGTACTTCGCACAGGTCTAACCTGCAAGTTGTAATGCTATATACCTATAACTTAGATATTAATTACAGTATTCCTAATGGAGGGGCCTTCGTTTTTGTTATTTCAAATAAAGATGTTTACAATTTATGTCTGATCGGTCGTACCACTGATGATTTACATACACACAGTCCGTAGACGTAACACACGCATACTGCCATAATATAGCCTACCGGCCTTACATAGGAGAATAATCTACTGGCATAACCTACTAATCTATTGGCTCGGCCTACTAACCTACTAGTCTAGCCCACTGGCAAAACCTACTGGTCTAGTATATTAGCCTACTGGGATATCCTAGTAGCCAGGCCTGACCTACTGGCCTAGCTTACGAGATGGCCTAGGCTACTAACCTATTCTACTGATCTAGCCTACTCAGCGAACCTAAAACCATAGCCGGATATCTTACCAGCTGGAAACATTAATAGTCTATCCTACTAGCCTACCTCCTAGCCTACTGGTCTAACATACAAGTCTACTCTCCTTGCAAAGTAACCCAATCTGGCCTACTGTTACAGAAAACAGTTATACTCTACTGGCCTAGTATACTATCATTCTCTACTATCCTACATTTCTAACATACTAGTTTACTAGTCTGGCCAACTAGCATTTCTACTAGCCCAGAATGCTGGCATAGCCTATTAGCTTAGCCTGCTATTCCAAGTCTACTAGCTAGGTAGCCTACACGACTGGCATAACTGACCAACCTGTTGGCATATCTCATTTGACAAGCCTACTGTTCAAATGTTGGTATGGTTAAGGATAGCTATATGGTTGGGTAGCTATGGAATATGGCGAACTATGGGCCGGGTATATTTAGTTTAGGTTAGATATGTATTGATATGTATAGATAGGTATTGTAGTTATTGGCCTACGGGTATTGATAGATACACGTGTAGCTACAGCTGGGTAGCTATGTGGACAATGGTAGTACTGGAAAATGGCTGCTATAGTGTGATAGTTGCAGATTTGAGGATCTGGTAGAGTAGCTAACAATAACTATACCCCTACACCAAGTTACTATAGCACAAATGCTGCGAATACCATTGCCAGCATGGCTAACCCTACACCATAGCTAAGAGTAATCATTATCCCCATAGCTACCCACACATAAATAGATGTCCATACCATGCACATAAAGTTAACCCTTCCAGTACACTATGACTAACTAGCCATACACCCATAGCTATATAAGTAAACCTTTGCTAAGCTTATCGGCATATTAAAGTGTTACATATATCCACCAATGATGCACATATTACCGTAGTACATATCTACCCATGACGCTAAGTCTATACCCTCTTCAATACAACAACTTAAAGGCCTGCATAACAACCTTAGGATGTAAGTACATACCCATGCCTCCCAAATACTTAATTGTGCAACACAAATACTTTTAGGCACCACCCACCCACCTCAAGTACCCACCAACCCCAGGTGCCCTAACTCGCATGCACGCACATGCACGTACGCACGCATACATGCATACACGCACATGCACACATGCACACATGCACACATGCACACACGCACACACGCACACACGCACGCACGCACATCCTGCACATCCTAGTAACGTATCCATCTATCCATACACACATATTACCATTCAGACACACACAGCACATAGCCAAACATCCATTCTATCATCACCCACATACTTATGAACCTATTCCATATGGTCACCGTAATACCTAGCTACTCACATGCTCCGAGCATACCTACGCAGAGTACCGAGAAGAGTATCGCAGTGCCAGACGGTGGGGTGGGTGGTTCTGGTGGTGTGGCACAGAGCAGGGTGGACTGAGTGGATGACAGACTAGGCCAAGCTACTATGATTGATCAGTAAGCTAGTAGGGTAAGACAGGCTAGTATGATAGACCAGGGTAGTACGCTAGGCCAGTAGGCACGGCCAAGCTGGTATGCTAAACCAGCAGGTCAGACGAGGCTAGTATACTAGGCCAGTAGGCTCGGCTATTAGTACAATAGGCCAGTAGGCTCGGCTAGTAGTACAATAGGCCAGTAGGCCAGACCGATCTCCTATGCTAGGACAGTATGGGTGTATGTTAGACCCGTAAGCTAGCTGATATCAGGCTAGTAGGATATGCAAGTAGATGGCTAGGGCAGTAGGTTAGTAGGTAGGGCCAGTAATCTCGTAATTTAGGCTAATAGGCGAGACCAGTAGGCTAGGCTAGTAGGTGGAGGTTATCCAAAATGCTAGCAGGCTGGTAGGTTAGATCTGTAGCATAATGAGCCTAGTAGGTGGGCCATTAGGGCATAGCAGGCTAGTACCGTAAGCCAGCCAGTGTCTAGGTAGCCTAGCTTAGTAGGCTATGCAAGTAGACTAGATGCATGGTAGTCCAATAGGCTAGGGTATGCTTCTAGGGCATCCTATGCTATGATAGTACGCTATGCTAGTACGCTATGATAGTATGCTATGCTAGTATGCTATGCTAGTACACTATGCTAGTACGCTATGCTAGTACGCTATGCTAGTACGCTATGCTAGTACGCTATGCTAGTACGCTATGATAGTACGCTATGCTAGTACGCTATGCTAGTACGCTATGCTAGTACGCTATGCTAGTACGCTATGCTAGTACGCTATGCTAGTACGCTATGCTAGTAGGCTATGCTAGTAGGCTATGATATCAAGCTAGACTAGCAGGCTGTATTAGTAAGCCTTTAGGATAGGATAGGCTAATAGGCTAGGCTAATGTAGTCATGTCGGTATTGATATGTACAGCAAGGGCGGCTTGGATGGCATGGTATGGCATGGGGTATGGGTAGGGGTGGGGCTATGGGTGTATTGATAGGGATAAATATGGGTGGTGGTACAATGTGCATTCAGCTGACATTGGCTAGCAATATCTGTGCGGGGTATAGATCGATATTGCGTAATATAGTAAAGTTGGATATGGGTGTATGGGTAGGAACAATGGGTACATGGGTGGCGTAACGATAGTTCTAGGGTGGCTATGATTGTCGGGGTTCGGTACCGTTTTAAATAGCCATGGGTGTATTGGTGGTTATGGGTAAGGGTGGTTATGAGCATAGGTACGGGATAGTAGCAGTGGGTGTGTACAAAAAATGTATGTAGGGGTAGTAATTTTTAATATATAAGATGGTTTATAATTTTTTGATTTAAGATTTGAATTTCGACGTCGAGTTTTGAATTTTGAATTTTGAATTTCAAATGAGCCTTCTGAGCTTTCGTACTTATCTATGTTTATCGGATCATTATTAATTTATACTACTAGTAGCCTAATATCGGGTAGCATCCTATAACAGTTGACACATGACATAAAACACGGACTTGATTTGTAGGTGTCAAACCATTAAATAACTTGTTAACTCTTGAAATCACAGTGGTTCAATTTCAAGACGACTATGCAGGCAATATGTTGAATATTTTGTAACTACTTCGACTGGGAACTGTCAAATTAGTTTCAAAATATTCAACATGTGATTTTCTTACACTAGATATAATGTGGCATTTCTGGAGAGCAAGGGTTACTGGGTTTATATACAATACAGTTAGGTTTTGCTAAACACACCATGGAAAACACCGTAATTTGGACAGCTTGAAGGCATTATAGTATTGGACAAACTGAACTGAAAGGTACGGCAAATGCGTGTTTGCTAAAGTAGGGCCTAAATTAAATTATGTGGTATTATTATAATTATGTTTTGTTTATTTATTTTTATTATTATTATTATTATTATTATTATTATTATTATTATTATTATTATTATTCTGGTCCGTCTGCCTACCTGTGTGTATGCCTGTCTGCCTGCCTGTCTGCCTGTCTGTCTGTCTGTCTGTCTGTCTGTCTGTCTGTCTGTCTGTCTGTCTGTCTGTCTGTCTGTCTGTCTGTCTGTCTGTCTGTCTGTCTGTCTGTCTGTCTGTCTGTCTGTCTGTCTGTCTGTCTGTCTGTCTGTCTGTCTGTCTGTCTGTCTGTCTGTCTGTCTGTCTGTCTGTCTGTCTGTCTGTCTGTCTGTCTGTCTGTCTGTCTGTCTGTCTGTCTGTCTGTCTGTCTGTCTGTCTGTCTGTCTGTCTGTCTGTCTGTCTGTCTCTATGTCTGTATGTCTGTCTGTCTGTCTGTCTGTCTGTATGTCTGTCTGTCTGTCTGTCTGTCTGTCTGTCTGTCTGTCTGTCTGTCTGTCTGTCGGTCGGTCGGTCGGTCTGTCTGTCTGTCTGTCTGTCTGTCTGTCTGTCTGTCTGTCTGTCTGTCTGTCTGTCTGTCTGTCTGTCTGTCTGTCTGTCTGTATGTATGTCTGTATGTCTGTCTGTCTGTCTGTCTGTCTGTCTGTCTGTCAGCCTTCCTGCCTGTCACATATTCTTTGTGACGTATGCATGTTTGTTAGTTCTTTGTGATCTGTGTCGCATAATCTTAGTTCTTTATCATGGTATGGTCACATAATATTGGCTGTTTAAGATATCTGGTTTTCAGTGTCACATAATGTTGAATCTGTTTGGGATGTGGGTTCTTAATGGCCGTATAATTTCTGTTCATTATGATATTTGGTCTTTCAGTGGCATCTAATAATAGTTCTTTATGATATGTGACCTTTATTATCACATATCGTTGGTTCTGTATGGTATCTGGTATTTTATGGTGGCAATGTTGCATTGGATCTTTATGACCTGTGGTCTTTCAGGTCTACAACATGGTCGTTTATTTAACCATTTTAAGGCGAAATCAGCCCGTTCAGGGTTCCTGGGAGATGGCCATGGGCTAGCTAAAGATAACAGCGAATCTTTTGGTCATTACGTATTTGACGAGTAAGCAGGCCAGAAACAGCACACAGAGTCTTTTTGATAAATGTCCATATGTAGGCCAACCGAAAGCTTTTCACCGGTACATTTACAAAACTGCTCGTCTTTGTCCTGCAAAAATTAGAATTTTCTTGATATATCTTGATTATTAATCGGTTAACTTGTATTGGTAGGGCATTGAAGTGCTGTCGACACAAGACCGGTTAAATTGTTAACGTACTGTGGTCTTCTTAATCTAGCAAACATAACCCGTTAATAGTTAGATGTTGTCACGATTACCGTATATGTGCTTATTAAATGTCCACTTGCAGGCCAATAGAAGACTCTTTATGAAAATGTATCGCTGAAATAAATGGCTCTGTTACCAAGCCACCCATTCTAGTTGTAATTCTGAAATAGACGTACTATTTCTTCATCCTGCACATGGAGATTCCTCAATACCACTGTATAGACCGGATTTGGCCGGATTCATCACGAGAGGGTTAAGAGACCACAGGACCCTTCAACAATCACTTAATACAATGCTAGCTATTATGCTTTTATCATATAGGTAATTATATGGTAGTATGGTGACGTCATTAATGAAATTTTCACACAGCAAGAGAATCGTCCACTCCGCGACCAGTTGTTAGCCGTGGGTAGCAGCTCAAGGCCCACCATATCACTTAGTTAGTCAGTTATTGCTCAGTCACAAAATCTGGGCTGTATCTAAAACTACTTCTGATTTGAGGTGGCTCAAATTTTAAAACAACGAAGGAACTGGCCCTGCCAGATGATTTCTAGACGCTGCCGATGATCCGAATAAAAGAACCCGGATCCAGATCGAATCGTCTTCTGGATCTGGGAATGTCTCGGCGACCTCTGATCAGATTTGGCTAAAAAGAAAAAGGTTGATCATACACTAGGATTTCACAACTTTGGCGTGATTATAAAAAAAATCTGTAAAATACGTTCCTCATGTGGTTCATCTAGCGGAGATATGATTAATCCTGCCTAGGTTAAATGAGCGCACCCGTTCGCGGAGTCGATGAGCTTCGCGATGCTTTTATCATTATCTCCAATGTGCACTGCTATCAGTTGAAAGAATTAAAACATATTTATCTCGAGAACAAATAAGTACGCAGAATCTCCACCTCTATGTCTTTATCTAGACCCACAGGCCACATTTAGCCAAAATGAGTAATAGTATTCATGGACAAAAGAATAGATCGGAGAATTTGGAATGGAAATTACTAACCCTAATATATATTCATATAGATATTAATCATACAGGCGTCTTGCAAATACGAAAACACATGCTAAACATTGTGTTCCACGCTATTTATACATTGATGCCGTCCAAGGAAAGGCGAGCAATTATGAAATCAATAATCTGTAGACACTAATCCTTTATTATAATTCATATCAATAATTATCCGCATGTGCTTGTTGCATGTGTACAAGAAGTAAAATAGTTAATATTCACACGTTCAGGATCCTTAGTTTCAAAATAACTATTCAGGTACACTGTTGAATAATTTGAAACTAATTTGGCTGGAAGCTGCTGATTAGAGTCAAATTTATTTCAAAATATTCAATAAAATAATTATTAAATCGTATAGGGTAATTGGTGTTTGGTATTTCGGGTTGAAAGAGTTAATCACTAACAATCTAGCATCGTGTTGAAGCCATAGATTATCTTTGAGTTATTTGCGAAGAGACACTCGTTGTCAGTCATACAATGGATCTTGTTTTGCATCGAGTTAGGGCGTATAAAACCATATGAACAAAGCATAGTGTTTATAATCTATATATTCCTACTGTAGGTTATGCATAAGCATATCTGAAACTCAGAGATTTACCTTAACACATGCTAAATGTGTAATCATTTAGCTCTCAGGTCAGCCAAAAACGTCTTCCGCGGTCCTCTTAACCGTTAACACTCTGGCGTCAAAATTGTAAATCTTCAAATTAAATTAAAAGATGAACTGAGGTTAATTTTTCAACAAATCTGGTGGGAGATGGTGCTGTCGTAGACAGCAACACCTTCCACCAAAATCGTTGAAAAATTTACACCAGTTTCCTTGCTAGTAACAAGGTAAAAGATAGAATATTGACATCAAAGTGGTAAGGGTTAAAGAATGTCCCTTTGCTGGTGAATAGACGACCATTTTATTTTTAAGTTTGCTACTGGAATGACTGTCATGAAAGTCATTCCAGTGATAACTTTCAGAAATAATCTTACGTTTGTCTGAAATCAACATTTTTATGTAATTGAACTTTGAATTTGAAGGGTTTAAAATAGGAATTGTTGTAAACGTTGCTTAGGAAAATATTATAAGAGTGTAAAGTGCACAGTATTACACAGAAAGTGGTTCACCTAATCATTACCGGTACGTTAATGTGTTCTAGTTACCTTTCTTATACGTGAGTAATGCATTGTTCATACAGCACGAGACTTCACTCCAGGACCGGCTTCGACTTCTGGGGTCCAAGAAGTAAGTGATCTCATTAGTCGCAAAGCGGTAAAACCGGTTCTGTAGTTGATGAGTCCTGTGGTGTGTGAGTAATTCATTAAGTATTATTCCGTATTATCACATAATTTACTTTGTTCTTATAAGTAAAAGTATAAGCAAAGCTATATGTTATTCGCGATGTGTTGACCTAAAAGGTCGTGATTGGTTAATTCATAAACGCAATGCATGAAAATAAAATAGTTAGAATTGTATACATTTAGTTGATAAACGCGCATATGCAGTGGTCTTGGGGAATGTCCAATTCCAGGCCAAGAGAGGACTATTGTAGAAAAGTTTGGCTGTCACTGATGTGACTGGGTCGATAATGTGACCAGTCATTCCAGTGGTAAATTTTCACAAATAATCCTATCTTGACTTAGATAATGTACATTCAATAAGCAATTTGTTAATATTTTATTTTATCCGTTAACGTGGTACATCTATTCGAACATAGAACGCTACCATGTACGTGCCATGTACGTGCATATGGCTTAGATCAGATCCTCGTAAAGAAGGGTAAAGCACCGAAACATTCAAATACGGATTATATTATTAATTACTGTTCTTAGGGCTCTGTTCGTGCCAAAATAATATCCGTTAATAGATGGTCGTCAACGGACATGAATCTTCCAAATCTCACACGATATGATGAGAAGGAGTATCTCGAGGTATATGTCCGCATGCATGAGGAGATCCCTAGATTTATGTGGAGGGAGTTTCCTATCGCATATCTAGGAGTTGGTGTCGTGTTCAATACCATCCTCATCTATTACCTAGTCAGATCTGGTCGCTGGCGGACGCCATTATTCACCTTGATCACCAGTCTAGCTATGCATGATTTACTCACGGGACTCGCCGGAACTGGCTGGACAATAGTATTGCCCGTGGTTCTGTTTCCAGAGGTAAATTTCTTATGCCAGATAGTCTGGTTCACTGGGCTTGTCGGGATTATAGGCAGCAACTATCATCTTGTTTTCTTCGCTGCTCTCCGATTTTATCAACTCGGATTTCCGCTCGCGGCACATGCAAGGGTCACGTGTTCATTCGTTGCAAAGATATGTCTGTTAATATGGATATGTGTTGTCATATACACATTACCAATAGGTATCTTGTCCAAGCCTAAAGAAGTCCTGATTAAGGGCAAAGTTGTTACTGTGTGTGGTTTTGCAGGTAACGCTGTTGTCCGGGATATGGCCTTCCTTATCCTCGATACGATAATCCCGATTCTAGCGATATTGATATTGCATATCGGTAAATACATCATGATATCGCGTAGTAAGGCTTCGCTGGGAGCCGAGCAACCGGGGCGTAAGAATACTGACGCTCGTGCATTAAGCATTGTCATTATACTCTTCATTATCGCATGGCTCCCCGGTAACATATGTACAATTATCCAACAGTCACATTATCAAAACTATCGTCCCTTTCAAGATAACTTGTACTTGCTTTCATTGTACCTAATCGCGTCTAATAGCACAGCAAACCCCATTGTGTACTGCATTGCATGCGAAACAGTGAGGAAGGATCTGACAAAGTTTCTCTGTTCTCGTAAAAACAAACAGGTTAAATAGCGTTGTATCAACAGTCAAATAATTGTAATACTGAACAATGAATCATATGGAATCTATATGCGATAGTGAATCAGTACAATGCAACATTTAAGACGGAATTCACACCCTATTAAGTAGGATTGTGGTCTATTCTATTACAAGCCACGATGGATGAATCCACATTTAGCAATGCCCCACCTATATCTATCTAAACCCTACCCACCCGGTGCCAGTGTATGGATTTATTGAACCCTGAACTTCCTGACTCTCAATTTTCATAAAACTATACAGGTAAGTTGTTGAATAATTTAAAACCGAGTTGAATGGATGCTCTGGCTGCTTATGGCAACTTAGTTTCAATATATTCTACAGAATTATTATTCTGTGGTAAATACAAACAATTCGTACACATGTCGGACTACTAAGAGTTTCTGGCGTTTCATGAGGTAATTTAATTGGGACACCAGCGTAACTGTGACGTATTTGATCATGACGTCATATACTCGACTGCCAATGACGTCATGAATGACGCAGATAAGTCCGTCGTGAACGCATAATTAGTGACGCACTAAGCATTTTTGTACGAATTGTATGTCTTTACTCTGTAATAAAGATGTTGTTAAATATTTTGAAACCAATTTCACTTGCCGCTGTTGCTGCCATAGCAGCAACACCACCCAGTCAAATTAGTTTCAAAATCTTCAACAGCCTACGTGTATAGTTTCCTGGAAATTGATAGTCAGTGAGTTCAGGGATCAATCGATCCCAACACGAGCGAGGTGCGCGTGGATCTTTGCCAGAGATGGGCGGGGCATAGCTAAAACTAGAAAGATCCAACACTGGAATGTGTCTAGGAAAAACAAGAGCAATCGGAGATTACAAATCATCACCGTCCATTCTTGGTCACGTTGTACATTTTTTTTTTCTGGATTTTTTTTATCATGTTACATGCTCCGGGATTATAGTGTACAATCATACCCTTTCCATTGTTAAAATTAGGCGAAATCGGAACAGTTTCCAATCCCCATTCTCGGTAGGTTTTATATACAGTTCCGGACACAAAAACAGACACGCAGTAGGAATGTTTGTAACGCAATACCCCCGTCCCTTACACGATGAGTGTAATGAATGGAGTATGCTATCTTAAAGATTCATGTCTCTGTTTGTGACCAGTTCGTGAAATTCTGACATACCAGGTGCCAGATTGGGCATTTCGATGTCACATTTATTGTAAGTATAAGATAGCATTCTCCTTAGCGATATACGCACTGACTGATGTGTGAGCTGATCTCTGCGCTTCTCGGTTTCGTGAAGTGTTTCTTTAATCCAGTACTCTATGCCTAATTATTAAGCTTCCAAGAGCTTCAGATCTGGAAGGCTATTGTGATTGTTATTTTTATCCTTCTATTACATTCTGCAATGGACTGTAGCTTCAACAGCATGACCAAAACCGCACCTAGATGTCGAATGCCACAAGGTAGCAATACGGATTAATATCTGATAGTATACGAAGTTGAGTGGTCACATGAGCCGGTGGTATGTGGAGTTTCTGCAACTTTGTGGGACTGTTTTCAAATCTTCTCCAAAACTGACAAGTCGAGCGCTGCTAAAGCTGGCACCGGACGCATCGTCCGGTGCCAGCCTTAGCAGCGCTCGACTTGTCAGTTTTGGAGAAGATTTGAAAACAGTGTAATCAAATTGGTTCAAGCGAAAATGATTGATTATGGGGTTGGCGGCCATGATGACGATATCAAAAATCACAAAACAAACTTCTCCTTCAGAACTGCTAAAACGATTTCGCTAAAACTTTGTAAAATGATCGTGCACTAAAGGATATACAAGTTTGTTCGAGAGAACTTAGCTTTAATAAATAGCCACCATGGACCAGTGAAATGAGAGCATTTATGCAGCCATTTTGCATTTTTTTATTTGATGGATTTTAATGAAGAAAATATCTTCCTATATGTTCTTTGAACTCCCAACATCATACTTCGCTCTCTCGAACATGTCCGATGATCGGCTTAGCAGCCATGTTGATGATGGCATATATAAGTAATGTATCTATTTACTGTGGAAGTCCTAAGTTGAAATATGGAGAACAGTGTTCGCACATAAGGGCCACACCAGAATATCACTCAGTTGATAGAGGAAGGGTTAAGTACAATAATAAATTATTCACACACAATCAGACTCATCCACTCCACGAGAGGTTTCAAACTTTTGGTGCTCATCTGGTACAGGCAGAATTCGAACCCGCGACACATGATCTACGAGCCGTCCTCTTTACCACAGTGTCGGAGGAGGAGGATGGGATGGCCATATCGTGGTAGTGTTGCACCTACACACCATGTGGCACACAGCAGTCGTCCTGTGGTAATGAGGTCAATTTATAAACACAAGAGTCGTGGGTTCGAATCCCGTCTCTACCTTATGACCACTAAATGGACTAAGCAAAGTGTTTGATTTTCTTATCAAACCGGCCAATCAAGGATCTGGAATTTTAGTTGTAAATTTACTAAAAACATCTCTGGTCTTGCAAAGATTATACTTTTCGTGAATAATCGTGACCTTTAAAACGGTTAATTAATATGAGTAACATTTTATGCGTTTTGAGGCGCTGATGACCGAATGGGGGTTACATGTTGTCTGGATTTAGCTATATCAATGCGCATACGTGCATGTGTGCGTGTGTATGTGTGCGATCGTACGTGCATGCGTGCGTGAGTGAGTGCGTGCATGCATGTGTGTGCGTGCGTGCATGTGTTAATGCGTGCGTGCTTGATGTGATAAGCATGCACATTGGTTGGAGAGAGAGAGAGAGAGTGAGAGAGAGAGAGAGAGCGCAAGAAAAAGCGGGGTATTGTCAGAAAGAAGAAAGGGCGGCGAGCTGGAGAAGGAACGAGAGAAATATGGAGAGCGATACAAATGAAAGATCGGTGGTGAGTGCATTAGAGATAGATGTTTGGGAAAGGAATCAGTGTATGGGGTACATCACAAGTATTAACCTCTTCCATGAAGGAGGTCAAGAAAGATTGCTCACATGTGTCACCTGATATGGATATTACCAGGAGGCTTAGTTAAGAATAAACAAACTTCTTATTTTTAGAACTTCATTTCGTCTTTTTTATTGATTTAAACATATTTTATTGTAACATTTGGTTCTTACAACTTAGATTTGCCCTCTCCCTACAGAATTGTTATAAGCAGCCAATGCTTTTGAAAAATTAAAGCAGACAATACTAAATTAAGAGGTGAGAACGAGAAAGAGCGATATAGAGAGCGAGAGAGAGAGAGAGAGAGCGAGCGAGCGAGAGAGAGAGAGAGAGAGAGAGAGAGAGAGAGAGAGAGAGAGAGAGGATGAGAGGTGGGGGAGGGTGGGGGGGGGGGAGATATGTGAGAGAACCATGATGTAAACAGATTGGAAAAGAATAGACAAGAAAACAGCTCCTTCGAGCACTTACGTGTCGGATAGCAGTTTGCCATTAATATACTAGATCAAACAATACGAATAAATAAATTAACAGAACATACTCCTAGTTATTCCCTACCGTTGTCATCTACACACACACACACACAGACACACCCCACACACCAACCCCGAGATCCGCATCCGAGACAAGATCGATGACTTCACCGGAGCATGTCAAAGCGGCTTCAAACGTGAACGCAGCTGAGCTGACACTGTATGGGATCAACGAATGCTTGTATCGGTGGCCATATCCAAACACTGGGACTTCCACAAAATGGGAATTACCATGTCACGAGTCTTCGACACAATTAACCGCTCAAAGATCCTTGATGTACTACGCCAGGCCAGTTGCAATGAAGATGAGCTACGACTAGTTAGACTATTGCTTGCAGACACCAAGCTGAGAATACGAGTCAAGTCAGTGACGTCTGTAGAGTTTGCGACATCAATCGGCTCCCCACAGGGAGATGGGCTATCTCCGGTGCTTTTCACCTGCTACCTTGCTGCCGCATTGAAATCTTGGCGGAAAGGTTCCACAAGACCAAACCCCCAGTGTCAATATTGAGTATTCCGATAGAATTGGAATATGCCGACGATGTGGACCTCATAGACGAGGAAAAACCATTGATGAACTTCTCCCAATAGCTGCAAGCAAACTAAAAATTGAGAATCTCTTTACGAATGAATCCAAAACAGAGTTCACCAACATATACCTATCTACAAAGCATGAAACTAAAGAAAATGATGACCCACTTCGTGGCGGCGAACCATGGACGAAAAGCAAAATCCTAGGCTCACTACTTTGCAGTACTGCTGACATTGCTGCGCGCTGCGTCATGGGGAACATAGCTTTCCAGTCTTTCTGGAAGCTATGGACTCGTAGATCAAAGATGCCCATGATAAAAAGGCTACGTTTATACAATGCAACCTGCGTATCCTTGATGTTGTATAACTGTAACAGCATTGGGCAGCTCCAAAGACAGCTTTAGAAAAACTCGATGCCTGCCACCGCAAACACCTATGCACCATCACTGGACACCGATGGCCAGATGGCATAATTTCCAACGATGCGCTATACAAGATGTGTAATACGTCGTGGCTGTCTGTAAAAGTTGCCAAGCAAAGATGGTCCATGTTTGGCCATGTGCTAAGGATTCAAGAAGAGACACCAGCACAGAGAACCTTGGAATTCGCCCTACTCGGAGTCAGCAAATACAAAGCCAGGAGAGGACGTCATTGCATACATCTGCTAAGTGTGCTACGAGGTGACCTCAAGAAAACAGGACTCGGTACACTCAAGTCAAGAATGGACCTAAGGAAGCTATGGATTTCGGCTGAGGACAAGACACAATGGGCAAAAGCGAAAAAGGACTGATTGCAGCTGTAGGATGTGTCTAGTACTACAGCCGCAGAATACAGTAATCATACATACCACAAACCCTCCTCTCAACTCCCATCATACTTTCACCAGGTCTTCTCTTCTCGTTTTTTACACGAAACAAACCGAAAGAGAAACTAAAAATGAGACCCATTCACGTTTCGTCGGCAGAGAAATCTCCCAAAGCTGACCTCACAAACCCCACAACAGTATAATTTGAAACGGTGATTAAAAGTATGAATATATCAAATCTGTTTTTTGAAAAGGCACAACATGTTATCTCACATATTTAAAGACATGGCGTATAAGCAATGGTTTGTTTGGTTTTATGAGAATTTATTCTGAAATTGTCATTGTCAGCTCAATGAACATTCAGCGCTCATTTCTGTAGACGTGGGCGCGCGCGTATACTCTCAATATTCTCAAACCAGGGCGAAGTGGCTTCCCATTTTCTTCATACCAAATGACTCTCGAACCGATTAAATCAATAAAACAAACGCGTTCTCCTCTTGTGCCACCTCAACAGCGCATCAAATCTCTCAAAACAATACGTATATCACCAAACCGTTTCAATGGTCAAAATTTTCCAAGAAAATTTTAATTTTAGAAATCTTTTCTTTCAAAAGTATTTGGCTTTTGCAGATGGACATTCCTCATTGACACTGCAGATTCCATTCTTAGCCAGCTGGATCATCGAAGGGGCAATGGTAAAGAATTCCAGGCCTTTGTTTAGCCAATGTTCATTTACAGGCCAAGAGAAGAGTATTTTCGACAATTTAGCACTAGAATGACTGGCTCGCTTACCGATGGTAAATATTAAAAAATACGCTTTCCTTGTCCTGCAAATGGACATTCCTTGAGAGCATTAGAAAGTTCAACCTCATAAAACAGCATGCAATTAATGGTATCTATTGCGGAGAGAATATGGGTAATGAAAGGATCCGTCCGTCCGAACTGTCATTCAAGTATCTGATGTCATAATCAAATAAGTGGAATGTTAGTTGCCGTCACAATCTAAATGATGTATGGCTCCATCTGACATCATGATCAAATACGTATGTGTGGCACGTCACGAAAATCGAATTGACCGTGGGGATGTGTACGAATTGCATGTCTTTAATGAATTAACAATTTAATAACCATACTTTGGGATGTAAATCTAATGATGATTGACAGGCGTGTGATGAAGTGTGAAACGGATGGAGGGGGACATATCCAAATGGCACGTGGCAAGCGCTCAACCTATCAGAATTGCGACTATATCAACCATAGTCGCTCGATGTGCAGGTCTCTAGATATTTAACAGGTATAACAACACGTGGAATGGCTGGTGTGGGATAAGGAGTTGGGTATATAGATTTATTGTTCCCTGGATAAAGAGACAATGTGAAGGTTGGGGAGGGGTGTTGTAGCAGTACATATATCTATTGTTCCTGAATGAAGAGGCAATGGGAAGGTGTGTGTTGGGCATGTGGGTCTATTGTTCCCAGATGAATATAAAATGAAAATGAAAAATGAAAATATATTACCAAGAGCTGGTCACATGACTTCATTTCATGCCTCGTTACACCTGTTAATCGGCGTTATATCTGCATCCCAAAAATCTGCGGACCGCTCTACGCAATTCTGATTGATCGAGAGTGGAACACGTGACCCATCTTATCATTTAAATATTAGGGCACAGTCCCGTTTTCGCCAAAAGCCACGAGGCCACGTAGCTCTTGGTGAAAAAGGGGGCATAGCTAAAACTGGTCCATTGTATGTCTTTACTATTTAATAAACATTCTGTTGAATAGTTTTAAACTAGTTTGACTGGTCGCTGTTATTGCCATATTAGTTAATATATTCAGCAGCTTACCTGTATAGTTACATTGAAAGGGAATCTGGGAAGTCAGGGTTCATCGTATATAAATCTATCCCAACACTCTCAACGCATTGGCCGAGTTTAGCTGGAAATGGGCGGGGCATAGATAAAAGTGGATTCAGCTACTATAAGTCTGAAAAGGGTTACGCATTGAAGGTGATATTGTGTCTTTCTTTCTTCTTTTCGTTCGCTGATCATACCGCCAGTCCTGTAAGTGACTATCGACATGATCATAAGCGTTAAGTGCGTGGATCCATGGTTTATTAGAGTCTGCAGCACTCGAGGTTTCTGTCAGGGTTACCTCACCCTTACCTCCTTTAGTCGCCTCTTACGACACGCAGAGGATACGGAAGGTGTATTCTAAGCCCCGCCTACAGGGCAAGTGATATTGTGTCATTTGTAGACTGTTAGTGGTCTCTGATCCTAATAAGATCTTGACCTCAATCGATAAATCTGATCTGTCTCTCAGGTATATGACGTCACAAGCTATTACGTCACGTGTAGGCTGATGTCACATTCAAAATGAACAATGAATGATGTATCTGGCTCTGTCATGAACAATGAACAACCCGACAAGTGTGCGAATATCATGTCTTTGGTGGATTTTAATAAACATTCCGTTCAATATTTTAAAACTAATTTTTTAAATATTTTTCGTCATTTTTAAAACTAATATTTTGAAAGTAAATTTGGGGCTGCTACTGCACCAATTTAAATTAGTTTCAAAATATTCACCAGCTTACTTGTATAGTTTTCCCAAAATTGATAATCAGGAAGTTCAGACATCGATCGATCCCAACAGGAACGATGTGTGGGTGGAGCTTAGACAGAGATTGGCGGGGCATGGCTAATACTGATAAACTCCATTATCGCTTTGCACGAACTTGAGCGATAAAAATAATAATAATGGTGATATTAAATGGGACCAAGTTTGAGATCCTATTTATCACAAAAATCTGAAATATGTACATATATTCTAAGCCTCAGTTTAGATGTTCCATTAGCTCATTCTCACCGATGGCGCCAAATCACACCCTGACAACTAACACGTTGGACGTCTAGCGAAGAAACCTTGAGCTATGAGAAACATTTCACTAATCAATCTCTATTTATTTACATAGCCAACTGGGCCAGCTTCGACTGGCTAACTATAGTTAGCTATATCCAACTAGCTGACAGTCGAACTTGAAATAGTTAACTAGCTAGTCACCTACATTCAACCGAGCACCCGAGCTCGGATCCAACTGGTTAGAACAAAATAGCCGTTAAATCAAAAATGGTGAATAGATTTCGCTTGTCAAGGTTAAATTCAAATAAACATGTTAATATTTCCCTAACCTATGTAAGTTTGATGAAATTATGGGCTCATATGGTAAATCAATGTTCCCAAAGCCCATTTCCTTCCCACTATATATATGGACGCTTTATGACATCTTGGTGGACTAAACTAATCCATTTTCGAATCACATCAAACATAAGACAGAAAGTGTTAATCGAGACGGTACCCGGCTCCAAATTTTCAGCATTAGTAATTCAATGGGGAATCGGGTACCAACGAACTATCTTTAACCATCCCTTGTTCTACTGGGCATAACAACCGCGCATGTTCAGCAAACCACCAAACTGACTATGGTTAGCCAGTTGAACTTGACACATATTATGCGTTGACAAAATATAATATCGCCGTATATGACGTCACAAGTGGTATTGTTATGTCATTGTTGCTAGTGACGTGCGCCACTATAGGTTGTCTTCAGAATAATGATATCCGATGCTGCTAGAATGACCGTGTTCAATATAAAATATACGACGGATGAATTCACCTTGGGGTTGGTGGAGATTAAATTGAGATGGGCGGGGGATAGCTAAAACTGGACGGGTCCATTGACTTTATTCCTCAATCAAATGACGTCATAGTTAACGACCTGACGTGTAGGCTGGCGTCATTATCAATTACGTCATGAATGATGCAGCTGGGTTCGTCATGAAGGCTTAATTGATGACGGACTAAGCGTTGTTGTACGAATTGTATGTAGTTACTATTTAATAAACACGATGTTGAATCTTTTTGAAACTAATTGAAGCTACGTTTAGGTGAAGCTTAGCTAAAGAGCTCGGCGCATATCTAAATATGCATAAATATAGATAAAAGTGGATTCCTCCATTACTTTCCGTGTGAAAAGCAATGAGAATACTCTGAAGAGTTAATATTGTTAATATTACATGGGTTATATGATAGATAGAGGATCTCACACGAGTCGACATGTTTATCACGCGAGTTTACCGAGATCTCATTGCGAACGAGATTTAGCGAGATCTCATTTGGAGCGAGATTTAGCGAGATCTTATTTGGAACCAGATTTAGCGAATAATTTTATTAAGCGAGTGTGATAAATATGATACGAAATGACAACAATGTGTGAGATGCTATGTATAACATTAGCTAATACTTCGGAATTTCACAACGATTCCGACCCATTTCCTGGTGAGTGTGCAATATGTTTTTGCTATCGCTGTAGCGCTTCACTACTGCGAGTTCTGACAAAATACGCAACAAAACATAGTTACAGACGCAACATTGTATATCTCTGGTCTTAAATTATCATTAATGTATCATTAACCCCTTTGAACCAAAATCCTGTACGATCTCATTTTTATTACATTGAGTATTTTGAAACTAATTTGATTGGGAGCTGGTGCTGCCTATGGCTGCAACAGGTTCCTGTCAAATTAGTTTCAAAATATGGTTAATATTTTTAAACTAACCTTACCTGTACGATTTTCTTGAAATTAGGATTCTTGGACTTCAGGGTTCAAAGGGTTCAAATGTCCAAACTGTCAATAAAAATTAATCAATATGTTTCATTCTACAGCATTTTAACAGTAGTAAAATAACGTCACAAATGTTATTATTACGTCATCACTGTCATGGAACAACTGCGTAATAATATATTTCTCGCGAAGTAAGTTATATCACGCGACTTTATTATATTAGTGTGATGTACATATGCCCAATGCGTCTTGTCCCCCAGCCATATTTTTTAGCTTCATCAGGGCCATTCTTGATCTGAGTGTACCCAGTCTTGCTTTCTTGAGGGTACCTCGTAGCACGCTTAGCAGATTTATGCAATGAGCTCATCTCCTGTCTTTGTATTTGCTGGCTCTCAGTAGGGCGAGTTCCAAGGCTCTCTTCGCTGGTGTGTCATGTCCTCTGGCTTCCTTAGCACATGGCCAAACATAGACCACCTTTGATGTGCGACTTTTGCAGACAGCCATTGTACACATCTTGTATAGTGCATCATCGGAAATCATGCTGTCTGGCCATCGGTGTCCAGTGATGGTGCGCAGATGTTTTGCGATGGCAGGCATCTAGTTTATCTAGTGCTGCTTTTGGAGCTGCCCAGCTGTTACAGCTATAGAGTATCAAGAATACACAGATTGCATTGTATAAACGTAGTCTTTTTGTCAAGGGTATCTTTGTTCTGCGAATCCATAACGTCCAGAAAGACTGGAAAGCTATGGTCCCCTTGACGCAGCGTGCAGCAATGTCGGCAGTACTGCAAAGCAGTGAGCCCAGGATTGTACTTTTCCTCCATGGTTCACCGCCACGAAGTGCATGGTCATTTTCTTTAGTTTCCTGCTTTGTATTATTATTCGTTTGCTTGCAGCTATCGGAAGAAGTTTGCCAAGGGGGATTCCCCGTGTCTATGAAGTCCACGTTGTCGTCATATTCCATCTCTAGCGACATATTCAGTATGGATTTGGGGGGGGGGGGGGCGGCAGAGTAGGGTGGGGTTGGATGTGGAGTTGAGGTCATGGTCTTGTTTAATGTTCCCGCACGAATGTCAATGCAGCAGTACGGTAACAAGTGAAAGGCACAGGAGATAGACCATCTCCCTGTCGGGAGCCGAATGATGTCTCAAATTCTGCAGACGTCACTTCTTTGGCTCGTACTCTTAGCTTGCTGTTTGCAAGTAGTAGTCTTGCTAGTCGTAGCTCATCTGGACTGGCGTAGCATATTTACATTCTTTGAGCGCTTAATTATGTCGAAGGGGCGTGGCATGTCAATTCCCAATTGTGCATGGTTCTAGCAGCAAGGAAAAATTCATTACATGGAGACCTGAACAAGTTTGGAACGCGGTTTGCTGCAATAAAGAAAACTTCCCTATATAAACTGCTACCAGCCGAGGTATGCTTCAGAGAACATGGGAAGAAAGCAATGTGCCAAACGAGAATCTGGAGTAATACACACATCGGTCGACCTGACCTAGGATCGTCATTGCAGTATGGATGAAAAAGTGTCCAAGATGAGTGGTGTGTTATGCTGGTATACTATGAAGGTCCAGGTGCCACATAAGTAATAGGCAAGCTTCTATGCACGTGCAGCAGAACGTCAACGTGTGAACGTGGTTGTTCACGTTACGAGTGAACATCCACATATACACACCCACAACCCACCCCCACACATGCACGCACGCACGCACTCACGCACGCACGCACGCACGCACGCACGCACGCACGCACGCACTCACGCACGCACGCACGCACGCACGCACGCACGCACGCACGCACGCAAGCACGTACGTACGCATGCACGCACACACTGTGTGTGGGTGTGTGCGCGCGCATGCATGCATGCGGAGTTACATGCGGGCGTAGGGTGTTCGGGTATGGCGGCGGGCCAGTGTACGGGCACGTGTGCATGCAGGCTTACATACATGCGGGAGGCTGGGCAGAGGGTGGGCTGGCGGTTATGCTCTGTTCATTTGGTCATTCGTTCGTTCATTTGTTTGTTCCCTCGTTCGTCCATCCGTCCATTCGTTCAGTCGGTCGTGCGTGCCAGCATCTGTGTGTTCGTTCGTAAACAACTCATTCTTGGGGATTACGTACACCCACCCAAATGCACGTTCAAACACACAATGGTGCAATTCCAATCTCAGAATGGAAAGTCGAAAAACTGAGGTCTAGACATTGATTAACAATGTCAATAATTCATCCGCGCTCAGCGAACGATCCATTCCAAAATGGACGTGAGTAGAAGTGCCTTTGACAAGCCACTGAGCGTGATTGACTGACTGACTGAGTTGGATTGGATCGAGCTTATTTCTCTTGTGAGTTCAAGGACGGCTGGGTGGTAGATCGATATTCTATACTGGTCCGATTTTGCTCAAATTCTAACGCAAGAAAGGGTGGTACGATACATTAGGAATCGACAACTTCTGTCATGGTCAGAAGAAATCCGGAAAACCGAAATAATCGGGAAAACATGTTACTATGCCAAAAGCGAGGGTCTGCAATTTCCGGTTGCTCTTGCTGGTCCTGTGCTCTTACAATATGATACATATTTTTGACGATGAACGGTGAAAGATGCGTAATTTTCTAGCTGCAAAATTATAATTCTTATGAAGACTAATTAGCTTACAATACATAACCGCCTAGTTGTCTTTGGATCATTAGATCACCTCTAATGGGATACCGTGGAAGAGTTTTAACCCTTTCATTGTAACAATTTGTCAAGAAAATTGCTTATTTTATGTCCATTTGCAGGACAATAAATTCTTTTAATGATGTATCTTAATGTGGGAAGCCAGTTTTCGATAAGCCCGCCCATCTCTAGGTAAGCTCCGCCCACGTTTTGCCAATGCTGAGATCAATCGATCCCTTCACTCTCTGATTTTCAATTTCCAGAAATGTTCCCTGACACGGGAATGTGACAGGATATGATTGATATGGAATCTATAAACTATACTCCCCCAGTGCAATACACACTTAAGATAAAATTAGCATCCCTTTAGTAAGCATGTTGTTAAATGTTTTCAACAGCTTACCTGTATAGGTTTCTGGAAATTGAGATTCAGGTAGTTCAGGGTTCGATTTATCCCAACACTGACTAGGCGTGTGTGGAGCTTAGCTAGAGATGGGCGGGTCATAGCTAAAACCGGATTCATGCATTGATTATGATATTTTAGAGACATCGTCTATTGTAAGCGGAACGTAATTTTGTATGATAAACAGTATATGATTACTTTTCGATCACTATCGTTCTATAAAACTCTAGTAATTAAAACATGCCAATCAAAACTGTCTGGCTCTTTCCAGTATACGTAGCATAATCAATGGTCAGATAACCTGTCAGTTGCTAACCGAAATATCTATTTTTATATGTAGTAGTCATACTTGTAAGAGGTTATGGTGTGGGCGATCTGCCGCAGATTTACTTTGTAATCAGGTGACAAACATGATTCTGACCTCATAACTTGTTACAGACATGGAAGAAATCAATCATATTGAGTTTCCGGACTCGTGTGTACCTAGCGGTATGATATCGAGCTACAGCAAAAACTGACCAGTTCTTGTTGAGCAATCGTGTCTCGCGAGATCTCCTCCGAATACGAGATCGAGAACAGAATCCCGTGTGTATTGAGTAGCCATTATCGTAGTGATTTGCACCAGAATATGGTTGTAGAGAGAAGTATAACGTAATAGGACACGAGAGCTACTCTCTTCATACCAGACAATATTAGTACACGTAAAACGAGATGATATAAAGCCTATAGTAGTATGTATGACAAATAGTTAACAGAAAAATAGTCCCGCTTAATTCATCGTAAAACTTACATCTGTCGCACACAAAATGAGGTAAAGAATGTCTTGGTGTTGCATAGATGCTGATATCACACGAACAACTGAATGGATTCAGTCGATTTTAATGCCTGTATTGCGCTAGTGATACAGAGATTAAGATGATATGAAAATAAACTCGATCCACTGTGTTGCTTTTACAGTCCACTATGGAGATAAACTGGGTCCCTATCTCTCTGGTCTCCAAAGTGGTCAAGTGGAGTTTGTGTAATAGTCCAGTCGTGGTGATGGCATAAGAAGATGGCCGGTCATTACATTAGAGGCGTATTCTCGAACGAAGCCTCGCCTCTATTTTCAGATTGCTTGTTAAGCTGCGTATGCGAATGAGTGGTGCACATATAGCACCAATTCTCATATCACAGGAGACGCATACTGGCAGATGAGCACATCGCGGGAAGCGCAAAGTCGGTTGTTTATTGCATATGCTAATTTTGTGGTGGATTTTTTTGTAGGTATCTTAGGTTTCGTACACGTATATTTGAGTAAATGAATGATAAAATCACGACACCATTGTTCTGCCATTACTGGCGGAAGGAATTGTGTATTCACCGCAATAATTCAGGTATGCTATTCTCATTCACGGTCAATGAAATGTAGTTTAGTATCATGAATATAAATGGTCCCGGATTTGGTACCGCATACGTTTGCAATTTAGACTCTAAAGCTCACCACAACCACGCACGAGATATGCGCCACGTGACTAGCAAAAACTTGTCTAGATTAAGCCCACAGACTGATATTTATGACCTGCTCTGGCTTGGTGTGGGGGATGGGGCGGGGGGCGGGGTGTGTGTGTGTGGGCTGTTGCAGGTGTATTTGACGAAGCGAAGAGTGTTTCATTGAAATACGCGTTACGTCGCTTTCTATGCTTTTCAGCGACTTGCATAAAGAAAAGATAGTGTAGCGAATCATATTTTTCTATCAGACTAATATTTCTGAAATGAAATATGAATACACAATTCTGCAATCTGAATTATTGATTTATAAGCGTTAAGATAATGTGTCCGATGCTATATTGGTATTTATGTCTGCGTCTAACAAAGTGAGTGTCTGGCTTTTTCTCTATCTTGGTGATTTGGTCTGCGTATAGCTATGCTGTTCCTAGTCTCACCGAGTTCAGCACCATTAATTCTCCGTCCACGTCTAGAATACGTGAGAAATTAACATTTGCGTTATCAATCAGAAATCGCTTTTATGCCATCTTTTCCCGGGCAAGCGTTCTTTGTTTAATCGCCAGACCGCACACATCATTCTGTGATTTGGACATGTACCATATGCCAATAAATGACTGGTTGTAATCCTGGCCCACACCAATACGCCTTCTTAAAATGCAACTCAACACGGTTTTTTTAGAAAGTGTACACCGTCATAGCCACTTGTCCGTTTTAAACTTCTCCAGTCCACCTGGCCACACGACCACGATTTGATTCAACAATTTTGAACATCAAGGTGTCAAAATACTGTGATGAATTACAAACAGAACATCATTAACCTTCACATTCTGATCAATAATCTCGGACTCACGTGACTTGATGCCGGTCTGTTGGTATATCCTTTGAAAGACATCATTGGCTAATTATGGTACCTACAGTCGGACTGGATGAAGGGTACCGATTACCATCAACTACGATTGAAGATGCCTGGCTGAGCCGACGGCCATATGACGTGACTTAACTTGATTCAACTGCCTGTCCACACTGACATGGTTTATAGCATCGAATCGTGGAGGTGTGTTGGGTCAGGCCTCGTCGGCTCAGTGTTGCCAGGGAGTAACGTTCATCGAAATCTTGGCTCTAACCATATGCTGATTAAATTATACTCAGCCTGACCTACATGCAGCAATGATGTCTTTCAAAGGATATACCAACAGATTAAATGTGTAAAAACCAAAGGTGACCGGCTCATGTATAGGACAACCATGGCCTCAATATTGTACTGAGGAAGTGCTGTGCAACAACTGCCCGTGATGGAAGCGAAGGTAATTTTGAGTGCCATTGGTATTTCCTCCACGGCAGGTTGCCATGCCTTGCATGTATACATTACACGTACAATCCCATAATAACTTATTATCGGGTCTGGTGAACGTTCTACTCTAATACCGTTCGTTTGTCTATACACCAGAATCTTTCATCTGGCTGGTGAGATAACACATACGCGTCTTTATAGTTACGGTAATACTTTATTAACATACAACTGACGCTGGGACACTGTCACTGGATCGTGTGCACAGTTGACCACAATCCGCAGTTTAATATTCAAGTCATGGAGTGGGACAAACTATCCAAAACAACAAGTGACCGTGCCCAACGCCAAACCCCAACTGATTGCCGTCCCATGTTCTATTAGAAACATGTGACATCAGTCCATAGTCACAAACCTGGGTGACAAACAGTTGCACCGGATCTGTAACAACACGTTCAGTATATACAGTACGTATTAGTAGATTAACTACAACATTAAAGTATGGACACAATATATTCGACAATCCTCTTTCGTATAAGCCTGGTGTGTATACAATCCGTAGTAGTGCATGTAAGTCAATGCCGGTGTGTGTCACTGCCGATGTATGTTAGTTCACGTGTGTGCTTATATGTGAGCGTGGCTTGTTCATTTATTCATGCATTTGATGTGAATGTCCTGTGCGCGCGTGTCTGGGGTCCTCTGTGTGCTCCTTTATGGGCGTGTGCGAATATCCAGCTCTGCCCTGGAGTGTGCTGTATATATTCCGCGTCCCGGTGCGCATGTGATATATGTCTGTTTATGAATCGTGTGGTCAGTTGTGTGTTCTTGTGCGTGTCTTTGTGCGTGTGCTAAAACTCTCCCGTCCTCTGTACCACAGTAATGTAACAGCAAGAAATCCAGCCATGTCTGATGTCTGTAATGTTCGTAGACTACCGTCCGTGTTCCGGACAAGAGGGGAATATTCTATAAATATTTTTGTTGGACTGGCTGTAGCAGGAAAACGACCGAAAGAGACAAGCATTAAATGTTCAAGAATGGGGATGCACTGCTCTACGATTTGGCATTCTCTTCTAATTTTGACGAGTAACGGTGGAGACGAATGTTCATAAATAGCTACAGTATCTTGGACCAAAATGTTTAAGTAATCTACCAGGCATGTCTCGTCTGTATCGATCTTCATTGCATTACTGCGTCTAAACAGCTACATTTCTGGACGTTAGACGTAATCTGAAAGGTTCCAGAATAAGCCTACTCTAAGATCTGTCCCCGGGGATACGGCTGTAAGAAAGCCATCAAGCGTATTTCTGATCAAGACAAGAATGTGGTGACAGCCCTGTCACTGAGCAATGTTGGAAATGCTAGGGCGTAATTGGCCATCTACTCTAGCTACAATAGACGTTCAGAACAACGACAATGCTATTGATTATGGTTAGACCAATTTCAAACTATAGCTGTTTGGTTGGTTTTCTGATATTTGCAAACAGTGATATTAAATGCATTTTGGTTTTAGAAACGCGATGTATTCTTTCGACAATATTTTAGAAAGCTGTTGCGTGGTATTAAAGGGGCAAAGGCTCAACTGTCAGAATCTGAATATCACTTGTAAATTTAAAATGTAATAAGTATTCTTTTGAATATTTTGAAATGAATTTGACTGGGTGTTGTTGATATGGATTCTTCCATCCATTAGCTATGTGGGTACTCCATTTTTGTAAAATAATCATCAGAATGGTATTTGAGCTTATGAATGGAAGAGCGAGTGTTGAGGTTGGCTTGGCAACATAGCCGTATATAATGTAGGGAATTGTCAGACAGTGTCGGAAATTGCTTTCTGAAGAGGGAAAGAGAGCAAGAGTGTGAGAGAGCTAGAAAGTGTGAGGGAGAGGGGGTGGGAGAGGGAGTGAGGGATGGAGTGAGGGAGGCGAGGGGTAGAGGGAGAGAAGAGTGATGGGGAGAGAGATAGGGGTGTGGGGGAGTGAGGGAGGGGGTGAGGGAGGGGTGGAGGGAGGAGGGGTGGGGGAGCGAACGTGAGAGAGAAAGGGAGCTGGATGGAGGGAGAGATAAATAGAGTGAAAGGGAGAGAGAGGTGTGAGCGAGAGAGAGCGAGAGAGAGAGAGAGAGAGAGCAGAGAGCGGGAAAGAAAGAAAGAATCAGGATAGAGAGAGAGAGAGCGAGAGAGAGCGAGAGAGAGAGAGAGAGAGAGAGAGAGAGAGATTGAGAGTGAGACAGAGAAATTTATGAGAAAGATGAAAGTGTACAGTGATACAGAAACGAAGCCAGATACGATGATGACACATATTATTTAAGTAATCTCCCTGACATTTAACAGCCTCTCCTGACGTCAATAAGACTGTAAATTTATAACAGAAATTCCCCCTGGGAGAACGGTTGGTGTTATGGGAGTAATTGAATAGACGCCAACACATGAAGCAAGCCAGGCAGTCTGACTTTTAACAAATGAAATTCGCTACATTGTCTTAGTGACGTTCTGTAGAATTTGCCTCTCGGGAATTTTCCTAAGCCGTCTAGATGAAATATCGTTGACTGGAAAATGAATTAACTTGAGCCTTACCTTTACCATTCCGAATTAAATGAAGTTTCACAATCACAAAATATTCTGGATAATTTGAAAATAATTTGACTGAATGTGTTTGATACCCAAGGCACAAGTATCATTCAGGAAAAACAATCTGCATAATAATACGTGAGCTACTGAGTAGAGATCATAGTAATTTAACTGTCTCTTAGCTAAATTTCCCCATGCTACGTCACGCAGTCAAATTAGTTTCAAAATATTCACAGCTTACCTGTATAGTTTTCTGGAAATTGATAGTCGATCGATCCCAACACGAGCGGGGTATGGGTGGAGATTAACTATGAATGGCGGGCATAGCTCAACTGGGAAAGGTCCATTCACTAGTCACCGAAAATCCATGGGCAATACGAGAAATATTTTAAGTGGACAAACTCAAACTGCCCAAACAGTGAATTGTTACATATTAGATGTTGGAGCCGAGACGGTGTTTATTTCTAGGTGAGTAGCAAATGTTGCAATACAAGCTATTGGTGCTGTCTAATATTCCTCGATGAATTACTCAAGCTCTGTTTAGTACACGATACTCACCATTTATGTTGACTATGTGCATTGTAGATAAACGGAAATGTAGCTAATGCATATTTTTCAACAGGGTTACTGGCAAAAATGACAAAGGTAGCCAGGTTACGCTTATTATACCATGAATAGCACGTACAACAGTATATGAAATGAACTAGGACATGGCACTCATTAATATTACACTTTGTGTGTGTGTGTGTGTGTGTGTGTGTGTGTGTGTGTGTGTGTGTGTGTGTGTGTGTGTGTGTGTGTGTGTGTGTGTGTGTGTGTGTGTGTGTGTGTGTGTGTGTGTATCACTACACATTGGCAACTATCCATAATAGGCAGAATTGTGATATAACACAAAAATGTACTCTAGTATGTAGAGGGAACCTCAAAACTAAAGCAAGTTAAGGAAAATCTTTCAATTAGATTTTTGAAAGAAATGGATTTGTGAATTCTACAGACATTTCTACCAAAAAACACCATAAGAGATTTCGTTAAATAAAAGTCAAATAAATCCCTCTGACCTCTGGTACTATTACCGACTTTAGTCCTTATGTCCTTGTCCGAATAGACCTGATCTGAATCAGAACATATTATTCTGCTATGGTTATCTAGGAAACTAACGGTCTGATTTGGCGGCAGATTTAAAACAAGAACAGGTTTGGCAGTACACGAGGATACAATAAAACTCTGAAAAGGTTCTAGGTCACAAAAATAGGAGGGAGAGGGGCTGCAATCTCTTATTGCTCTTCCGGTATATACAATGCAGGCTACTACCAATGGACGAATCCATCTCAAGCAAAGCTCCCACCCCCACCCCACGCCCACCCACGCGTTGTCCGTTTTGTGATCAATCTATCTTTGCACTGTCTGCACTCTCCGAATCTCAATTTCCAAATGCAGATAAGCTGATTGAGTACTGTTGGAGTAATTCATTATGACGCCATGCTAAACGTCACGTAGTTGACTATGGCGTCATATGTTTGATGGATAAATTGGATTCCTCAATAGAATAACAAGTGGCATAAATATAAAATTCTCAAAGTAGCCTTAGCTGAATTCGGCAAATATGCGCGAGCATCGTTCATTGTGGCTTACATTTCCTGATATGATCTTGGGCGAACAGTAGCTGACATTGATCTCTCTTGCATATGATACATAGGAGACAAGCTCTCACACAGAACATTATAATTTTGCATACGTCCATAGCACAAATGTCAATGACACCAGGCGGCATGCATATATATATATATATATATATATATATATATATATATATATATATATATATATATATATATATATATATATATATATATATATATATATATTTATATATATATATATATATATATATATATATATATATATATATATATATATATATATATATATATTTATTTATTTATATATATATATATATATATATATATATATATATATATATATATATATATATATATATATATATATATATATATATAAATATATATATATATATATATATATATATATATATATATATATATATATATATATTTATTTATTTATTTATTTATTTATTTATTTATTTATTTATTTATTTATTTATTTATTTATTTATTTATTTATTTATTTATTTACCCAAATTCGGTCAACTTATTCTGACTAGTGGCAGTCTGGTATTTTGACCATGCATCTATTTTCGTGTGTTTCTAATTTGCTAGATGGTGTAATGCATATATGAGATGGCGGTACATAGTAGAAACTGGGATGCTCGCGAAGCAACAGAAGCCCAAACTATTTAACTGCCTGCAACAGCGTGCAGTCAAATTAGTTTTAAAACATTTCTCAGAATGGTTATTATATAATAAAGACATACAACTCGTACAACTTGACGAACTATTAAGCGTTTATGACGGACATAAATATGGAATTCATGACCTAATTGACCGTGACGTCAACATGTGAAGTAATTCATTAAGACTGATATTTGACTGACAGACTCTATTCCTCTTTTTTGACATGCCTCAAGCCTGTAGCCTAAGATGCCCCCCCCCCCCCAACCCAGGATTTGATGACCACGTATGGAAATCTTTTTGATATTAATTGAACTCTGGACAGTTGCTCAAAGTGACCTACAATTCACATTTCCAGAGTGTCAATCCATTATCTGAGCTCGTATGATGTTATGATAAGCTCAGCAAGTGTAAGATGACGTCACACTCATTACGTCAGAAAGGGTTCCATATAGACTGTCATCAAATCTCAAATAGTCCGACACGTTTTATGAATTGTATGCCTTTGTAATTCTTTGCTATTTAATAAACATGCTGTTGAATATTTTGAAACTAATTTGACTGGGCGCCGTTGCTGCCTTACGCAGCAACAGCACCCAGTCAAATTAGTTTCAAAATATTCAACAGCTGACCTGACATACATTTAGAAAAAATCCGGACCCTTACGGGTCTTAAACACACTCTATTCAATACCAAATAGCGATCCCTATCGATCTGAATAGCTGGGCCTTCGACTCAGTGCTAGGAGTCGAAGACAAAGAAGATTTCAACCCGGAAAAAAGTTTCCGAAAGGTTTCCCTTTTCTCTATCGATTCCTAAATTTCGTAGCTAAACCTAACTCAAATAAACACACAACTTCCGGTACTAATTATACTGATAATGATTTTATTAAATACACTACACATTTTATACGGAATATGCTTCCATAACTTTCACACTTAAAACTCGCAAATTAACTTTTCAATATATTCTACCCTAGATATTCTCAAAATAATCTAAGTTCTAATAAAGTAGTAATACGAGCACAGATAAGATCAAAAGTGATGATGGAAATAAAGTGTGAATGGTTTATATACGGTTTACAAGAACCCCGCCTGTATTTCTGATACTCATCATTCTATTCCTTCCCAGGTTAAGGTTTCTCATTGGCCGGCCAACAAAATGGCCGGCTTGAAAATAACTTTGGGCCAATCAACTGAATGTCAAACGTTTCCCACGACTACAGATCACCCAGATTAATCTAGTTCCAACTAGTTTAATCCGGTTGCATATAGTACTATTTCAGGAATTAGTGCTATACGTCTTAATTTGACAATCCGATTATAAGTGGATAATTCGCATATGCGCAATTCCACATTTTATTCTGATCGCAATGTATGCATTTCCGTCTAAACATTGGTAAAAGGAATATAATGTAGCTACTTTCACCTAGGACTTGGGACTCGGGGGTTTGCATTGAAATATATAGCTTCGGATCAAAATACTGACCCATCATACACCAACATTGATAATTCGACATACCAACCTCGTGATATCAGAATCATAAGAGTATGCATGAGTGTTCTGTGGAAACCAATTCGGTTAACCCTCCTATCCATCTAGAAAATCTTGTTTTCATTTTCAAATGTAACCTGTTGCAAACATTATCTAATAAGACAGTCACATATTATGTGCTGACACTTTCTTTACAGGGAGTACCATCATCGAATATGATAAAACTTGGCTAATTAAATAGTGACTTTTAATAACTGCAGCTAGTATCTTCAGATTTAAATGGGTGCTACAAACGAGTCTCTCTTTTCCCGCGATATCACAAGCTACCATCACGTGGTTGGCCTTGTTTAAGGAATTCATTACTGTATTTTCCCAGTACCTTGAAGCGTCAAATTGAATATTCAGGCTGAATGTTTGATCGGGATATTCTATCTAGCAACTAGAATAGCACCGACAGAATACACATAGTGTCTGAAAGAGCTATAACCATGATAGCCACGTCTAGGTCATACACGACCAACTGGCATCATAGATTTATCCATTCAGCAAATTCAGTATTTCAGCAGCAACAGATTTAGTATCTAGCAGGATACACTCATTATAGCTAGGCAGCATTTATATGCTTACGTTATAACGGGATTTCTCTAAAAATACACCATGATGCGTCATCTGTATATAGTACGGCTAAGAAATAAGGTAAAATGTCTATAATGTAAAATAAAACACTCTGCTGAATATTCTGGACTTACTCTGCCCAACAGTCATTGCCACTTCAGGCAGAAACGGCTTCCAAACAAAGTAAGTCCAAAACACACAACAGATAATTTCTTACATCGTATTCAAATTTCCGCTTTGGGAAAAATGTAAACTCGCTAATGAGCTGCGCCGTAGCTAGCGAGGTACACGTATTCTCTAACAATCAAAAACCAATCAATAATCTGGAGACCCAAAATGCCAGTTTACTAGACTCTTGACTGTTAAGTATGATCATCAATACGACCACCTGTGCGCCGGCCCTAAAAGACAGTTCATGCTCGTTATAAATGTGATGAATGTTGAGACAAAGATGACGATGAAATCTATGTTTGAGATTCAAAATAATAAACATATCAGGGTCAAATAACAGGCTAGCCACTAGTCGATAGGTCACGTACAGGTCGGGTCGCAAAGGTAACTTACTGGTCAAGGCAGGCTGGTTTGCATGGCCACCCTTTCAAGACCATATTTTACAATTTGAGTCGAGGCGGTACTTTAGCTACAGTAACCGCAAAACTGCTGAAAGTACAGCTCCGTCAAGAAATGTGTATGCTGTTATAGTAATGTGTATTTTCTTCATAATGGATATTCTCACAGTGTGCTTTCTCCGTATCATCATCAGTGCCATATACGTTGTAAATCAAAGAACGGCACAGATAAAAGATTTAATTGATGAGTCTGTAATATTCGTGATGAACGTTGTGCAAAAGTAAGTCTTTGTTCCGTCCAGCAACCTCGGGCAGATAAACACTCGGATAAGTAATAAAAAACCTGTCACTAAGTGTAGAACAACGTGATATAAAGCAATAACCAACCAATCGATGTAGCTAGAGATACATAGGATAAGCCTAATGCTATGATAATTGTTGTTAGCCTGGTCGGTGACAGATATCTAAATACTGCAAAACAACATTTGTGATCAGACTAAGGTGGTTCTTTACCCATCTGTATGATTTTTTTCAGGCAACATAATCGTTGGGTTATATCTCTGGACGTACTAAATATGTTCACAACAATTTGACTGAAAGTTGCTGGTGGCTATGCCACCAACAACTTTCAGTCAAATTGTTTTCCAAATACTCACCAGGTTCAGAGTTCTTGACCATTGAAATTATTGTCTGGTTGCTTTCAGCAGCCGGGCAGTTAAGTAGGCGGCGATTGTGCTGTTTCAGAGAACGGTAATATTGTTGCCGCACAACACACTTTCCATGGCAATCTATTAAAAGGTCATATGTGCTTAGTGGCTTCTGTGTTGCTGCTCATAAGGTGGTCTTATCAAGCAGGTTTGACTATCATCATTTCTGCACAGTGGCGGCATTGTACATTGTTTTAACTATTGCGGTGTGTTAGTAATTTATTTGTTTTACTCTGAACATTGCCGTTAAGTCTACTAGCGGTAAGAAATTTAATGAATAACTTCATATGACAAGTTATCACTTTACATTTCCATTTGGTGCATTTAAATAACAAATACAACATCAGAATATAAATCTCTAAAATTAAGAATCCTGTCTTCCACACAAATTAAATCCAAAATATTCAACAGAACACTTTATACACCGTGTTAAAAATTGTACTAATTAACATGCATCTGTTTTTATTTTGGACGCATTTTACCTTACTAATTAGCTTTCTGTATTAGCGCTCTGAAAGCCGGTTCAGTTCTATAAGGTCGTTTGTTTAATCCATGTTTGTATCGATATCAATTAAAGCACGGTTCGTCAAACATTTTCTCGAATCTATCTATACATGTGCTCCAATTATTCGCCAGATGTGCTAACAGATTAAGACTTCATAACCATGTCCAATTACAGCAATAACTCAGACATGCAGAGATATTTTGAAGGCATACCAAGTTTCTTCTTTCAAGAGTTGCCGATAATTTTAGGCAGTTCAGGCTGTTTTTTCAATATGATATTGATATATTATTTTCTGAAGACACACAAATACCGCTCTCCAACATTTATGATGTTAACAAGTCTGGCATTTACAGATCTTCTTTCTAGTAGTGCAGCTATATTATACTCAGTATTTATTTTTCCTACGATGTTACTTCCAGAATCTCCATATAGCTGCAAACTCGTTATGTTTATCGGTGGTTTAGGTATATACACAAGCGATTATCATTTGGTGTTTTTCGCGGCTGTTCGGTTTTATCAATTGACATATCCACTTGCTGCGCGGGCTAGAATCACCCCAGAATTCATCCTTAAGTTCTGTCTCATAATTTGGGCCGTTGTCCTGATTCTTATGATTGCACTAGTTTGCTACTTTACTGGAGTTGCTAACTTGCACAATGGTGTTATGGTGACAGTGTGTACCTTCATTGGTGATAGCAATATAAAGGATCTGTGTTTTCTAATCGTGGCAACAATTATCCCGTGCACTTCAATATTCCTTCTACATGTGGGAAAACAAATCGCGGTCACGTGTAAACAGGGGAAGTCACTCGTGGTCCAACAGGAAAGACGAAACACAGACGCTCGAGTTATTACCATAGTGATTGTGCTCTTCTTCATAGCCTGGTTCCCGGCCTTTAGTTATATGATCGTGATGCAGGGGAGAGTTGAAAATTACAACAATTTATCGGATAATCTGTTTGCAGTCTTGCTTTTCTTCATATTCTACAACAGCGTCATAAATCCACTCATATATTGTTTTTGCCTAAAGTCACTTCGTGAGGACATTATGAAACTATTTTGTCCACGACACCTTCTGAGGAAGTCAGATTCATATTCACGTTGAATCCTCATGCTTAATATTGCACTAGTAGACCCAGATTCAAAAGAGGTCGTGAGGTGGTGGGTGGTCTTATCGGAGGGGCCATGTAGGGAATGGCTACAACAACAACTACCACTACTACTACTACTCATACTACTACTACTACTACTACTACTACTACTACTACTACTACTACTACTACTACTACTACTACTACTACTACTACTACTACTACTACTACCACAACTCCACTACCACTACCACTACCACCACAACCACCACATCCACTACCACTACCACTACCATTGCCAGCTTACTACTACTACTACTACTACTACTACTACTACTACTACTACTACTACTACTACTCCTACTACCTTTCTTTTGGTAGCACGATCAATGGATCGAGTGGAAATCCATAGAAATAAATACAGCGATCAGGTATAGTTAAGACTCACAGTAAACCGGGAACAAATTAATTAATAATCAACACACCGCAGGATAGTTTATAAAAAGTAAACGCCAATACATTACACTGTATTCAGCGGAGCGATAGTGTAATCTACATAGTTGAAGTGTATGGTGTTCTAAAATTGCCGTCGTGCGTCGCGCGTCGTGGGCGATAAAAAATCGATAAATAGGGCGACGTCGCCCCGACGTCGCCCTCGACGTCGCCCTCGACGTCGCCCCCGACGTCGCCCTCGATCTGGTACTCGGTCCGTAATGGTATGAATTCGATATCGAGTCTGTTTTGGAGTGACGTAGATTATCGCCAGTTACCGATTCATATTTTAAAGGTAAGCCTAATTATTATATCATGTTTATAATCTGTATCCTATCTTTAACACTTTTGTTGCCATCTATATTGTGTTAGACAACACCTCACGCACGCACGCACGCACGCACGCACGCACGCACGCACGCACGCACGCACGCACGCACGCACGCACGCACGCACGCACGCACGCACGCACGCACGCACGCACGCACGCACGCACGCACGCACGCACGCACGCACGCACGCACGCACGCACGCACGCACGCACGCACGCACGCACGCACGCACGCACGCACGCACGCACGCACGCACGCACGCACGCACGCACGCACGCACGCACGCACGCACGCACATGCCAGTCAGCAATTTACATGAAGATATTTCCTATGGTTATTTTATGGATATCTACAAAAACATCGACCCCACGACCCACAACGACAATGAACCAGGCTTATGAGAGATACACCCGCCCTTTTTCGTTAAATAATACTGAAATAAGCGTATATAACGTAATCAATACTCACAGATCACGTCGCATTCATTCACAGTGTCAAACAAATGTCCGTGGAAATGCGCACGCTCACATCGCTTTAATATCCACGTGCAAGACTCGTATTACCTCATATAATAGGACGACGTCGGGGGCGACGTCGCGCGCGACGTCGGGGCCGACGTCGAGAGCGACGTCGGGGGCCGACGTCGCCCTATTTAAATAACGTCGCGTGTTTTTATCGCCCACGACGCGCGACGCACGACGGCAATTTTAAAACACCATAGAAGTGGGTTGAAATTTATCAAACGATTTATAACATTTCAATTTACTTTGAAAGACAAATTCCATAATTATCCCGGTACAAACACAGGTGTGTGTACACAGGATACATATTTACAGCCTATTATTAGGAAGCGACTTAGATTGAATGTTACATTATTTTAGTCGAATGTAATTTACTTCTGGCTTCCATTTCTAAAACTGCCCCGGAACAAACATTAATAATAAAAACATTGAAATATAAATCAGGTATTATTTAACTGCCCAATAGAATATGGCTTAACCTGTTCAAGTGACCACCTGCCTTTTGGACTAGGTTTTAACCCTTCCAGAGCCAAACCTCCTAGCTTTTGTGTTAAAATCATAATCTGATTAGTGGTGAGTTTTGGATCATATGTGTGTGTTGAAGCCGTTGCTGCGTGAAGCAGATGCTGTTGCTTCACACAGCAACATCTCAAACTCACGCAACGAAACCCACTGATATTGCACGTGCATGATCAGATAATAATTCCGGCCAATATAATTATAAGGATTACAACCATGAGTGTGGCTGAAGTTAACCAACTAATCAAGTCCTCATATTAATACACAAGACGCATATTAAAATGTTGCTAAAATAATAATAAACTGTTAACATATGTGTGAATCATAATAGACAGAATACACCAGAACACACTTCTTGTTAATCACGGCGGTTTCTTAATGACAAGATTACTATTTTCAATACATACTAAGTCTCCTCTGCACCATATAGTTTTAAAGCTTTCTAACTTCCGACTGTTTATATATTTATAAAATTCACCTCTTATATTATGCGATAGTAATCCATGAAATAACGCATTCAAAGTATTCAAATTATCCAATGTAGGGCAAATGTTACTGTGATATATAAATGAACAGCGGTGCTTCCAGATACTCCAAACACCACCGCTTAAACATCATATAGTGGTTGTCTTATCATTCTTCACCATACCAATGTTTTCCAATTCGCGGAACAGAATTGTGCGAGTGGTTAGATCAGTTCTAGGCACACAGAGATGTGATAATGTCTTCTCTACATATGCCCAGAATTGAACTATCACAGTACAATCACTAAATAAATGTACTAACGTTTCTCCCGAATTTATGCACATTTCCGCATTTGTTCTCCTCCTCAGTACACATATTTGCCTCACTCATAAGGTGTTTGACCCAAAGTCTCCGGTGAATTAATCTCCAGACTCTGTATATTGGGCAAATGTACATTGTTCCATACCAATTTCCAATTTGTAATATGGAACCCATGCCGTTTTTGGATGGCTAAGCCGTGGTTTTCTCGGCAATGAATACCAATTCCTTGCTGTCATGCGACAAGAAATTTCTTTATCATTGTACATTAGTTTCAAAGTAGGTTTATCATTGCTGATTTGTCCATTTGGCAAAGCTAGTCATTCTTTTGGTATAGATCGATATAGCTGGTTCAATAAGCCCATGGCACCTATTGGCCTCAGCTGAGTAATTTGCCCAATTTCAGCTAAGGATTTCAATTTCCTGGAACTATGATTGACAATGTCGCCTATATAGTTAATGTCTTTCTTAGCCATAGAGGGGAAATATGCATAATTAGATGGCGGACCCGTTGCACAAAAGAGACATTTTGCAGCAAATGGCCTTATGAAATGTTTAATTAATGCTCGAGACACAGTTGCCCATTGGAATAAAGTAACTTATTTAAAAATTGTAATTGAAGTGACAAATATTTTGTCCTGAAGTCAACAAGGTTAAGTCCACCCTCAAACAAGTCATTCGTGCACACGTCTTGCGACACTAGACACGTTTTGCTTTCCCACATAAATCCTAGAATGAGTTTATTAATTTCATTCTCAATATGTCGAGGCATATATATTACAGAAGCGGTATACCGCAACTTTGAATGTATTAATGTATTCATGACCAAGGCTTTTCCAAAAATTGAATTTATCGTTTTCTTCATTTTGGATATTCTATCATACCAGTTCAGCGTTTCCCCAACCGTCCTACTGAAATGTATGCCTAGTATCTTTATCGAGTCAGTTGTCCATTTTATGTTGAGAGGCTGATCATCCCTGCGCTTCCACTCGCCTAGAAATAAACCTCCTAATTTATCTTTATTAATTTTCAATCCAGAGGCCTTTTGAAAGTCGTCTAAAATATGATCCAATCTTTCAAATTCAGAATTCTTGCCAGAAAAAACTGTCGTGTCATCATAATACTGAGACACTTTTAGGGGTTTGTTCAGCCCTTCAGCTTCAATGCCTTTGAAAACACGGTCTTCCCTAATGGTAGACCCTAAGGACTTCATCGCTATTATGAACAATAAAGGGGACAGTGAGCAGCCTTGCCTCGCACAGCGTCCTAAAATTACTGCTGTGCTAATATAATTATTAACAAGATATTTACTACTGATATTATCATATAAGATATGAATCCATTTGAGGAAATGTGGACCTAAACCAATGTGACTGAGAGATTTGAAAAGAAAATTCCACACAAGTCTATCAAAGGCCTTTTCGTTATCTAACCCAATAATAGCGCCTGGATTATTGTCTTTCTCTACAGAGTGTCTCTAATTAAAAGGCATTTGCTAAAATCGATCTACCCGTTATAGAGCAGATTTGGTCAGTGTGGATGACTTCATCCAAGACACTTGAGAGTTTTCTCCCATGAGCTTTTGAAATGATTTTGTAATCTACGCGTAGAAGCGAAATGGGTCTATAATTTGCTAGTATACCACGATCTCCTTTTTTTAAAATAATTCTCACATAAGCTTGAGACATTGTAAAGGGAAGCTTCTCTTGTGAAAACATTTCGTGCACAACTTTAACAAATTCGGGTCCCAAAAGATACCAAAACGTCTGATAAAATTCAACACTAAGCCCACCACTCCCTGGTGCTTGGCCCGGTTTCATGTTTTTAGAGCCAAACCTAAATCATCTAATGTTAATGTTGCATCGCAGAAATTGCTGCTCGCCTCCGAGAAAGCGTCCTTAACATTAGCTAACATCTTAGATGACTTTCCTTCATCAATTTTAATTGATGTATATAAGGCCTGATAATATGTCTCAACCGTGTCCATGATTTCATGTTGAGATGAACATTTATGATTGTTGTTATCATCTAAGCACCTAATTATCTTATCAACGCCCCTTGCTTTCTCGAGATTGAAACAAAATTTTGCGGGGTTTTCCCCTTCAATATACATCTTTGCCCTACTACTAGATATTGCACCCTTAGCTTTATGTGTCTCGATCACGGAAAGTTTAGATCTTAGATCATTGAGCTGCTCTGTAAGGTGACTATCACCGTTTGCAACTTTGTCATCTCGTTTATATATTAGTCTTACGTATGCCATAGGCATTGTTGGTGGAAAATGGCCTTTGCCAAAAATCTCAGTGCCTAACTCTACCATTATTTGACCTACAAGGTACCAAAAGGTTAAGTAAAATTCAACTGGAAGGCCATCACATCCAGGTGATTTTTGTAGTTTCATACATTTAAGGAATTTAGTTAAATCTTCTAGTGTTAAGTGTTGATCACAGAGTTCACTGTCTGTGTCTGACACTTTTTTGTCCATATTTGCTAGCAAATCCAATTTTGCATCTTCATCAGTTCCCTCTGACTTGTACAATGACTCATAGTAATTGCATACAATAGTACTCATTTCATTGTTGGTAAAGACGGTTGAACCATCTGGCGTGTTTAATGAACACATCACCTTATCTATTGCCCATGCTTTTTCTAATGTGCAAAAATATAGGGTTGGCTTTTCCCATTCTGCATGCATCTGGGCTCTTGCTCTAATGTTTGCACCCTCAAACTCATATTGTTCTTATCTCTTATATTACTTTCAATTTTAACCAGTAATTCATAATAATTATCTTCACCATTATTTACTTTAGCATTAATTTTCATCAGTGATCGATGAAGTGTTTTCTTGCGTTTGCGTATTTCCCATGATTTTTTAATAGCATACGTTCGGGAAACATACTTTAAATCCAGTTTGACATCCACCCACCATTGCAATGTGCCCTTATATGATGCTTTCCTATTAATCCAATACTGCCAACAACTCTCTATATTATTCTTATAAAATTCTTCTCCCAACAGTTTTGTGTTTAATTTCCAAAACCCGACCGACCCCTTTTGTTACCCAGTCAGCATTGGCAAAGGTAACACAAACCATGTATTGATCTGAGAATGCGACTGGCTTAATATTAACATCTCTCCAGTACCCTGTCAACAAACTATTCACATAAATTCTGTCGATCCTTGAACCAACTTTACCATCTGACAAAATACATGTAAGATATTTACAATGAGGTTTTGATATGCTATAGATGTCAAATAAATTTTCATTGTCACATATTTATTTTAAGAGTCTATGTGATGTATCAGCATAAGCTGAAGTTCCATTCCTGTCATTTTCTTTGTCTACGACACAATTATAGTCACCACCCATTACTAAGTTCTCAATGATGTTATCTAGTGCTATTGCAGACATCCAGTTAAAAATCACGACGTAGTTGATGAGATGCAGGTGCATATATACACAGCAGCGTGAACCGTGTTTGTTGTATATCTGTTGTAACTCTCACCCAGCGACCACTTGCATCTGATACTGAAGAGATTATATTTACATAGACTGAACAACGAGGGAATATAAGTCTGACTTCTGAATCTTTGTTTCCTCTATCAAAGCAATGTCTCTCTGCTCATTTTTAGAGTCTCTAGTAAGTGTCGCTGCTTTATGTCACTATTTAAGCCTCTACAATTGAGTGTACAAATTATCATAAAAAGTAATAAAACCATGTGTACAACCGCTATTATTAATATAACTAGATTTTGGGTTTTTTGGACCCTCTCTTAGACCACTTAGTTCCAAATGCTTATATTTTAATATATCTGAAATGATTTAGAACTCTGTGTTTGAATGGACATATCGGATTCAGCCACTAACATATTATCATCTTCTATATCACTTTCCTCCATTTCTGATTCAAAACTGTCTCCATCTTTCTGTCGCTTCGTTCCACTCAATCGATCCGAGACACCAATTACTGTCTCTATATTATTTTAATCGTCTAGATTGAGTGTACTCAGAGGAAAATCAGAGCTAGTTTCAGTATCTTGCGACCTGAATTTTACTTGTTCTAAATTAAAACTTTCTTCCAGAGGGTATTGATCGTCATTTTCAACGTGTGTGGAATTAACCTCTCTGACATCAGACTTGAATTGACTTGTTACTGGAGTAAGACGTAATCCCTCATCTAGAACCTCTATTTCATCGTCTGCAACTACAGCGATTGGATTCTTAGTTTTTTCACCATGCTTCTCATTAACATTGACTTCAGCTACAATCTCAGCAACTACCGGTTCTATGACATTATCTTTAGACCCAATTTGTTCTGCACTTTTATCAGCACCCTGTTTGACAGATTTGTTCTGCGGGCATCGGGACTTAAAATGATCAGATGGTCCACAAACTAGACATTTGTTTTTGTTAGGGCAATCTGTTGCAAGATGTTCTGTGCTTAAGCAGATTCTACCCTCTTTGATTTGCCCCCTGTGCCATAATGGCAAGAAAAATCGACCATCTACCGTGATCTTACTTGGGAGAGGTTGTTCTACCTTTTCGAACCAAACTCTTCTGATGCCATTTTCCACGGTTCGATCAAATGGATAGGTTTCGTGTTCTACTTTTTCTACTTTGCCATACTTGATCAATTCATTGATAACCCGTTCATCTGAGATCTCTAACGGAACCTTCATCTTAACTAATAGATGATCAGATTATATTTCCTCCACATTACACACCTTACCATTCACAACAAGGACCTCGTCGAGTAACTTTTCCTTCACCCTTTCATAAACCACAGTGGCATTCCATACAGATTTGGAAGCGTTAATGAGACCTTGTGGGACCTGTGGGCCTGCCCCAACTACGTCCTTCAACCCATGATACACCTCAATTGCCGAAACGCCCCAAGCCTTTGTCGTGATTTTAAGACTCAGGGTGCGCTTATAGGAGGTTGCCATGATGTTTATTAAAAAGGGGGAAACCATACTACCACAATATATAATGGAGACAATATAAATATATAACCCCAAGACGTCAGGGAAAGAGCTAAACACTAAATAAATAGTGTCCCCTTTCGAAACCATGACGTCTACCAACAAATATACGAATAGATAGTACAGTCGTATATTTGTTAGTTTGAACCACTTATTAAGTGGTTCACTAACGCCTAACCGATTAAAGTGGTTTCCTAATGTATACTAACATATTACAGTCATATATTTGTTAGTCTGTTAGAGTTGACCGGGGACAGCCAACTGACTATAAGGATTTATATAATCAAAGAACTATGTTTGCGCCTACAAGTGATTAGGAATTAAATCCACTCACTCAAGCGATCTTGCCAAATATAATGAGCTAGCCAATAAACTATTGAAATAGCATACTGGCGCGGGGAGAAATGTATTGCATTGACCACAGTAAGAGGAGACCTATTAAATGGTGGAAGATGCCAGCTAAGAGGGGTGTCTTTAGAAAAAGGAGACACAAAATCCGCTCCAACCAAGACAAGAATTTACAAATTTAACATAATGTTTGAAAGGAAATACTAATACGAAATATATGTACAAAATTTATCTACGAAATCGGGCTAGAAACTAGCAAATTCGGGCAGCAATTTCAGAGCTAAATAAACGCGTGCGTTCACTTCGACTACTACTACTACTACTACTACTACTACTACTACTACTACTACTACTACTACTACTACTACTACTACTACTACTACTACTACTACTACCACTACTACTTTTTTCTTCTTTTTTTTAAATCTGACGCCGACGCAGTCGGACACACCTCACGGAGGAACTCCTTTACAAAAGGCTTGCAAACCCCCATACAAAATAGGGTGAAATAGCAGGCGTTATCAATAGTATATGAATAACAATACAAACTTAACATATCAAAACAGTGCAAGCTAAAATACTCTATTACCATATACCACACCCATGGCATAACCACATAGAAAAAAACCTTAATAAAGAGCTGATAACATAATATAATTCAACAAAGCCATTACTATTTGCACACCGTGTAGTAGTAGGCCCAAATGTCGAGCATCGTTACCCAATAAGTGGTAAAGTGGCTCATCAATAATTAGTAGTAAGTTACTGCTACTCATTGACGCCATTGAGCCAATTCATGACCGGCAGGCTAAGTAGATCATATGTAGGTTAACGTAGCACACCGTATAGCATTGGGCCCAAATGGCGAGTGCAGCTCGCCAACTAGTGACGAGGTGACTCGTCAATAAGTAACAAAAGGTCACTTATTGACGCCAGTTGGCCGATTCTTAAATACCGAGCAGGCGTGGTAGCCTTTATGTCGTAAAATGCACGAAGCAAAAGCATACAAACTATAACTACATAGATGGCGCTGTGAGTTCACATTTTAAATTTACTTCATTGTAAGTTTTTGTAAATTACCCTGGGACAAATACACCTACAGTAATCATTTACAACAGGATGTTAATTGTATATATGTAAAATGTCATACTCTGTTAACCTGATGAACTCGAAAGTCGGATCACCTCCAGAATATTGACGCGATGCTCAATTGATATTTAAAAATAATCGATTCCCAAGGTTAGGTTATTCGTCAAAATTATCATCTCCTAAGACATTACAATTTTAAAATTAACTCAATTAAATAAAATAAAATACCATATATCAATATACAACAAGCAGCGAGTGTGCTAGCTTATACAAGTTCCGCTTCTGCTATTTTTAGATATCCATGTTCAATTGATACTAGGCCAGTTTTGCACCATATATCTACTTTCTTTTCCATGTTCCACTAGCCTGTAAAATTCACAATGAATGCAGTTTATCAACAATGATCGAAATATAGCTTGTATGGCTCTTTGGTGGTTGTTTCCTGTTTTATCTCTGGCCTCTGAACACCGATGCTTCCAAATGGCCCACCCTCCTACAGATAACAGGGTTACTAACTATTCTTTCTCCTTGCTATTAATGATTCGTCCGATAGTTGAGCAATCTTTGAACATAATTGTTTCAGCCATTAGTTTCACATATTTGATTCCAAATTTAGCAAGGACTATATTGATATATACCCAAAAGCCATACAACACTGTGTAAACAGATGGTCTATTGTTTCCTCATCGGTATTACATAATAAACACCGGTCTGTACTTGTTATTTTGCATATATAAGTAAGATGGCCGACCCATAGCCTTCGATGGAGTAATCGCTATGCCAGGTTCCGTGCGTTTGCTGGTAGACAAGGTAGATGTATTGTTTTCCACGCATTTTTTCAGTTCTTTGGCGTGCATCATAAAGTGTTCCAATGCCTAACTGCAATAGGTGCCTGTCTCCGACTTTGCATTAGCATTCCATACCAGGCTCTAGATGCCATGTTGTATTTTATATGCTCTGACTTAAATACTAATGTTGGTTGTAACATATCTCTGTTGCCACGTGCTTTCGGCAATTTGAACCATTCTCCAGGTATTGCATTCTTTATTCTAAGAAATAAGCGTTGAACATCAATATGCCTCATTGATGTTGCTCTTGCTACATCCTGCATCACAATCCATTTGCGAGATTTTGGATTAACTAAATCACGTAAATATTGAATGCCATTTTTGGCCATAGAGGGCAAATATAATACAGCATCATTATCACGAATCAACTCATTGCCCCAAAGACGTTGCTCTAAGGCATCTTCCCAACAACTGGGTTGTGGCATTGATTGTGTAAATATCTTTAAAGCTTCGAGCTGTTCTTTATATACGTTTGGTATCTTCTGATGGCTAGGTGGCAGTTTATTGCACAAAAATAAACATTCTACTGGAAATGGATCTACGTACCTTTGCAGAAGTGTCCTTGCAACACTTGGCCAAGATGAGTTTAAAGTGAGTAACTTATTCAAGAATTTCAGTTTTAAAAAAGCACACTTTGCTAAAACATTAACCAAATCCAGGCCTCCATCATGCTTTTCATTGGTGATGATTGACTGCGATACTAAATGGGCTTTGTCCTCGCATAAGAAGGGCAAAAGTAACGTGTTGATCTTTGACTCCACTGATTTGGGCATATGAACTACAGAAGCGATATACCACAGTCTAGATAATTCAAATTTACTAATGCATATTTTAGCTTGGATAGCCTTTCTTCCCAGTTTATTATTACATCCTGTTCTCTACTAAAGTAAATACCCAAAATCTTTATGACATCATCTGACCAGTTAATATCCATAACATTGTCAGTTCTGTCCTTCCAATCCAAGCGCCCAAAAATAATCCATTAGATTTGTCTCTATTGACTCTAAGCCCTGATGCCTTTTGAAAATCTGATAGTGATTGGTCACAACGTTCGCGACATGCATTTGGAAGTCTTTGCGTTATATTAGCTAAAATATCTCTAGTTGCAGTTTCATCACTTCCATCAGATTTATACAATGATTTGTAAAATTTGGATACTGTTTCCATCATCTCTGCATTTGAGGACACTGATACACCATCATTAGTCTTCAGTGAGCGCATTAATTTCTCTATACCTCTTGCTTTTTCCAAGTTACAAAAGTACAGTGTAGGCTTTTCACCCTCGGTGTGCATTTGTGCTCTTGACCTTATTTTGGCGCCATCAAACTGATATAGCTCTATTTTATTTAGTCTACCTTTTAATTTAACTAATAGTTCGTAATAATTATATTCTCCATCATTAATTTTCTTATTAATTTTGCACACCGACCGCTGAAGCGCCTTTTTACGCTTTCGCATTTCTCGTGCTTTCCTGATGGAATACTGCCTTGAAATATTTTTCAGGTCGGATTTAACATCCTCCCACCAGTCTGTTATACATTCATACAAACTTCTCTTTTCATCCCAATGCTTCCAACAACTTTCTACACGTTTGCGATAGCAACTATCTCGTAACAACGCCACATTGAGTTTCCAAAATCCATCTCCTCGTTTGATCCAGTCAGCGTTGTCTAATGTGATGGAAAACATATTGTGATCAGAGAAAGTTACTGGTTTTATGTTAGTTTTACACATGTAACCTATGTCCAATCTGGATACTTTCTTTCCATTGCTTGAAAACCAAATAAAGTCCCTGCACTCTGGATTTTCAATCCGATAAGTGTCTAACAAGCTTTTATATTCACAGATGTGTTTCAAAATATTATGAGATGTGTCATTAAAATTTAGACCTAGCGTTTCTGTCTTTAACGTCATCTAATATGCAATTAAAGTCACCGCCCATAATTAGGTTTTCAGGCGTTCTGTCTTGAATTATTGTGAAAACATCATTTAGAAATTCACGACGCAATTGATGAGAGGTTGACGCATAAAGGTACATCAAATTTAAACTTGTGTTTAGTACATTAATTGATACACAAAATCATCTTCCATTTGTATCTGATGACGACGATATAACATCAACATAGTGGGGGCAGCGGGGCAAGGATAAGAATGGCCACTCCCGCGCTACTATCTTGTGATAAAGAATAAAAAATCTGCCCTTTTGAAATATCTTTGAGAGATTCATACACTTCAGTTTTTTTAATTTTGTTCCCTTATCGAAAAGCAATATCAACTCTCTCACTTGCTAATTCTTCAAGCAAGTGGCTCTGCTTGAATTCGGTATTTAATCCTCTGCAATTGATGGTGCAGTTTTAGTAACATTGATAAGCCCCTGCAAAGCAGCAGGTCCCGCGCAAACGACGTCCTTTAACCCATGATGCACGTCGATAGGCGTGACACCACATCCCTTAGTTGTTATTTTAAGGCTTAGGGTACGCTTATAGGTTGCCATGGTGTTTTATAAAAAGAGGAAACCCATACTACTACAACATTTAATACAAATATACAACGCCAAGACGTCGTGGAAAGAGCTAAACACTAAATAAATAGTGTCCCCTTTTGAAACCCTTACGTCTACCAACAAATATACGAATAGAGAGTACAGTCGTATATTTGTCAGTTTTAATCACTTATTAAGTGGTTCACTAACACATAACCGAGTAAAGTGGTTACCTAATGCATACTAACATATTACAGTCATATATTTGTTAGTCTGTTCGAGTTGACCGGGGACAGCCAACTGACCACAGAGATTTTTATAATTAAAGAACTAGGCTTGCGCTTACAAATGACAAAGGAATAAAATCAACTCACTCAAGCGATCTTGCCAAATATAATGCGCTAGCCAACGAACTATAGAAATAGCATACCGGCGAGGGAGAAATGTATTGCATTGACCACAGTAAGAGGAGACCTATTAAATGGCGGAAGCCGCCAGCTAAGAGGAGTGCCTTTAGAAAATGGAGACACAAAATCCGCTCCAACCAAGACAAGAATTTACAAATTAAACATAAAGTTTGAAAGGAAATACTAATACAAAATATATGTACAAAATTTATCTACAAAATCGCGCTAGAAACTAGCAAATTCTGGCAGCAATTGCAGAGCTAAATAAACGCGTGCGTTCACTTCAACTACTACTACTACTACTACTACTACTACTACTACTACTACTACTACTACTACTACTACTACTACTACTACTACTACTACTACTACTACTACTACTACTACTACTACTACTACTACTACTACTACTACTACTACTGCTACTACTACCACTACTACTACTACTACTACTACTACTACTACTACTACTACTACTACCACTACTACTACTACTACTACTACTACTACTACTACTACTACTACTACAACTCCACTACCACTACGGCTACCACTACCACTACCACTTCCACTACCACTACCACTACCACCACCATGTCCACTACCACTGCCGGCTTACTACCACTTCGAGTCAAAATAGGTCTAACCCTAGGACTCTAGCCCCGTTAGCGCAAGCATGAATCTGACTCTGTCTAATAAAAATCCTTGAGAAAGGCTCAAATCATAACAATCTTAGTGTAAGGATGTAATGGAGAATTTTACCAGCTATTAAAACTCAGAGACCACCCCATAGCCACACTGTGTATTATATGGTTAGATTGCCATCATGTCGTCAAAGACAGAAATTAGAGTCTTAACAGAGTGATTCATTTCTAGCGATATAGGCTCCGCCCATTTATAGCTAAGCTCCGCCCAATTTGTACACATGTTGAATAGATTTCTATATTTTGAATCCTGAATTCCTATAAACCCACTACTTCTGCTGCAGCTGCTGCTGCTGCTGCTGCTGCTGCTACAGCTGTTGCTGCTACTATTGCGTTGCTGCTGCTGCTGCTACTGCTGTTGCTGCTACTATTGCTGTTGCTACTATTGCTGCTGCTGCTGCTGTTGCTGCTGCTGCTGCTGCTGCTGCTGTTGCTGCTACTATTGCTGTTGCTGATGTTGCTGCTGCTGCTGCTGCTGCTGCTGCTACTACTACTACTACTACTGCTACTGCTACTGCTACTGCTACTGCTACTGCTACTGCTACTGCTACTGCTACTGCTACTATCGCTACTACCACTACGACTATCACCAGCACTACCACCTCGAATCAAAATAGGTCTAACCCTTTCTATAGTTGTCTTAAGGAATGCCCATATGCAGGCCAAGGGAAGTCTATTTTAGAAAGTGTACCACTACAATAATTGGCTCGTTAACCAAGCCAGTCACTCTAGTTGTGAATTTAAAAAAATACTCTTGGCCCGAAAATGAAATACAATACACAGATATTTTGATTTTCTTTAGCGAACTTAGCCATTAATAGGTTAAAGTGAAAGGTATTACTTGGAGCAGAATGCGTTATACCTGCACATAAATGACGTCACATACTATCAATTAAAGAGATAAAATGGCGGAGCCCATGAATCAGCATTATCACGAAATGGACCTTTCCAGCGTATCCATCAATACATGACGTCATAATCAACTACGCGACGTGTAGGGTGACGTCATAATCAATTACGTCATGAATAACGTAGATACGCTCGTCACGAAAACTTAATTGATGACGGACTAAGCGTTGTTGTACGAATTATGTGTCTTTACAATTTAATAAACATGCTGTTGAATATTTCGAAACTAATTTTACTGCCATAATCAGCAACAGCTGGGTGCTGTTGCTGACTATGGCAGTCAAATTAGTTTCACAATATTCAACAGCTTCCCTGTATAGTTTTCTGGAAATTGATAGACATAGAGTTCTGGGATCGATCGATCTCAAGAAGAGAGACGTGTGAGTGGAGCTTAGCTAGAGATAGGTAGAGAATAACTAGAGCTGGATTCCTCCATTAATAGAGCAAATCGTATTGTGATATATCTGAATCATAAACAAAGGCACTCAGCACATTTAATATTAACAATGGTCAAGTTCCACTCCTAACCATAGTTAGCTATAGCTAACTAGATTCCGAGTCGAACTTCGATTAGTTAACTACCTAGTCAAGTTGAGTCAACCGAGCACCCGAGCTCGGTTCAGATGTTTAGTGCAAAATTTGTGTAAATTTCAAAATGGCGACACTTATCGCAGGCTAAGAATAAATGCATATAAAAGTGTAAATATTTCACTAAATAACTTAGGTTTGATGAAAGTATGCTTTTCCCTTGTATGTCAATGTTCCAAAGCTCCATATTCCTTCCCGATTTATGTCATATGGATGCTTTTGGACGTCTACCCGGACAAAATTAATCAATTTTGAGAAGACTATTAAAACAGACGACAGAAAGGGTTAATGGAGACTGGTACCCCGCTCTAAATTTTCTGCAATAGTAATCCAATGAGGAATCGGGAACCAACGAACAATAGTTAGCTAGCGTTCGGGTGGGCATAGGAGCTGCGCATGTTCAGCAAGAGTCCAACTTGACCAATATTAACCCGGTTCATAATGCAGCAAAGTATTTTCATTGGTTGTTAGTGCGTGAAAGTAATTTTATATTGACCAATCAGAATACGGCCACTCTCGTGGCATTGGAATATCATCACGCCGAAGTCAAGTGCAGGTGACGCAGCTCATGACGTAACAATATCACTTGTGACGTCCCATATTATATAAGTTATTTTTTGTCGCTGTATATTGTTAGTTATATAGTAATATTTATTGTACTTAACGCATCAATGGGTCATTACAATAATGATATTAACTATTATGTGAATAAATACACTGTGATTAATGCAGTTTTCGCATAGTTCAAATTACAAGTAGGCCTGAGATTACTTGTTTGACGGAAGACGGCAGGCAGGGTATCATTCGCCGCCCTTGGTTTAAACATAATTATTTGTTTGTCTTATAACCACGTCTCCCATATAATTATATTAAAAGTAAATGTCTCATGGTGTAACAAGAATGAATACATACATGTTACTATGCTATATTTAATTACTTGGTGACATTATATTATACAATTATACTTATGATACATAATAGTGAGTCTGATAAAAGTGCACATTGACAGCCGAATGCCCGATAACAAACTATCCTAACTGAACACCCCACCGGAAGCCCAACGCAATGAAAACGAAACAGAGCTCAGCACATGATGATTTCTCCCCGCACAAACATCATAATTTGCCACCCTTGACGACCATACGCTAATGGAAGATATAGACTTGGGTGTCAGGGATCAACATTATTGGGATATATGTTAAAGCGTTAGTCCATGTGATAAATAGAAGCTAAAACTCGGTCACAATTAATATCACGATTATCAACCTCGTCAAAAATTATTACTTTGATAATTTTCAACTCGCTAAATGATAGTGATATTACATGTGACCTCATTTGACTAAATTTGTTCAAAATATTTAAATATTTACTTATTGAATGCCAATTTTAAGGCTAGGAGAAGACTATTTTTGAAAGGCTACCACTGGAATGGCTGGCTCGATTATCGAGCCAGTCATTCCAGGGGTAAATATTCAAAAAATAGCCTTCTCTTGTCCAGCAAATAGAAATTTCTCAAGACCACTGCTGAGGCCGGTCCTGGGCGGCTCCGTCATGAAATGGTTAAGATACTATATATCGGGCCACCTTTAAATGTGAATGACAATGAATATCTATCCACATTAGATTAAATGTGTTTCACTCAGTCTCTCGTTAGATATTAATGTGGGTGTGCCTATTTTGGCTTAGCATATTATAGATATATCATCTGGATTTCTGGACATCTTGTCAAATATCCGAATGCTTTCAGCCACTTGTCAAAACATATTTTAGTAAGATATATTAATTAATTATTTACATAAATATATAATTGTGTGCTATATCTATTTGTTGAATTAGCCCTATTTATGAAATGTTACCAGTTTTCGTTTTATATAGTGCGCGGTAGACCATATTCGACCCAGTTAGTCTGAGTAGCCATATGATTTAGCCAGCCAATGTCCTGATGCATTGCGATGATAACAAACATATTTAGTGTTTATGCATAAGTATGTTGAACTATATTTATGCATTTGTAATTTATAATAGACAAATTATAGTTTGATGATGTGTATGCATTCCTGCATGTTCACATATGCAACCGGCAGAGGCAAATTATGCGCTCGCGCCCTATGTTTCAAAAGTGCAAACCACCAGCTCGCATGCTTGTCCAAACGTATCTTCCGGGCAATAGAGCATGGCAAGCTTGTCGCCCTGTATGAACATAAATGGTGATATTGTATATCGCCTATAAAGCATATGCAGAGTGGGTGTGTAAGCTGACCTCTCTGCTAGGCTGGGTATTAGTCCTGAAGCATATGTAATGGACCTTTCCGGTTTTAACCATGTCCCGCCCATGTCTGACTAAGCTCCACCAACACCTCGCTCGTGTTGTGATCGATCGATCTCTGAACACCCTGACTATCAATTTCCAAACATTGCACAGGTAAGTTGTTGAATAGTTTGAAACTAATTTAACTGGTCAAATTAGATTCAAAATATTCAACAGCATGTTTATTAAATAGCAAAGAATTACAAAGATATATATTTGAGATTTGATGATGGTCTATATGGAACCCTTTGTGACGTCATGCTTGTGACGTCATCATATACGCGCTGAGCTGATTATGACGTCATACGAGGTCAGATGATGGATGGATACTCTGGAAAGGTGAATTCCGTGGGAATTTCATGTTACAAGCAGGCAGCAGCTTGAATATTTTGAATGGTCAATTTCAATTTACACTGTAGAAAAAAGCGTTGTTGTCATTTTCTTTCTGATAAGATATTACGAAATTGTAAATTTATTTCAGTTAGATATGTTCTATATTCAAACCTGTCTAATGCTGGCTGGCACCTCATAGGTCATAAAACTAGTAAAAACACAAGTTGTCGCTTAATACATACAAGTCAATTCCCTATAGGCAATGGTTGTTGTGGCCATAAGAAGGCGGTTAGGCAAGACATGACCTCTTACGACCAACCGTCTCAAAGACCACCATCGTATGGCCTATAAAGCAAGTGTTCACTATAGGCAGGTTTTACCTCGCCGTAATGTGTATGTATGGCTTGGACAATTGTGGATAATTTTATTATTCATAGAACAATATTTCGAAAAGTTGGCAAACCAGTTATCAGTCACACTCGGTATTTGCTCGATAAACTTAAACTTGCTTAGGCACCAAATGTGAGAGTTATGCCCCATTGGAATTCTTGTTTGGGAATGTCTGAGGACTATAACACGTGATTGGAGAATTTCGTTGTATTTTGTGATATTGACTTTTAACTTAAGAAAAAACTATTTATTTAATGACTAAGTCAGAAGGTTGTTTTTGCATGATATGGCCATATCTACATGTTTCCAATTGAAACCAATCACATACGCGTGTGTGTTCAAATCTAACATGTTACCTATGTGTTTTACGTCATAGAAGTTGAAATGAACTAATATGCATTATGGTTCAAATGAGCAATAAATTCACTAATGTGAATGTAAATGTAGTTAGTGATGCATAGTTAATAACTGTTTCCTAGCAACGGATGGTGCGATGGTTGCAGCTGATGTACCTAGACTTCCCAAGTACACATAAACGGTTAGCAATGGACTTTTCCAGTTTCAGCTAATCTCTAGCCAAGCTCCACCAACACATCGCTCGTGTTGGGATCTTTCAATCCTGTACTCCCTGACTATCAATTCCCAGAAAGATACACCGGTAAGCTGTTGACTATTTTGAAACTAATTTGACTGGGTGCTGCTGTTGCCTATGGCAGCACAAGCGCCCAGTCATATTAGTTTCAAAAGATTCAACATAATCATTATTAAATAACAACGCCATACCATTCATACAACGTGTCGGACTATTAAGCGTTTACGATGGATTAAATCGTGTCATGCGTGCTGTAAGTGATTATAACATCATCCTACACGTCAAGTAGTTGATTATGACATCATATGATTGATGCATAAACTGGACATGCCCTTTTGGTTGAGGAATTAGTTATATGTTGGACTACGTGCGCTTTCGTTAACTTGTATTTTAGAGACACGTGGCATTGGCAATGTTAGACATCGCATTTCCGGAATGTAATCCGCAATAGAGTTAACTAAATTGGATTCTAAAGATATTGCGAGTTAATTAAATTGAACATAAACCTAGAAATATCACAATTCACTTGTTCAAACACATTAAGAAACGTATGGTATATCTCAATTCAAATATTTTGTTGAATTGAAAACATTGCAAATGGCCAGACTGGCTCCACAACTGAAGTACTGTGATTCGGCAGATGTTATTTTATATCTATTCAAATAACTCTAGAAATGTTCAGGCGTGTTCATATGCCTGCGACCACACGCAATCGTCGGTTTGCAAATCTGCTCGCCATGAAAATGCTATGTATGATTACTGTATTCTGCGGCTGTAGTAGTAGAAACATCCTACAGCTACAATCAATCCTTCTTTGCTTTTGCCCACTGTGTCTTATCCTCAGACGAAATCCTTAGCTTCCTCAGGTCCATTCCTGACTTGAATCTACCAGGTCCTGCTTTTTTTAGGTCGCCTCGTAGCACGCTTAGCAGATTTATGCAATGACGTCCTCTCCTGGCTTTGTATTTGCCGGCTCAGAGTAGGGCGAATTTCAAGGCTCTCTGTGCTGGCGTCTCTTCTGGCATCCTTAGCACATGGCCAAACATGGACCATCTTTGCTGGGCGACTTTTACAGACTACGGTAACGTATTACACATCTTGTATAGTGCATCGTTGGAAATTATGCTGTCTAAATATACCATTCAACCCTGCAATGTTCTTTCAGCAGGCATAGCAGCTATGCACTGTCAAGACAAAATAAGTGATGCGGGAAGATGCTCATTTGTGTATTCCTATCCTGGAGATATGGGTGAGGCTGTAAATATGTTCTTCCAGGAGCAGAGAGATGGTGGTGATATAACCTGTGGGACAGCATGCAAAACACCAAGTTCTAATAATGGAATAATAGATGTAAGAATGTTCAACTGAAGAGCAACACAACAGTGTTTCAGCTTAAGAGCAATTGCAGTCTTGTTATTTAGGATGGGGATAATTGCTAGATAAGAACACTATTTGATGTGAGCTGATTACAAATTCAACAAAATCATTTTGATGTTCATGAACCTAACCGTGAACCACCTTGTCTTGTAAGACATATTGATCTTATTCATTTCATTAAGGAGCTGAAAGTGTCTCAGCCACACACACCCTCCCACCTCTCCACCCCTTAGGCTTCCTAGGTAGCTGTGAGTGTCATTGATGGAATAACAGTTGTAGAGTCATTGAAAGAGGCTGTGGATTTAAAACAAGCAGAAACATTGGTGATGGTTAATCGTTAACAACCACCACAAATGGATATCGATCATTGATGACAGAAGATATGCATCCTCTCACATTGATGAACTAGTTGTTGATAATTCGGAACCATCAATTGAAAGAAATTCCTAGCCATCAGCAAATCGGCGGTTGGTCTCACACAATTATTAGCGGGGAAGCGCATATGGTGTCAATTCAACTATGGCCTGATATCGTCATTCAGGCCACTGGCTAGTGAGTCGTCATCATGTGTCGACTGTATAAGCTGGATACCAACACAGGAATAGTCACTGACACAGATGGCAGTCGCAGAGGTCTATCTCGACAGACTATGAATGGCATACATCGCTTGGAGGTTGCCGTCACTTTACCAGGATTCCATGCAATAATTGGTACAGCAAAATACCAGCAAAATACGCGACTCAGGACAACAATATTGCATTCAAAGTTCTGTTGAATTCTTCAACTCCCTTCAGAGCGAAGTCAAGATGTGTTACTATCACCAAATATGATTGCATTCTGCAAGGTTTCTCTGTATGTTTGTCGGTACATGGGTAGTCTCATCCCAACAGTCTCAGCGCAGGATCCTGACATGTTTAGGTGGAAAACATTTTGGAAAGTTGCGTTAGGGATATTACGTTATCCTTGTATCTGGTTTGGAACCATGTCGGGTGGCAAACTACCCTGATCTGTCACAAGTACAGCTACAACACGTGCAGTTGTCGAATGCACCAAATACCCCCACAATGTAAGCCAAGAAGATGCACCTATAGACATAATAATCTATTGCACTCTGTAATTACGAGGCAGACGAGGACTGTGGCAATTCTCACAATATGGTAGCCATAGAAGACATTGTAGCCATTGAAATGTGAACTTCAGGACAGTCCTGTATGATCTTGTCGTTAGATATATTGTATTAAATGGAGGATTATGATTGAGATATCGACAAATGAATGTTCTGATTTGTGACCATCATGTATTCAGAAATACTAAATTAACATTATCAGTAGCTGATTCCATTACCGCGAAATGGTGATATTACCGCTCAACCCTTTCACGACGGAGCTGGTAAAAACCGGCCTATGTAGTGGTCTTGGAGAATGTCCATTTACAGGCTAAGAGAAGACTATAACGGAACCAGTCATTCCAGTGGTAAATTTTCAAAAATAGTCTTTTCTAGGCCTGCAAATGGACATTCAAAGAGTAAATATTTTAATTTTTTAAACAAATTTAGTCATTAAAGGGTTAATAACGTATTCATCTACAGAAATGTTACCAAATAAAACGTTTGAATAACGGCCCTCTTGGAGATGGCTGCCTGAAATATGCACCAATTGATTGACCAAACAAATGTGGGCATAGCCACTTTAATTAAGCTAAATAAACACCTCACAATGGCATCATCTGTTTGATTGACCACACAAATGTGGGCATAGCCACTTTAATTAAGTCCATAGCACATTCGATTTTAGAGACATTAACCAAAATAGAATTCGAATTGTGGTCATCTTGAAAATCCAAGATGAACACGTGAAATATCAAGCTCATAGTGGCACCATTAAATTCAATGCCTGCACACATATGGTTATAGCCACTGGAATGAGGCTCATGACTCATTAATTTTAGAAATATTGAGCAAAGTAACGGTCAAATGGTAGTCATTTTGAAATCCAAGATGGCCGTCATGAGACTGGACGAAAATAGTCTCAATTGAATTCTTGGCCTATATATTAATAGAATATGATCAATATTTCAACTGGAGTAAAAGGCAAGACTGTTAGAATTTATATAACATCCCAGACTAGAAACTGCATATGTCAACTGGGTAAAATAAGCCGAAGATTGTCTTATCGTTATCACCATGAAAGATACCATAAATCTGCTCCAAATTATGGCAGCAAGAAGTTTTAAATCCCTTAAATTATACCATACGATGACATAAATGTTGCCTGCTTGTAACGTTCGATGCCCACGGAATGCCCTTTTGCTACATAAGCCCCTGGATTAGATTCTCTGAGGACAATTCACCTTTCCAGTGTACCCGCCCATCATATGACGTCATAATGAACTGCGTGGTGTGTAGAATGACATCATAATGAATGACGTCATGAATGAAGTCGATAAGTACGTCACGAACGCATATTTGAAGACGGTCTATGCGTTGTTGTACAAATTGTTTGCGTTTATTATTTAATAAATATTCTGTTGAATATTTTGAAACTAATTTGGCTGGGCGCTGTTGCTGCCATAGGCAGCAACAGCACCCAGTCAAATTAGATACAAAATATTCATCAGCTTCCCTGTATAGTCTTCAGGAAATTGATAGCTAGGTCATTCGGGGATCGATCAATCCCAACACGGCGAGGTGTGGGTGTAGCTTAGCTAGTAATGGGCGGAGCATAGTTAAAAATGGAAAGGTCCATTGTCAACACTGGGAGATGGTATTGGATAGGTACCTGCTTGTCATATGCTAGTTCTACAGATGGGTGTCCTTAAGTGAGTGGTATGTCATGGCGCTGTCCAGCTCCGCAGAGAGTAGGACGAGACGATGGTCTGGACTGGTACCGTTTGATCGCTGATCACTATTGATCATAGTCTTGGCTACTACAACTACTACTACTACTACTACTACTACTACTACTACTACTACTACTACTACTACTACTACTACTACAACTACAACAACAACTCCACTACCACTACCACCGCCACCATCACCAACACCACCAACAACACCACCACCACCACCACCACCGCCACCACCACCACGACCACCACCATCTGCACTAACACTACCATTGCCAGTACCACCACTACTACTACTACTACTACTACTACTACTACTACTACTACTTCTACTACAACTACGTGCGGGTCTTATCCCTTATGGGACGAGCGCAATAACCTCCAGTTAAAACCGTCAGATGATTACAGCGTGGACACTCATTTCGAGTCAGGCTGACATTCAATTGGCATTAAGAAAGTCCACTTGTATTCTTAGCAAACATAGTCAGCCTTCATTGAATGATAATTCATCACAGAAATAGACCATGTTGTCATAAGACCAATTTATTGCTGTCCTCATAGCCGAGTGCAATGGCCATAGAAATCGATTTATGTCTATTATGTATATGTGGCTGTTCCAATGGTATCACGTGACTGGAACAACTGACCAATCTACTATCCTATGAATATGTCTTGCTGAGTTAGCCCAATCAAAATAGAATATAACACACAACTAATTGCAACAGAAATAAAGACACTTTTATATTGACTATCGCTTCCCCCCCCCCCCACCCACACCATCCATTCAGTAGAACAATGAGAATTTAACTGGTCAAAACTCTGCATAATGTACCGTTCCAATTCATCCATTATGACGTCATAATCAACTACGTGATGTTTAAGATGACGTCATAATCAATTACAGCATAAATGACTCGATTTAGCCCGTCTTAGATGCTTAATAGACCGACACGCTGCACGAATTGTATGTCTTTATTATTTAATAAACATTTTGTTGAATATTTTGAAACTAATCTGACGGGCTCTATTGCTGCCATAGGCAACAACACCCAGTCAAATTAGTTTCAAAATGTTCAACAGCTTACCAACACCAACTGGAGGTTATTGCGCTCGTCCTATAAGGGGTAAGAGAATATCCAGTCATACATATCTCTTCAGTCATAATCTTGATGTCTAATATCACTTGGGTGATATTATCATGTGGCAAGCACGTGAATGAAATTCCACTTATTGTGCTACCTTGCAGTTTGCTGGCTGAGGTGTATTTTTTGCCATCTTATTTCACAAACTGTCATGGTCTAGATATTGCGCACAATATTAAATATCTGCCTGGCGATGCCCTGCATAATACAATGGTTTCCTTTGAAATGATAGATTGTATCTTACCTACACACAACTTCTCTTGCCTAGTTATATTAGATGGTACATATGACATTTCCCTATCCAAAACAGCTGCCTTGATAAAACAATGGAAGCCAGTTTATCGGCTGGCTTGAACCATTAAAGGGTTAAGTTGAAATGCCCATTGGCGTGATCATGATTTACGAAATATGGCACTTTACAAATTATTCACCATCCTTCAGAAATACCTATTCCGTTTTATCAGGCTCCAGGTGTCAAATGAGTCCTGTCTACTAAGAGTTATGTGTAGATGTTTCTTAGACATGCAGGATATAACTTTAACTTATATGAGTAAAAATGCTACGAGAAAGGCGGCTGCTCTGAGTGGCTGAGAGCTTGATGATGTCATGAAAATTTGAATTAGGCCATGCTCACGTTTTTCTCGCCAAAAATACTCGAATCTGTTTGGTCGAGAGCGAGGTTTATTGTTTGTCTTTCTTGGCGGGTAGAATGTGGACGTGACCAAATTCAAATTTTGCCGACGCCATCAAGCTCTCGGCCAATCGGAGCAGCCGCTCATCCCGTCACCATATTCTGGGAAGGTAGATCCTTTGAGGTGTGTCGATGATTGACAGGTTTAAACGTGCGCATGATACATCTGCCACTTTAAGCGTAATAGTAATCAAGAGGCATGGTGCTGGTGAGCTTGATCCACCCCACCCCACCGCCGCCATAACAAACCATTCTATCAAATCTTTATATTTAATATGCTAATTCGTATTATCTAGTAAGGCAACAGTTACATTGACCATGTCACTTTCATCTGTGTGCTTTAGTATGACTTATTGTATTGTAGTATATGGTTGGTGTGTATTGTTGCAATCAGAAATGCGTATATGGCCAATCATAGTACTTGGATATGTGAAATAGTGTGTGTATAATGAATGCATAAATGAATAATATGGTCGTAAATTGTGTACATTTTACTGTTTAATTTTTACATTTATCTGAGTACAGGTGATATGACCGTATATAATGATGTTCCTTAACGTGCCAAAGATATGATAATGGACAGAGGATACATGGGATATATCCAGAAACAATATATAGTTGTTCAAATTGATGTACATTGTTGAACCGGACTGCAAATTATGAGTATAATCGGATGCATTATCAATCATATTATATTTTCTGTGAGAAGGCGGAATAAGGTGACCTTAACATGGTTAAGTTATGTTTGTGGACAGTGAAATATTTTTATATCGGTGAATTTGTAATAGTAAAACAATGGCTGGTTATCCCACAATTTGCCCAATAGACCTTCAAATGACACACTTGTCTTGCTGTACATCTACTACTTGGGTTGGGAGACTATTTCATAAAGCAACCGAACTGTGGCTCAAGGTGTGTTTTCTTGTATGTAATTGGGCCCTCTGTTTATGTATTTTAATTGGTGTGCCCTAGTTATGAAAATGCCTCTTAATTGGAATAAATCATACACTTTCGGAGCATACTTATTTGTCAGAATTGTGTATGGTTCAATAATGGAGCAATCCAGTTTTAGCTATGCGCCGTCCATCTCTAGCAATCGATTCCTAAACGTCCTGTCTATCAATTTCCTTGAAAATACCACGGGTGAGCTGTTGAATATTTTGAAAATAATTTGACAGCTACAGCGCCCAATCAAATTAGTTTCAAAATATTCAACAGAATGTCTATAAAATAGTAAAGACATACAATTCGTACCACAACACTTAGTCTGTCATCAATTAAGCATTCATGACGAACTTATCCACGTCATTCATGTATGCATACTCAGGATTCGTGCTGACCATTGGTGTGCATAATGTTTTAAATGTCATTAGATCCAGGAAATTGAGCGTACATCTTATTATCACCATACTACTAATTGTCTTTTTTTACTTTGTCTAATATATACTGAACCAAAAAGGTTTAGCAACACTGAGAATATTACTGTATAAATGTTATTTAACAAAAACAATAAATTGATTCAAATATATTATTTAATTGATAGCTCATTTTTCAATTTGAACAACAGTCTCTTGTTACTGTAATACTAGCATCACGCCTTTAACACGGCATCATTCAACGGAAGGGTCCAATTTAAATAATGACACTGAGCTGTCAATACCGGTTGTGACCTCCGAGCACATTAACCACCGCCGTGCATAGCTTTCTCATGCTTCGAATTAAGCACCCGATGTCACGAAGAGGAATCGCATCGCATTCCTGGAGCAGTGCAGCTTCCAGCTCCCGCACGTTGTGAAGATGTGGATGGTTCTCACGCACCATACGGCCAAGAATGTCCCACACATGTTCGATCGGAGACAGGTCCGGTGAACGCGCTGGCCAGTTCAACACCGGAACATTGTTAACCTCAAGGAAACCACTGGTGACCCTAGCTGAATGAGGACGGGCGTTGTCTTGCTGGAACATAAAGTCTGCATGATGCTGCATAAAAGGGATGACAACAGGGGCGACAACTTCTTCACAGTAACGTTGAGCCGTTAAGTTTCCGTGAATCACAATAAGATCTGTTTTGCCATTTTCATGGATTCCAGCCCACACCATGACACTGCCGCCACCGAATCTGTCGTGCTGCATGATGTTGGCTGCATCATACCGGTCTCCTAAACGACGCCAAACCCGTTGCTTACCATCCGCCACATCCACACAAAACCTCGACTCATCACTGAACAAAACGTGGCTCCATTGTTGAGCACGCCATCGCTGATGAGTTCTTGCCCATGCAAACCCATTCTCGATGTGACGCTCTGTAAGCGGAACAGCAACAAGTGGACGACGGGCATGTAGTCCAGCATCATGGATTCTGTTTTTTCTCACAGTTTGTGCATGCACTGTAGTGCCGGTAGCAGTGTGCAAATTACGGGATAGCCGCAGCGCAGTCTCAAACCTGTGACGTCGTGATGACATCACTAAGTAGCGGTCTTCTCGTGGTGTTGTTGCGCTCGGTCTGCCAGATCGTAGTCGGTCATTAACATGTCCAGTTGCCTGCTCACTTTGGCGGAGACGGGTAATGGTTGAGGCGTGAACATTAAAATGTCGAGCAACAGCACGAATGCTCTGCCCAGCAGTGAGTCTTTCATTGCTTCATAGCGCTGATTTTCGGGTAGCCCTGGGAAGCGGCCCGTGTTCAGTAGGGTAAACTTTTAAGCTTTTTCTGCTAACGTTCGTTATCTGCTTTTGCAATATGGTGAATTTTTGCCTTCGCTACCCGCCAATGTGGGCCAGTGCATGAAAAATACATTTTCACATGCATTAAGCGTGCGGCCGAGAAATGCAAGAAATGGTTTTCATTTCTTATGATCAGTGAGACTTTACATTGACGAAACATGCCTGCAAATTTGGTTATAAATGAACGCATAGTTTCAATACAACAAACCAAACTTCACTGTTGCTAAACATGTTTGGCTCAGTATATGTTTTGAAAGTATAGTATAATTGTTTATCAATAATTACCACCAATATCCTTTTCTGCATCAATTTGATTGATTGAAGACTCATTTTCCAATAAACTCTAATTGTAATTTTTAGGTGTGGAATTTCCAAGCTTCATAGTCGTACATGGCTAAATTTTAGCAACTTTTATTAGACCATTCATACAGGACGTGTATACCACATTGCATTTCTCTCCTATCATTTTCCCGACATTATGCTATAATGGACCTTTCCAGTTTTAGCTATGTCCCGCCCATCTCTAGCTAAGCTCCACCCACTCTCCACCCATGTTGAGACCGACCGATCGCTGAACTCCCTGACTATCAATTTCCAGAAAGGTATGAATGTTTATTAAATGGTAAAGACATACAATTCGTACAATAACGCTTCGTCCGTCTTCAATTAAGCGTTCCTCAGTACATATCCACATCCTTCATAACGTTATTGATTATGACGTCATTCTACACTTCACGTAGTTGATTATGACGTCATATGATGTATGGATAAACAGGAAAGGTCTATTACTGGATTTCTTGGGCCTAAGGTCTCATGGGATACCGATGTAGTCTGTAGCAGGGAGTTCCAGCTGGTCTGCATCTGGAATGTCATTCCTTCACGATGTTGGTAGCTGCACCTGACTGCTGGCAGAAGATGAACTCCAACTCGCCATGAAAGATCAATTAATGAGACTCCACTGAATGCTAAATCAATGGCAGCCCATCCTTAAGTAGGCCAAAGCTGGCATGTGCAGTTGTCTTGAGAAATACCCATTGGCAGAGCAAGAGAAGGTTATGTTTTGAAGACGTAAAGATGCACATTCACCCGAAAATCCTTGAAGATAAATGTTTCAAATTGTATAAATTTAAAAGCTCAAATTGTGTACCTCAATATAATGAAACTAAATAAATCTTAGCATATGATAATTACATTGCGCATAAATTAATATAGTTTTATTAATTGTGAATTTGAAATAGGGACTCGTGTCTCAGATGACACCTTCACGCCGGTTTTCTCCGTAAGTACGGGTTTTGTTGGGAAACTAAGGCAGCAAGGACTGCGGGCTGACAGAGGCAACTCTGATTATGTCTACCCTTCATCAAACAAAACTGTGCTCGACTTCCTCGGACGACGCGATCTTCCCAAGAGCTTACCATAGCTACGTGGAATGTACATGGTCTGGGTGCAACATTAAAGAGGCAACCCTTAGGTGCAGACTGCGAACACTATAATATCGATATTACATGCGTTCAAGAGACTAAAGTAGCTAAACACTCAGAGCAGCAACAGCTAGTACCCATGGAGCAAAAACAGGCCACATACCGGTGTTTAGGCTTCGTAATTGGACCAAGGATCCTGGACCATGTCATTAGTTTTGGATACGTCAGTGATCGTGTTGCATTAATCGACCTGGCTATACCTACGTGAAAACATACCACCTCTACGTGTCGCATAGTCAACGCATATGGCCCAACTACCGACAAAGCGAAAGAGAATCCGGCAATATTAGATTCCTTCTATGCAGAACTGAGCCCCGCCATTACAATCCCAGCTAGATGGTACCTGTTCGTGTGTATAGATTTCAACTCCAAGCTGGGTAAACTGGGAGTTGTGGACACAAGTTCAGGACTTGGCTTATGCATGTGATCGTATGGATAGAGTATACGCAATAGCAATGGAAATGCACTGGTGACATTTGTTAGTTCCAATGGCCTATTTGCCACAAATACGGCTTTCAAACACCTGTACAGTCACCGGACTACATGGACTGGACACATTCCTGATCGCAAAGCCCCAAATGGTTCTAAGACTACAACAGCTTTCTTCAACCAAATAGGCTTAATACTGTGCAAGACAGAAACAAAACCCCTACTTCGGAATGCTCGTTCCTATAGAGGCACATACCTCATATCTGACTATAAGCCAGTCGTTACATGCCTTCAGATGAACGATCTCTACCTAAAGTATAAACGCCATACCAAGCAAGAGGGTAGAGTCATCTACAACGCTCCCAAGCTCATCAGCGACACTGACAGTCAAATGTCAAACAAAAAGGCCCTTGGGGAGCAGATAGCTAACATCGACGTCAAAATATTGAAATCTATGGAATCATCAGCTACCAGCACCATAGGTATTCTTAAAAACAACCGAACTATGTATACTGATGACCCTCTAGTTGTAAAACTGTCAGCAGAGCAGAAAGCGTTATGGCTGCGCATCTAATGCTTAAAAGTTCTGGGTATTCAACAAGCAGACTCCCTAGCGGATAAACTCACCGCCACGGATGACTGTCACAAAAGGTTTCGGGCAGCCTGAGTCCTGAGAGTTACTGCCTACACACCACGACTCACTGTACACAACACTGAAGGTCACTTTGTCGGGACTGACCAGTGTAAAGTTGAGGCGATTCGAGAATGTTTCAAGCAACAGTTCACTGACCACGATGAGGAGACCCTAGGCCATTACTAACACCAATTAAAACAGCAGACGTTGAGAAGGTATTTAAAGCCCTCAGAAATGGACATGCATCTGGACCTTATGGCATGAGCAATGAAATATTTAAATATGCAAGTAACATTATCTTAAAACCGATCACGCAGCTAATTAATTCAGTTATTGTGCACCACCTTCCCATAGACGGTGTAGGGCAAGGCATACTTATTGCACTGCCCAAGTCCAAGAAGCCACCTGACCACACCCCTCACCCACAAGCCAATCTGCGGCCATTGTGCTCCTCAACAGCATATGGAAAATCATATCCAATGTTACTCTATGCCGCATCCAAGACAAGATCGATGATTTCACCGGATCATGTCAAAGTGGCCTCAAAGGTGGGCGCAGCTGCGCAGACATTGCATTGGCTCAACGCAGGCTTGTGTCGGTACTCAGGTCCAAACACTGGGATTTCTACTAAATGGCCATTGACATATCGCGAGCCTTCGACACAATTAAACGCTCAAAGATCTTAAATGTACTACGTCGGGCCAGTTGCAATGAAGATGTGCTACGACTAGTGAGACTATGCTTGCAGACACCAAGCTGAGAGTACGAGTCAAGTCGGTGAAGTCTGTAGAGTTTGAGACATCAATCGGCTCCCCATAGGGAGATGGTCTATCTCCTGTGATTGTCACCTATTACCTTGCTACTGCATTGAACCCCGTGCGGGAAGGTCCACCACCACCACCCGCCCCCAGTGGAACCCTCTCACAAATAAATTCTTTCACTCTACAAATGGTATTTTTCTATTAGAAAATTAAATTTGTATTTACCAAATTTGTGTATTAAAGAGTAGGCTACATGATTACGCATATAGGCGCCTTTATATGAAATCGATTCCGCGTCTGTGGAATTTGTTTTTGGACGAATATCGAATCTGTGCCTGGCAAACCTGTACCCGGATGAAGAGTTACGGACCTCGTTGTTAGACCACTGGTTGGCATATCGGTTCACGTCCTTATATCATTGGATACCATTAGTTGTTCGAACGTTATAATCCATGTTATGAGCATTGATATTGTAGTGGCACACCAAGGTTGAGCCATCAGTATTGCCTCTTTTTATATAATGTGTATTAGTGATGCGATCTGGAGCCCTTCCTATAAGCCATTTAATGACTAAATTTAATCAACAAATTTTAAATAATTGCTTATTGAATGACCATTTGCATGCCAAGAGAAGACTATTTTTTTTAATTTTACTACTGCCAGTCATTCCTGGGCTAAATTCAAAAAAATTGTCTTCTCTTGGCAGATGGGCATTCCTTAAGGCCACTACATACTCCAGTTTTGGCCGGATTCGTCAAGAAACGGTTAATGATGCTGTTTTACGAGCATTATCATGACTGGATCTAGCAGGTTCTACGAAAGTTGGCCCACCGTGAGCAAGGACCGATGTAGGTGAGCCAATGAGGTACAGACTGAAACCTGATAACGCAGAATACGAGGTTGGTACTGGACCAATCCCTAGCCAATAGGGACCTCTATCGGTCCAGTTCCAGCACAGTAATCTGTATTATCAGGAATATAACATTCTGCTAATTTCGTATGCGTGATCATCACCACGAGAGTACAGCGTCAATTAATTCTCCTGATCATATTCATGCATCGATCCTAACAGCATGTGTGCCATTGGGTTCGTGATGACCTGAGTTATTCAGCCTCATAGAACATTATCAGGATTAGAATGTCGAAATAATCTAACCATAATCAAAAAGCCGAATATGCATAACAATTCCAATGAGGGAAGGCTGGCTATCATAAAACACGGACAAGTCATCTCCCATTGGCATGTTCTCTAGCCATGTGCAATGAGTCCCCGCGTCGCTTATCAACTGTCAGTGACATTAATAGATACTAGGGCCAGATAGAGAAGGCTTGCATCACCTTTACGCTGGCATAGGCACATAATCAGAAATCATTTTCTATACTCTAAATGAGGATAAAGCCGTCTCAGTTGTACAAGTCCGTGCTCCGTTACATTATCACAGCGACATAAGTCGATGTAGCACAGATTTCGACATCCAGCGGAGATAACACTGACTCCATGATCCGTAATTTTATCACAACCACTAAGATAAATGGTCTTAAGCTGTTTGCTGTGACCAGCCAGTTGGCACAGACCTGTTGGAGTAAAAGAAATGTTAATGTTGTTGTTGTTGTTGTTGTTGTTGTTGTTGTTGTTGTTGTTGTTGTCTGTTTATGTTGTATCTCGTCATCATCCTCGTCGTCGTCGTCGTCGTCGTCCACTGTGGAATTCCCTGTCTCATACTGTAATTGAGCTCCAAATACTGACAATCATTGTCGGCGTGTGTTATTAAGTCATGATATAATGATGAAATGAAAGCACACAATGTTGTCCAAATAATTATTTTCTGTTACATACTGAACATAAATAAATTGAGAATTTTAGTAGAACATCCCATGTCCGCCGCCGTCGTCGTCGTCGTCGTCGTCGTCGTCGTTGTTGTTGTTGTTGTTGTTGTTGTTGTAGGACTGAATGAGGTTTCATTTCATGACTGATGCTCAAAACGTACACCTGAAACCACATAAAATGTGAGATAGGTGCATGCTCAGTAAACTGCATCATTGAAAGCAGATCAAAACTTTATCTTTCTTCAATAATCATTAGTACATTGATATTTAGGCCGACAGTGTATTCTTCTCTGAGCGGTTAGATCAGTTTGTGTGTGTGGACTTATTTAACCCTTTGAAGTCTGAATTTCCCTAATCTCAATTTCAATGTGACTGTACAAATAAGTTGTTGAATATTTTGGAACTAATTTGACAGGAACCTGTTGCTGTCATAACACAGTACCTTGCACATCAAACAGACCAGAAGAAATCTTAAGCTTGTAAAAAGGAAAATCTTGAGGCCCTAACAGAATAAGAAATTGTATACCATGGTTATAATGCAAAGGAAGTCCTTACACAGATTTGTAATAAAATCTAGACACCAAGTTCATTACAAAACAACTGGGATATGGGTGAGTAGTCACGATTTATGGAAGGTAAATCAAAAGCTATTGATCCAGGCCATATTAGCGTCAGAATAGTCAACAGAATGGCTCGGGCAATAGGAGAAAGAATAGAAATTAAAGCATTCATATACGCTGTTAAATTTAACCCTTTCATGAGGAAGCCAGCCAATAGCCGCCTCCCCAGTCCTCTTGAGGAATATCTATTTGCAGGCCAAGAGAAAACTATTTTCGAAAATTCTCTGGTAATTTAGTCAGTAACTTCAGTGGAAAATTCTCAGAAATAGTTCTCTTGTCATGCCAAAGCATGGACAGTCATTTGATGAGCAGGAGAGTGGCAAATCCAACTCAACCTATACTCAAGCGCAACAGTTTTATTAACCACGTGCACATAATGGACATTTCCAGTTTATCCATCCATCATTTGACGTCATGATCAGGTAAGCGACGTGTAGGATGACGTCATAATCAATTAGCTTTAATAGTCCCTCAGTTTGCATAAATTGTTATGTTTTTACTATTTAATAAACATGTTGTTGAATATTTTGAAACTAATTAGACTGGGCGCTGTTGCTGCCTATCAAAGAGTCAAATTAGTTTCAAAATATTTAACAGCTTACCTGTATAGTCTTCTGGAAATTGATAGTCCCCGAGTTCAGTGATCGATCGATCCCAACACGAGCGATGTCTGGGCAGAGCTCACTTAGAGATGGATGGGGCATAACTAAAACTGGAAAGGGCCTCTAGCCCTGACCCAGCCACCCACACTAACCTCATTCCCACCCCCAGATCTGACGAACCTGTAGACAGAGACAATAACAACATATCTCCCGCTAGCATTCTGGAGAAGGATGAATGGATTCACTAACGGATCATTACGCACACTCCTAGAGGTCTACAAAGGCCACACAACTGGAAGTAGATAGACGATAGCGTCACCCCAGAGTATATTCACGAGGCATACCACAAAGAGCAATATATCTATTTCTATGTCGAAGACGTGGCTACAGCAGCAAACCAAAAATGAGCAGTGGTTGTAATCGAATGGAAACATGGTGAAAAGGAAAACCAGATATTCAGATACGAAGATATGCTACCAAATATAAAAACGAGGCAGAAGGTCTTGGGAAATGCAGCGACAGTCATTACAAACAACCTTGAACAACTAGGATACAGACGACCTGGCCGCGATACAAAGCGTAGCATCTACAAGATCAACAAGAGAAATCAGAGATTACAGTCCCTCACCCTTTCGGGTTTTTTGTCGCATAGTACGAATTTTTCGGATTAAAATTATATTTGTGTAATTCAAACTTGATATTGTAGCCTCAGTAAGTACGCGCTGCTACGAAAATCCCTCGTACTCCTCGGCACCGCACGTACATGGTGCGTCTGATCGAGGATGCTGATTACCCGATCTCGGGGTTATGGATTGGGACTAGCATCTCTCCGGATTGGACATAGACTGACATCTAGTGTCGGAACTGTCACGTTCCAGTGGAGCCATGCGACCATCGTCGCAGAAGCTAAACCACACCGTATCATCCCGGCTGTTTGTATCACCGATATGTCGGTCCATAATTAATTTAGATTTGAGCCATCATAGAAAATTATTAGCGCTAACAATGCTACTCGTTGGATACCAATGGAGATTAAAACGTATGTAAGATCGCACGGTGTTTAGTTGCTTGGATACTCGCTAGAGGTACCTCGCCGATCTCTGATCCATATAATCTGTGAGGTATCCCTGCATGGGAGGGTTCTAGCTTGACTACTTTAGCAGGTTTAATATAAACTAATTTAATCTCAAGCCTGCCAAGCTTTTTGGCTGCGAGAGGAAAGTGCCTCGCGCGAGCCTCCGTCACAGAAAAATGCCTACAACACCAAAGTGGAGAAGGAGAGATGGGAAAAGGGTCACTCTCCTATTCAAACTATGCTAAAAATGAGAAAGTGATTCAACCTAGTGTAATTAACAGTTATTGGGATGCACACTGGTTTACGTGAAGGTGGGTGGGTGATTTCCGTCGAAGTCAACACCGTCACCTTATGTGAGTTAAAGATCTATTTAGTAGCTGCCGCTTTATTTATGCGGGCCTTCTAGCTAGAACCTGCTGTAACAGTTAGTTTTTAGGTCTACAAAAATCAAGTTTAAGCCGTAAGTGGCTATGTGTTTTTCCTATCTTTAACATACAGGTAGACCCAGCGAGAATGCTTGGTGCCCACTATGGATATCACCACGAAGCACACCCCCCCCCCTCAAACCGACAGCGTGCAAACATGTCACCTGGTGGTAGTTTCAGAATAAAATGACGATCCTGTCACATACCATTTCATGACCACAAGTAACAACACAGCATTTTTAGAAAGCACATATCTATTTACGGTGGGGAGAGAGAGAAACAGATATCCAACTATGGTTATCCTCCTGTGAAGGCGTGGAGGGCTCAAAGGCCGCACCCAGTCAACCCAGAGTTAGATGGCGATCTCTGTCTTTTTACGTCGCCTAGCGTGTTGAGAGCGGATCTTGTGAGATCCGGTCATTGGAGCTAACGTTTATCTGCTTTAGGATTAAGGAAAATTGCCCACACAATGCACTGCTGGGTCAGGCTAACACAATTATATTTTCTGCTTTGGCATGAAGACTATCAATCAAGTATCCGAAGATATAGAGGAGGGTGAATGCGGTCACCGACACTTTCTAACCGCTCAGAAACCCAATAGTTTCTAAAGTCTGTTCTAACCAACGTGGCAGAGGGAATCTAAACAATTATTAGGCCCTGAGGCCGGAGAAGTGTAGGAAGAGACAACTACTCATAAATTTACGAGGCCCTATGGTAGGTGGCCAATTTATACTAACTTGTCGGTGCGCGGTGTATAACTGATCCGCAGCTCCCGGAAAAGAGGTTTTACACAAATATCTCCTAAAGAGTAGTCGTTCATACCACTGTAGTTGAAGCATCACATATTTGAGGCATGAGATGGCATGCAAGAGCTTACAAAAAACGTGGAAAATGTGATGCGGTGCGTGTGCTTCAGAGACAAGAGCTCAAAACCGATAGGCACTATTTAGGTTATATATTACAAGGAATTTTACAGTAAGGGGTACTTTTTCGTCTCTAATTGCTCTGGCAGACACACACACACACACCCCTCCCCCCCCCCCCAAACGTCTAAAGAGTTTCGATTTCCTAGCTCCTTTTATACTAATCGGTGACGTCACAACTGGACGTCTCAACCAGTCAGAGAACGCGTCATGACTAGGTAGGGTTACGCGACCACGTGATCCGCTGGCCTTCACCCTACCACGTGTATTCGCTATGGCATTGTTAATTTGGATGGGAGCTCACAATATTGGATGATAAATGTCCATTATCTCAGCCATTTCTGGACCAATTTTAATTCTGTAAAAGGTTTTAGAATCCGCTTTCGATTCTGGTAATGATTCTTACCAGGAAAAGCGAGGATGGTCTGCGTTCAAGAAATTACGAACACATACCCGGAATATTGCCAGCATGGATTCCGACATAATAGACCATGTAAAACTCAACTACTAGAGTACCTTGACGATATAACAACTAAACTTGATTCAAACGAACTTGTCGATGCAGTATACATAGAGTTCTCAAAAGCATTCGATACTGTACTTCACCAGCGACTCCAAGCAAAACTCAGAAGCTATGGTATAGGGGGCAATCTAACAAAATGGATAGGAAACTACCTATGTAATAGAAGACAGAATGTAAGGATCAACGATGCAACATCAGGCTAGATAGAAGTGACAAGCGATGTGCCACAAGGAAGTGTCCTGGGACCTATTCTCTTTCTGATATACATAAACGATCTACCAGACCGACTAACCTGCCATTGCAAATATTTGTAGCTGACACAAAAATATACGGCAACACAGCTACCAGTAAGATCCAGGACAACATACACAAAGTATGTAAGTGGTCGCAGACATGGCAGCTATCCTTCAACACAGACAAAACACATGTTCTACATTTTGGCAGGAATAACCCACAAAAAGGTCGAAAAAGACCTAGGAGTATATTGATAGAAACCTCTCTTTTGATATACATATAGGTAATATTGTATGAAAGGCAAACAGTGCAATAGGACCAATCAAAAGAACCTTTATCAACATAGTCCCATCTACATTCACGCTCGTGTACAAGTCTCTAGCGAGACCTATCTTAGAATACTGCAACTCGGCATGATCACCAAGATTGAAAAGGCAATCACAGCTATTAGAAAGAGGTCAACGCCGAGCTGCAAAACTCATCCCGCAAATCAGAGAGTATAGCTAAATGGAAAGACTTGAAGCCCTAAATCTAATGTCACTGAAATATAGACGGTTTCGAGGAAATTTAATTGAAACAGTCAAACTCATCAGAGATCTATATAATATTGATAAGGCCTACCTTTTCGAACCATCCAGTATTACACAGACCAGAGGTCATAGGTTCAAGCTCAACATAAAACGCAGCAACAAAGATATTCGCATGTACTTTCGCATAAATATAGTGGTACCGTAGTGGAATTCACTGCCAGCTACGATAGCCGATACAACAACAGTCGAATCGTTCAAGAACAAACTTTATATCCACTTCAAAGAAACAACATTTGAATTTGACTGAACAGGCCATACGTATACCAGCCCATCACAAAGTCATACTGCAATTCCGCAAATGCAGTGGACTGATCGAGGAATAGCTGTGTATAGACAGGAACATGCTTGATAGCAATATCAGTTACCAGTAGATTCATCTCAGCTTTCGCGTTTGTACTTTTGTGCATGCATGAAGAGAAACTGCCGTAGAGGAGCCTCGGATAACGATGAACACAGAAAATGAAATCAAAAGCAATAAGACAAACCATGGCCTCCACAAATCAGCATGCAAACAAATGCTAGGTGTATCAGGGTGTAACCATGAATGTAGGCGGCACACCGCAGCGAGCGCGGGGAACATCCATCTGCACCACAGTATTTCCACCAATCAATGTCAACCCTTACCACTCCGGTGTCAGAATTGCAAACCTCAAGTTAAATTATGAGATGAATTGTGTTCTTTCTTCTTCTTTCCGTTCGCTAATCATACCGCCAGTCCTGTAAGTGACTATCGACATGATCATAATTTGTGTTCATTTCCCGCAAATTTGGTCATCAAACGAATTGTTGGAAAGTGTACATCAGTTTCTTTGTTAATGACACAGTAAAAGATAGAATATTGATATCAGAGTGGTACGGGTCAAAATCTAAAGTCTAATGCTTTCGAGGAGACTTAATTAAGCAACACCAGTCAAATCATTCAAGAGCAAAGTAGAAATCGACTTCAAGGAAAGAACTTTTAAATTAGACCGAATAAGCCATACCACAACAAAAAACTTTGAGACAATAACAAGCCAATGGCTTATGCCTCGTAAAATGATGATGATGATGATGATGATGATGATGATGATGATGACGATGATGATGATGATGATATTCATAAGATGCCATTCTCTCCGCACGCTAAAACGCGTACATATGCTATCTCTTATGACCGCGCATGCGCAGCGGGCCATCTCACGGGACACTGTTATTCTATGCCTCTCTTATATGGCTTTATTACACTTCTCGTCCTACCCAGGGTGAGGCGCTTAGAACGTCCCGCGTCCGGTCGTTCTGTACCCAGATGAACTGGGACGGTTCGTACCTGGGCGGTCGATCCGCGCTACAATATAGTCATACGCCTGCTTTCAACATCATTTCTGCATAGCTGCTTGGAAATGGTGGATTATTAATATTAAATAAAAAATAAATATATGTGGCATATCCAGTACACTGACCGTGGATGTGTACCTGCACCTCTCAAGTTGAATGTGTAGAAGACCGGAGCATCTTCGCGGCTTTAATTCTGCTAAACCTGATTTAAATTGAATTTTTTAAATTCAAGAGTAAGTATGATATTTATTTTGCTCACAATGGTAATTAACCGTTCCATTTTAGCCATGTCCCGTCCAGCTCTATCTAAGCTTCACCCACACATTGCTCGTGTTGGGATAGATCGATCTCTAAACTCTTTGACCATCAATTTCCAGAAAACTATACAGGTAACCTGTTGAATGTTTGGTAACTAATTTGACTGAGTGCTGTTGCTGTCCATGGCAGCAACAGCGCCCTGTCAAATTAGTTTTAAATATTGAACAGAATATTTATTAAATAGTAAATACATACAATTCGTACAACAACGCATAGTCTGTCTTTAAATATGCGTCCGTGGCCTACTTATCGACGTCATTCATGACGTCATTCATTATGATCTCATTCTACACGTAGCATAATTGATTATGACGTCATATGAGCATTGATAAAGTAGAAAGGTCTATTTGTATACTGGCTTAATACATTGAGAATTTTATTTCATTTAGCCAACTGATGGATCCGATCTGTCGATCAACTATATGGCATCATAATCAATTACGCCACGTGTAGGCTGAGACAATTAGTCTCACTTAGCATAATAGGCCTTTCCACTCTCTCCATCCAGTATATGACGTCATAATTAACTACGTGACTCATAGAATGACATCATAATCCATGACGGCATGAATGACGTAGTTAAGTATGTCAGGAACGCATAATTGAAGACGGGCTATGCGTTGTTGTATGAATTGTATGTTTTTACTTTTTAATAAAAATTCTGTTGAAATTTTGAAACTAATTTCACTGGTCGCTGTTGCTGCCATTAGTTTCAAAATATTTAACAGTTTATCTGTATAGTTTTCTGGAAATTGATAGTCACGAGCTCAGGGATCGATCGATCCCAACACGAGTAAGGTATTGGTGGCGCTTAGCTAGCAGTGGGCGGGGCTTAGCAAAAACTGGAAATGTCCATTGATGCCGTTTCGTTGTTGATTACATTTAAATAATTTAGGAAGCCAGCATATTCTTTCCTCTTGTAGCGCGGATCGGCCGGACGGGTACGGACCGTCCCAGCTAGGCTAGGTACGCGGCTACCACTCCGGGTACGTTCCAAGCATGCCCCCACCCTGGGTAGGATAGTACGTGTGTATAAAGTCCTATGAGAGAGGTTTCGTTAAAACGTTAAGTCCGTAAAAACGCGTAGTGCGCATGCACGCGCGTCAGAGCTTCCCCGGCAACACGTATCGGTATTGGGAGAGAGCGTATGCTTATAGTGTACCGAGTTGGTGTTGGTGATTTCTTCAAATTACTCTTGATCAGCATTAGGACCAGAATGAAACGATGATTTCAGAACTTTTCATCTTTTTAAAATCGGACCCGAAATGGCCGAGTTATCGTTAAATGGCTCACTTAAATTATTTTCAAAATATTGCTTTGACGTCAAGATTCAAGATTCAAGATACAAGATTCAAGATTCAAGATTCAAAATTATTTATTTTCATATAACACATAGATTTTACATTTACACAACAGGCAGTCCACCAAAGGCTGAGCCTATACAGCGGTGGACCCCTTACATTTAATATATAATAAATATATAATTCAGTAATAGTTGGATCATGGGTGAAGATAATATAATATTTACATGTATACATTTAAGACAATAGACAATTAACACACGCACGCACGCACGCACGCACGCACGCACGCACGCACGCACGCACGCACGCACGCACGCACGCACGCACACATACGCACACACACATGGGAATGGGGGAAACAGATGTATATCTTGTTTATAATATTATTATTATTATTATTATTATTATTATTTTTATTGTCATATATAATAATACGTCCTAATTTGTATCAACATTTCTTGGTGCAGCATTATTATTATTATTATTATTATTATTATTATTATTATTATTATTATTATTATTATTATTATTATTGTCATATATAACAATGCGGACTAATTTGTATCAACATTTCTTGGTGCATTATTATTATTATTATTATTATTATTATTATTATTATTATTATTATTATTATTATTATTATTATTATACACATATGCATCATCCACATAAACAATTACGGATGCATTATTATTATTGCAGATGTGTATTTTACATTCTAGTTCTTATCCTGGCAACTGGGTACATACTTGTTTTGTACTGCCATGGTGGTGACTTCTGCATTCATGTCATTGGTTTGGATTTTTAATATCTTTCTAAGATTATTTTTTTAATATTTTGTTTAAAAGAGCTTTGTGTAAGAATTTGTGTGCGTTTATTTATATCTGTGTTGTTCCAGGCAAAGACATTGGTATCATCCGCAAACAATATTAGCGAGAGGTGATTATATGCTTTGAGTAGGTCATTCATGTATAGTAAAAACAACAGAGGTCCAAGAATTGATCCTTGTGGAACGCCACAGACTAATTTCGTGTCTCCTGACATGGCCCACTGAATTTTACACATTGTGTTCTGTTAGTTAAATAGCTATATATCCAATGTAATGCAATGCCCCTAATTCCATAGTGGGCTAGTTTTTTAAGTAATATTTCATGATCAATAGTATCGAATGCTTTGGAGAGGTCCAAGAATACACCTAGAGTGTGTTCATTTCTCTCAAGGGATGTGGTTATATTTTTTTTTAAGCATATCCACAATGGCAAGCATGTTAGAGTGTTTTTCTCTGAAGCCGTACTGGGATTCATAGATTTTAGAGTTTTTATTAAGATATGTTACAGTTCTATTGTAGTATAATCTTTCCAGAAGTTTAGAGAAAATCGGAAGTACAGAGACTGGCCTATAGTTAGTAAAATCAGATGGGTCTTTAGCTTTGAATATAGGTGTTACGCATGCAGTTTTTAATCGGGATGGAAATATAACCTGTGAAAATGATAGATTGCAGATGTGATTCAGTGGAGTTAGTATTTCTCTAGCACAGTTTTTAAAGATTTTCCATTTAAAGTTATCAATGCCGGCACTCTTAGTTGGGTTAATTTTCATTAAGATTTTGTAAATTTCTTCATTGTCAGTAGGGGTCAGGAACATTGAGGATTGGTAGTCGCCTTTCAAATAGTCATGCACATTTATTCCAGGACTGGTCTGTATTTTTTTAGATAAATTAGGCCCAATATTTATAAAGTATTCATTAAATTTATCCGCAATTTCTTTTTTGTCAGTTATAATTGTATTATTATAAATGAACCGGGATGTTTCTGAACTGCTTTTTTGTTTATTCAATAGTGTCTTTATTAATTTCCATGTTTCTTTTATATTGTTCTTTTGCTTTTCAAATTTCTAATGATAATAGTTTATCTTTGCCGTCCTGATTATCTGATTTAATCTGTTTCTGTACTTTTTAAATTGTGCATCATTATTTCTTGTTGGAAATTTTATAAGATTTAAATACATCTTATTCTTCTTATGACAGGCAGCTACCAATCCTGCTGTTAACCAGGGTTTAGTAGGGTTTTGTTTAAACCTTTTTAGTTTTTTTAGTGGAAAGCTTGATTCATAAATGTTAGTGCAAAGAGTATGGAATGCGTTGTAGGCATCTTCACATGTCTGGCACTCTATTATCTGATTCCAGTTTATATTTGCCATATTCATTTTAAATTTGTCTATGTTATCATTTCTAAAATCTCTGCATGTTATTTCTTCCTTTATGAATGATTTTTGTCTTATTTTTTCTTTCTCCATATAATAAATACGTAGATGGTCTGAAATGTCCACAACGAAAATACCTGCTTGGTTCTTGGTGCTTACAGAGGCATTCGAGAAAATGTTGTCAATAGGTGGGAACTCAGTGATTCTTGTTGGTTTTGATATAAATGGATAGAATCCAAATGTTTTTAGTAAGTTAAAAAAATCCTGGGTATAGAAATTATTTTGTTTCAATAAATCAATGTTAAAATCTCCCAATATATAGGCTGCCTTATTTTCATTTTGAATTGTTTTAAAAATATTTTCTAGGGTTTTAATAAATTTATCATTGTCACTTGCAGGAGGTCTGTATGTGACACCGATAATTTTATTCTTTGATTTTTCCACGGGAATTTCAATAAATATTGTTTCAATGAATTCTTCAGTTGTTGACAAATCTTCCCTCATAATATACTGTATGTTGTTCTTTATATAGATGCCTACACCACCGCCAGGTTTAATAGGCCTGAACTTCTCTATGAATTTATAGTTTTGCATATTAATTAAGTTGAGTGGAGAGTCCGGCTTTAGCCATGTCTCAGTAATCCCTACAATACTAAATTCATGAATACTAGAACCTAGGAAATTACTTAGTGTATCATAATTCTTTAAAATAGAGCGAGTATTAATATGAAGGGCTGAAAAGGATTCTGTACTCTTAGTCAGTTTTTCATTGAATTCATTCTGTAGTGCATAGTTACATTCAGGCTGTTGAAAATCAATTTCTCCGTCTTCAGTATCGGCTTCAAAGAATGTGCGTTGGTCTTGTGTATTTAACTGAAATGGATTCATAAACATATTTGAAATGGTGTGTGTATTAGGGTTCAAGTAGCTATCATTGTAATTTACACCTAAAATGGTCAACATAAAATCGATATCATTTTCATAGTGATTGAATGGGAACAAGCTTTTATTGCATTCTATGCATCACCATGGCTCTTCAGTATTTTCTAATAATTGGTAATCAGATATGGTTAGTTTGGAGCAAGTTAGGTGCACCCAGTTGCCACAACAATCGCAGAGTATTGCATGCTGGTAGGTCTTGACTGGTTTGGTACAAGATACGCAGGGGAACTTGACTGGCATATGGAAACAAACAAAACAAACAATACAAATACATACAAACAAGGTTTTGGGCGGATATAGGTGATTAACACCGGTTTCTGTGGATAAACAGCAGTTTTAGGTTTGGATTTAGAGGAGGAGATTAGTTACTATATTCATATTCATATGTTAGGCTTGAGGAGGATAATCATGTTAAAGTCGTAATCGCGTGTATGTATTAAATGAATGTGGAATGCGCTGATCACATGATCGCCACGTCACCCTTTCTACCAGCACGCTGATTGGATACTGCTCGCCCGCTGATTGGATGGGGCGTCCTGCCTCTGACGTCACGAGTAGTATAATAGGAACCAAAAATCGAGAATTGAGAGACTTCGACGAGGAAGCCGACACGACAACAAGGTTGATGGACCAGTGTAGTGCTAGACATGGGCTAACCGCTAACTGACTGTGGTATTTACACCGCAGCAGTGTCCTTCGGAATTCAGATCTCTTGCGCCGGTGAGCAGCCTTGAACATCAGCGATTAAGATTTTGTACGCTCTCGGACGGCCATCCGAGGGAAAAATAACTAAATAAGAACTCTCTTTCCGGAACACTCACAGAGGAGCTTCCCTGTAGATGGGCCTTGCAGGCCCGATGTAATTGTACAGGATGTAGAGCCGAGGTGATTGTTGGTGGATCTTCTGAACCACGCTGAAAAGTGGCATCAAACTTCTGTGCAACATATCGTGTGTTTTAACTAACTTTTAGACCACAATCTGTTGGGACTCAGTGTAAAATTGATGCTGGGGGGGGGGGGGGGTTACATTGTGTATGCCTGGTGCGTCACAAGAGCTATGCGATGTATCCTGCACGGTGTAGCCAGTTATGTACATGCATATTTAATTACCACTGTAACCCTCTATGGTACGGGCAGCTTTCAAACTACCGTCGCCGGACGGACACTTTATAACTTACTGTGTAAATTTATGTATTAGTTATTCTGACTATCTAACGGACATCTTTCTATCATCGTTCTTCTTCACCGTCTTGAGAGTGAGCCGCATCAACAGTCTGCTTGCGGAAATCTTCCCAGCAACTTCAGGATCGGGCTACTTCGTGCTACCTATCTGTAGCGCATCAATTCCCGTGATTTATGAACTCTTACTGTACCGATGGCCAATAGGTACTCAAGTTATTATACTATTGTGCTATTCATTATTTCCGCAATAGGTACTGATGACCAATAGGTACTCTCCCGGTCTTAAGACCGCATATTTATATTTTCTGTTTCATACTGTAGATATTATCCTTATTTCGGTGTGCTTACAACTAACGAGCACCTAAAGGTCCTATGATCTGATATACTGTTAGCACTGTATGAGTTAGTTATGTATATGGCAAGTAGCCATCCTAGTTATTCTGTTTTGTTTATATAAAAAGTTTAGGACACATTACGCTAGGCAATACTGTACAATAACACTATATCCGCATCACTAACACCCCCCCCCCCCCCCCACCCCCAGCATCAATTTTACACTGCGGTCACTGTTCATGCTCACATTGCTCGAGCCTGACACGTGACCGACTAAATCTGGCTATTCTAGCTCGATAGGATAGGTGTATAGTAGTTAGGGACAATCGCTCCATAAGAGACACATTGTGTATGCCTATTTTCTGGCTGTGGCCGATATGTAACCCCACACACCGGTTAGATTGTATAAATTGGCTGATTACCTTAGGGCCTCTTATTAGTATCGAGTGATTGTCTCTTTCTACACCCCTCCCGCCGTAAGGCTTAATAATTGTCTGGACTCCCGATCAGCATGTTGGCAGGATCCGACTCTGAGAAACTATTGGGGTTTCTGACCGGTGATAACTAAAGTGCCGATTTCGCATATACTCCCCATGTATCTTCAGATACTAGTTAGTTTAGATACCGCCCCCCCCCCCCCCCAAGGTAGGAAGCACTGCGGGAAAAAATTATACTAAATAACACTGGCCTGCAGTGCATCTCTGGGCATTCTGGAACATAACCCTAATGACAGGTGAAATGTTAATTCCGTAACACACGGGCCACAGACGAGACGCAGATCTCCATCCAACTCGGTATGGTGGCTGGGTGCGGCCTTAGAACCCAGCGCGCCATCACGGGAAGGTCACTAGCGATGGATATTTTCCTCTTACTCCCCGCCATAAATACTATTGCGTTTTCTAAATTGCTTATGTAAACTGTAAATTGTCCTATTGATGTTATATGTGGTTATGGTGCGATGGTGACCGGATCGTCATGTGATTCGGGAGCTGCCATTCCATAACATGTATGCACGCTGTCTTTCTGCGGGGTGACCTTCAGGAAGCTGGGCATCTTCGCCAGTTAGATGTATGTGTCTAAAGATAGGTAGGAATTCCTGCCACTTGCGGCCAAAGCGCGGAAGCGTATCTAATAACTAGATGGTAGGTTAGAGCTTAGCAGAAAGCGAGCATAAATAAAATGGCAACTACCAATGCAGTATCTTTGGACCTACATAAGACGCCGACCTGTGAATTCTTCGGAAATCTTCCGTCAGCCTTCACGTAAACCAGCGTGCATCACATTAATTATAATCTCACTAGGATTGACCCACTGCACATAGCTTTTTGTTTGAACAAAAGAGTGGCCCTTTTTGCCAGCTCTTTTCCTTCGCTTCAGCATTGAAGTTTCCTGTGACGGAGGCCCACGCGAGGCACTTTCCTCTTGCAACAATATTATTTTGTGTGTGTTAGGGGTATAATTGGTTTATATTAAACTATTCAAGTAGCCTCGTTGCGATACTCCCTTGCGGGGATACCTCGCGAGATTTACGAATCTGCAAGGTACCTTCGGCGAGCCCACGTAGAAAGAACACCGGTTGGGTTCTATGCACTGTATTATTTTTGGTCATCCACTAGCAAACGAGTACCATGTTTGTGTAGTTATTATTAATTATTATTCTCATGTCCAGACTTTCAAATTAGTTTATGGACCGACCGGTGACACGAACAGTTGGGATGAGACCGCGAGGTTCAATCTCAGCGGCAATGGTCGCACGGCCCCACTGGAATGTTGTCGTTCCACCGGCTCTAGAAGCCGGTCTTATACCATCCAGAGAGTCGCGATACAGGACCCCTAACCCCGAGAACTGTAGCTAACAAGCCCTCCGGCGCATCCCGTACATGCGGTGCAATGGAGTGGGGGCAATATAATGGACCAGCGCATACCCCCGTGAGCTACACTCTGTGGTACGGTCTGTGAGTGGAAGCTGAATGCCGTAGTTAATCCAGCGACACATCAAGCGCCCGGATCAACCAAGCGGTTAGGTAATCAGAATCATTGCGATCATGTTCTAAAATAGAGGTGGTGGGGGTTATTAGGATAAGTTAGTTATGATTTCGTTAGCTCGAGGACCGGGAGGGGTCTATTGTATTTGGTAGACGTTAAGGGCTCTGGGTTATGTAGACTCCATTAATTTCTTTGCTGAAATATATCAGACATGGGAAGTGATATGATGCGATGGGTCGGACATATCTCGTAGGTGTGTGGTGTCAGCGTGAGATCAGCCGAACGCAGAATTTGTGTCAAATGGGGGCCACTATTCAAAGACGGCCACAAGTGCTCTACGATCGGCAGTGTCCCTTGTTTGCTTAGCTTGTGATAGATCTATATGGTGTTCACTCACTTCATATGTGACTGATGTCACCTGCTGCATCGCCATATTAACTTCCGTGCAGGCAGATCTTGACAGGCTCCAAAGAAGTCGTTGTGTTTCCGTCATGCCCCTTCCGTGGCGAGACCTCAACTCATCTTCAGTCTCTTCATTCGGATCTGCTCAATGACAATGTTTGGAGATAACAGGCGGATGTGTGACCAGCAACGTTGTCATCTTCAAGAGATAGGGGTGTATCACAAATATTGTGACCATATGTCGCCAGGTATACCTGTTCGTTTCAATCGTATGAATTTGCCGTGTGATGTTTGATCATCTCCACGTAGGCAGTGAGATATTGCGATACCATGGTTTTTATCTCGCCTTGAAGTTCCATTTCAAGAGACTGCAACACCGATGATGGTTCTACTTCTTGCACAGTTGTTTTGGCTGACATCGTATAATTCTAGTAGCTTACTACCATCAGCAAAAACGTCATCCACCCAAACATGTTGCCACCAATATCTGCGGCGATGAAGTACAGCAGCCACTGAGTATTCCATCAGATCCAGCAGTGGAATGGAAATACCCTGGAAGCCGAGGAATTGGTCCAGAATGTTTCTGAAGGTACAAATAACACCAGTATACTCAGCAGTCCCTTCTCAAACTGGTGAGATACACCTGCATGCCGGGCTGTGGAGCTCTCCGCTCCTGAGGCCATCGTCGTGGACTTAGTTGTTCGTCGGCTTGTTCCGGACACGAAAACATTTGTCATTTGTCAAAACATGTCGAATGATGACTTGGATGAGAATGATGACTAAACATTGCAAATGAATGTAGAACTGGTTTGCATTCATCGAACTTCAGTGGCAACTGCTGGCTGGGATCTCATAGAGTGGTCATAGCTTGCTGAAGACATCATTTTTTCGGCGGTTTACAATGAACCGTTCTCGAGATATATGCCATATTATACTCGGTTGGCGGCCATTTTGGCAGCCATCTTGAATTCAGCATGTTCCACTCAAAAGATGTTATTAGATTTTTGTATACATCATTTCTAAAATCTAAATAAGAAAATAAACGTGGTTTCAATACTGTTGCAATTAGTGGTGGGTCAAACCCTATATTACCTAGACTAAACCCCCACCCCAACCCCAACCGCACAGTCTAATATCTAGCACAGTAAGTATTTGCCATTGAGAAACGGTGTCGTGCCTGTGAAAAATTGTTTATTATACAAAATTGCTGTTTTACGGCATCTAACGGAAATTGCCGAGTATCGTTTAGACTAAGTAAAAGTAGAAATTTGACACATAGAGTATTGCAGACTAGTTAATATTACACAACGCAGCACTAATTGAGGAATCCAGTTTTAGCTCTGCCGCGCCCATCTATAGCTAAGCTCCACCCACGTTTTGCCCATGTTGTGATCGATTGAACCCTGAATTCTGAGAAGGCTCAATTTCAAGGTAACTATACACGTAATCTGTTGAATATTTTGAAACTAATGTGACTGTGTTCTGTTGCTGTCTATAGCAGTCCCCAGTCAAATTAGTTTCAAAATGTTCAACAGATTACCTGTATAATCTTCTGGAAATTGAGATTCTAGGAGTGCAGGAACCGATTGATCCCAAAACTGGCAAAGCGTGGGTCGATGTTAGCTATTTATGGGCGGGGCATAGCTAAGACTGGATTCCTCCATTTCGTAGAGATGTGTCAAAGCACTTATTCTTCACACGCATACACTCACACTTATTCTTCAAACGCATACACTCACACTTATTCTTCACGCGCATACACTCACACTTATTCTTCACGCGCATACACTCACACTTATTCTTCACACGCATACACTCAGACTTATTCCTCACACGCATACACTCACACTTATTCTTCACGGGCATACACTCACACTTATTCTTCACACGCATACACTCACACTTATTCTTCACACGCATACCCCCGCACTTATTCTTCACACGCGTACACTCACACTTATTCTTCACACGCATACACTCACACTTATTATTCACACGCATACACTCAGACTTATTCTTCACACGCATACACTCACACTTATTCTTCACGCGCATACACTCACACTTATTCTTCACACGCATACCCTCACACTTATTCTTCACACGCATACCCCCACACTTATTCTTCACACGCGTACACTCACACTTATTCTTCACACGCATACACTTACACTTATTCTTCACACGCATACACTCACACGTATTCTTCACACGCATACACTCACACTTATTCTTCCCACGCATACACTCACACTTATTCTTTACACGCATATACTCACACGTATCCGTTTAAAAAGTTTTTTCCATAGTTGTCTAAAGCCTTGAAAACCAAAAACAGGCACAACAGTCCCTTTAACCAACTGCATGCTAGAGCCGATATCTTTAACTTCTGCTCTATTCCCAGGACAATAAGGGATTGGAACAAGCTATCACAGGATCTTCCAACCAGTTTTGAAAACACCATATCTAATTTAGCAACTTGACGAATGCTCGGGGAAATAATGTCTACGCCTAACGTGTCCAAAGTCAGGGTTTGCGGTTTCTCTCACTAGATTCTTCCAGAAGAAAATTCACATATTTTTTAAATGCTTAAATGTTGAGTAAACTTTGTATTTAGACCATTCAATGTGCCCATATATACATATTAATCCTATTCAGTGTAATATGCAGTGTATATTGGCATAATATTGGTGTGATTTTTCCTTTAACACACAAATTTGTTCATGAAAATTTCAATTTTCTCATAGGAATGGCCATTTGCAGACTAACAGAAGACCATATTTGAAATTGTATCGCTGGAATGACTGGCTCTGTGATGGCGCTGCGAATCTGGTAACACAAACATAATTCAGTGAATAAGTTAACTGTTCCATCTCTAGTATCCCAGTATCTCAACGATAACGCAATATATAGGAAAACTGTTGAATCTTTTGAGTCAAATTGGAGTAGAATACTGTGCTGCCTTAGGCTAGTTAGACTTCTGGTTAATTTATTTCAAAACGGTTCAACAGAATATAATGTATTTGTTAGATAATAAGAAATGTGTAATATATGGTGTGTAGAGGTGAAAGTGTTAAACACATGATTACAGTATATAATAGTTTACAGTCAATGGACCATTCCAAGTGTATCCTACATCATATGGCATCATAATCATGGCGTCATAAATGATTCGATGATTCGAAATAGTCCGTCTGTAAGGCTTAATAGTCAGACACGTTGTACGAATTGTATGTATTTACCATTTAATAAACATTCTGTTGAATATTTTGAGGCTAATTTGATTGGACGCTGTTGCTGACTTAGACAAATATTCAAAAATACTCTTCTCTAGGCCTTTCAAATAGCCATGTGTAAAGACCACTGCACAGTTGTTTTTGGTGAGTTAAAGGGTTAAGTTGACACAAGAGGGGTTAATTAACTGTGTGTGCTGATGATGTTTTAGCTTAAGAGTATTACCCATCAAGTATCTACAGTGCAAATGATTGCTTTAGTATTGTACTCATATATGTATGTATACACCTGTGCAAAAGTTAAGCACCACCCTATTTTTACGCACATGCGAGGGTATATTCATGTGCTATGAAGAAAGCAATAGCATAAACATGTACCCATCCATCTTAGTGCAAGAGGTAATAATGCAACTAGCGGAATGCTGATTATGATGGTGGGGAAACACTGTATGTTTTTGTTTGAACTTGAAAACGAGGCCTGAATATGGTTACGTTGACACAACTGACAACTATTGCCCTACAGTTGACACACGTGGCTAGATTGTCATTAATGGTGTCTGCAAACGAAGTTTAACATCTGTGCACGAGTTTGAGACTGTCATTATTAATACCGGGTATATCCACCTTGTGCCTGGATGACGCCTGGACACGACGTCTCATGCTGGTCACCAACCGACTGATACGCCATTGTGGTATTCGTTGCCATTCAAGATGGAGTGCGTCTGTTAATTCCTGTAGGTTCTGCACAGGAGGATCCCACCTTCTCACCATGTTTCCCAGAATGTCCCAGATATGCTCAATAGGGTTCATGTCAGGGCTCCTTGCTGGCCATGGTAGGGTTTCGATGGCATTCTGGCGGAGGTATTCATGCACAGCTCTAGCACGATGTGGTCGGGCGTTGTCATCCATGAATATAGGGTGGGTTCCAGGTGCATGATTTACAAAATGAGGGACCACAACTCTATCCAGTATGGAATCTTGATATCTTTGTCCATTTAGTGTTCCAGGTACAGTCAACAGATCCAGCTTACAATCAAATGAGATGCACCCCCATATCATAACGGAACCTCCACCAAATGGAACTTCTTCCATGATGTTACGTTGGTCGTACGCCATGCGTCTGGACCTCCATACACGAGTTCGACCATCTGTGGCATGAAGCAGGAACCGACATTCATCGGACCAGTGTACCCGTCTCCAGGATCTCATGTTCCAGTGTCTTCTTTCATTGCACCACCTCAGACGCTCCTCTTTGTGGTGTGCAGTGAGGAGAGGACGTCTGACAGGTCTCCTAGCTTTCATGCCAGCAGCATACAGTCTCCTTTTGACGGTAGACATTGACACTCTATTGCACGTTTCCCATTGCTGGCTGAGCACTCTGCTGTTGGTGAATGGAGATCTCCTAACAAGGCGTACTAGGGCTCGATCATCACGGGCAGTAGTCTTCTTCGGTCTTCCAGATCTAGGCCTGTCCTTCACCTCGTTAGTTTGCCCATGTTTTGCAATCAAACGACTGATTACAGTATGGTTAATGTTCAGCTGTCTGCCAATCTCTCTGCATGACATACCAGTGGTATGCATGCCTATGATTTGCCATTTCACACGATCACTTAACCTTCGTCTTGCCATAGCGGTTCACAATCAAGAGCTAATTCTCTCTGTACAAATAAACCACGGTCATGAACACAAAATTCCTAATCTTGTCGCCTAAATCTGTATGTAATGTTCTACACCTCAAACTGGACTTTTACATAACTGAACACGTGTGCTGTTTCCCGCCACGCACGGACATCAAGCGGCGTGAAGTCATGCATGTATGTGCATTTCGTACTTGGAATTATGTCAGCTAACGCGGGGACAAAAAGTATGGCAGCCTAGTTGTACCATCATGTTTCTACGTTCTATTGTTTTTGCTGGTGCTTAGCTTTTGCACAGGTGTATACAACTGTCATTGACAAACCTTTAATAGATAATTTTATTACATAATTTTGAAAATCAAAAAAAGCTCTAACTTGATTTCTTTTCTATTTAAATCCTTTGGAAGCCAACCTTCTAGGAATGCAGAATTGCATGGGTTAAGTAATTGTACCAAAGCCAACAACAGCGTCCAGACATATTAATATCAAACTATTCAACATTATGTACTCCATTAGTCTGCAACTAGCAGCATGCGCAAAAGGGATTGCCAGTCAGCGCGATTGATGACAATGTACCTTTCCATATTTAGCTATGCCCCGCGCATCTCTATCTAAGCTCCACCCACACCTCGCTCGTGTTGGGATCGATCGATTTCTGAAATCCCTGACTAGCAAGTTCCAGAAAACTATACAGGTAAGCTGTTGAATATTTTGAAACTAATATGACTGCCATAGGCAGCAACAGCGCCCGGTCAAATTAGTTTCAAAATATTCAACAGCATGTTTATTAAGTAGTAGAGACATACAATTCGTACAACATGTCGGACTATTAAGAGTTAAAGACGGGCCAAATAGAATCATTTATTAAGTAATGATTATGGCGTCATCCTACACACAGCTTAGCTGATTATGACGCCATATGACGTCAAATCATCAATGAATACTCTGGAAAAGTGGATTTGATCCATAGTATGTGACTAGTGGATCCAATAATATTCCCGTTCCCTACGATAGACATTATTGTGTTTGTTTTGTCGGTAGGGTGGTGTGCTGGGCACTTCTCTGCGCATGCATAGCACATCTGTGTACGACTCTAGGACATAACACCATGGACTCCATCAAAACTAAGATCAGCGTCAGGTAGTTACACGGTTTAAGTTCCTCTTAGAAAAGTCAATAGTATACTCCATTATAAAATTATTCACCAATATAATACCAATTGTAAATAAGTAGTATGTTGTAAAACACCGAGTGGCAGTCGTTCGTCATATAAAAGTCCCACGAGACCATGAAAATTAAAGGTACATGTATTCACATCAGAATGCCTGAAAATAAAATTGTTAAAATTGTATAACTGTTAGAGGCCTTAATCGAGTGCCTAGATGTAATGAAACGAAATAAATCTATTAGTTGTGAATTTGAATTAGCGCCTCGTGTCTCTAATTCAAATTTCACAACTTAAAAAAAGTATTCAAACATTCTAGAGTGAATATGCGCCTTTAATCATCGAGGATTTAGCGATTTGTAAATATCTGCAGATGTGTTCATCTTGCAAGACAATCACAAACAAGTGTCATACTTCCTTATTTCCCAAGCACGATCAATTCCGAATAATATGATCGGCCCTAATACTGGCATAACACACAAATCCAATGTGGAGAATCCACTCTGCATCGCGGCGGCATCCCTATATCAGTCCACCCACGGTGTGCCCGTGTTAGGATCGATCGATCCCTGATTATCGACTTTCACAAAAGTATAACGGTAAGCTGTTGAATATTTTGAAACTAATTTTACAGGGTGCTGTTGCTGCCTCAATCAATAGTTTCAAAATATTTAACACTATGTTTATTAAATAGTAAAGACATACAATTCGTACAACAACGCTTAGTCCGTCATCAATTAAGCGTCTGTGATGAACTTATCCACGTCATTCAGGACGTCATTGATTATGACGTCATTCTACACGTCAGGTAATTCATTATGACGTCACATGATGGATGGATAAACTGGATGCATACATTGTCATAGGCATACCTCATATCCTTGATTGAGCTCGATATACCGCAGCTTGTGGTACGTTCTTGTCAGTGCATCTATCCCCGCGTCTGTCACTTGACTTGCGTTGACAAGTTCTATATGGGACAATTCCGCACATCCTTCACCTATCTGTGCAATAGTAATAGTGATGAAGATTAGCAGGGCCCCAGTAGCCCATGGCTACTAGACTTTAAGCTGTGCTACCAAAACTCACTAGCCCAGGTGGTGACCTAATGTTTCCATTCATATTTTAAGATTGTGAACAAAAAATTATTTTATATATCTGCCAACTCTATTGCAGGTAGAGAAAATTTCATTAACACATTCAATCTTTAAAAAGTAATTTATTACGATGTTCATAGCATATTCCGTTGAATATTTTGAAATTATATGACTGGAAGCAATTGCTGCCTAAGGCAGCAATGGCGTCCAGTCACATTAGTTTCAAAATATTCAACAGATTTTCATTTATTTGCCATGAAATTGAGAGATATATATATATATATATATATATATATATATATATATATATATATATATATATATATATATATATATATATATATATATATATATATATATATATATAATTTAACACATTCCACATTAGTAAATGCTAAATTAGTATATCCTGTGTTTCTAAATGTGGGATCTTGTATGCCGATGTATCATAATTATAAGATTGGGCCCTTGACAAATTGACTGGACCCTTTAAGTGTTGCTTTTAGGGCCACAGGTGGCTACATGGTTACAAAGCTAAAGCCTTAACACGGAATATAAACAGCTATCTTACCGCTTGGGGTGTTGTATTTGGACCCAGTAAGTAATGCTTCCTTGTGTTGGATATTGGTGAGAAGTGAGGCTACATACATTGCAAGGCTTATACACTCACATGGAATGCGTCGTGTTCATATTCTTTGTTTTAATAAGGAATAGTTGATGTACAACGGTATACCAGATAAGTGCTTCTTGAATGCCATATCTGATGGTTATTCTGGTCAGGCTATTGTTGTCACTTAGTATGTTGTCAACTTAATTAAGGTACTTTTGCAAATAATTGGGTGTAGGTAACCGCATGGTCCTCTTGGGAGCTGTGTCTAATTCTTAAATGGTGTCCGTATTTTAACGATCTGTACCGTGGTTATCAATGGACCTTTCCAGGTTTAGCTATACCCCGCCCATCACTAGCTGAGCTCCACCCACACCTCGCTCGTGTTAGGATCGATCGATCCCTGAACTCCCTGACAATCAATTTCCAAAAAACTATACAGAAATAACGGCATGCGTCAGTATGGCGTTATTCCTGATTAAGACTCTGGTGAGAACACGGCCTAAGTCTTTATTGAGACTTTATTGATATGGCAGCAACAGCGTCCAGTCAAAATAGTTTTAAAATATTCAACAGAATGTTTATTTAAAAACAAATACATACAATTCGGATCACGTGTCGGACTATTAAGCGTTAAAGACGGATTATTTCGAATCTTTCATGATGCCATGATTATGACGTCTTCCTACAGGTCACGTAGGTGTGGTAGTAAATGATTTTTCACCACAAACTTGACTACCATGCATAGATGCATAGCATAAGAATACTGACGTGTATAGAGAAACGTAAAATGAAATATGCATGGATGAGAAGTAGACAATGGTCTTGCAATGAAATCTTGTACCACGCAGAATTGCATGGCTTAACTATTGAAGCTTCCGAATTGGAGAAAATCTGACTATGTAGAGAACTTACCTTTCCAGTTTTAGCTATGCCCCGCCCATCTCTAGTTAAGCTCCACCTGCACCTTGCTCGTGATGGGATCAATCGATTCCTGAACTCCGTGACCAAATATTTCCCGGTAAGTGGTTAAATATTTTGAAACTAATTTGACTGGGCATTGCTGCTGCCTATGACAGCACCAATCTCCAGTCAAATTAGTTTCAAAATATTCGACGCACTAGATCGAATCATTCATGACGTAATGATTAGGACGTCAACCTACACGCCACGTAGTTGATGTCATATGATGGGTGGATAAACTGGAAAAACTCTTTTTTCAGAATTCGATTATCATCATACAAGGTTGTGGCAGTCATATTTGTCTGATTATAATAAAAACGTGTTTTAAGCAAAACGCATGTTGAGAATATGGCCATAAGAGGGATTCATTTCTCGCTATACCATCTCATTACTAGCTATGCCCCACTCATTTCTCGCCATGCCCGCTCATTTCTCACTATGCCCCGCTCATTTCTCTCTATGCCCCACCCATTTCTCACTATACCCCACTCATTTCTCACTATGCCCCGCTCATTTCTCGCTATGCCCCGCTCATTTCTCACTATGCCCAATCATTTCTCACTATGCCCCGCTCATTTCTCTCTATGCCCCACTCATTTCTCACTATTCCCTGCTCATTTCTCGCTATGCCCCACTCATTTCTCGCCATGCCCGCTCATTTCTCGCTATGCCCCGCTCATTTCTCGCTATGCCCCGCCCATTTCTCACTATGCCACACTCATTTCTCACCATGCCCCGCTCATTTCTCGCTATGCCCCGCTCATTTCTCGCTATGCCCCGCCCATTTCTCACTATACCCCACTGATTTCTCACTATGCCCCGCTCATTTCTCGCTATGCCCCGCTCATTTCTCACTATGCCCACTCATTTCTCACTATACCCACTCATTTCTCACTATGCCCCGCTCATTTCTCACTATGCCCACTCATTTCTCACTATGCCCCGCTCATTTCTCACTATGCCCCGCTCATTTCTCACTATGCCCCGCTCATTTCTCACTATGCCCCACTCATTTCTCACTATGCCCACTCATTTCTCACTATACCCCCAGCTCATTTCTCACTATGCCCCGCTCATTTCTCTCTATGCCCCACTCATTTCTCACTATTCCCTGCTCATTTCTCGCTATGCCCCACTCATTTCTCACTATGCCCAGCTCATTTCTCGCTATGCCCCGCTCATTTCTCACTATTCCCTGCTCATTTCTCGCTATGCCCCGCTCATTTCTCACTATGCCCTGCTCATTTCTCGCTATTCTCCGCTCATTTCTCGTTATACCCCGCTCAGTTCTCACTATGCCCCCACTCAATTCTCACTATGCCCCGCTCATTTCTCACTACGCCCACTCATTTCTCACTATGCCCCGCTCATTACTAGCTATTCCCCGCTCATTTCTCGCTATGCCGCGCTCAACTCTCACTATTCTCCACTCATTTCTAACTAAACTCCGCCTAATTTACACATAATAATAATAATAATAATAATAATAATAATAATAATAATAATAACAATAATAATAATAATAATAATAGGATATTTATAGTGCGCTATAATTCCACGCAAATATTGCGTGCTCTAAGCGCTTACAATAATAAAATAAAATGATCATACAGTTGGATATGCCTGACGAACAAAAACGTTTTAAGATTTGATTTAAATATAGCTAGAGTGGATGAAGATTTAAGACTGGCTGGAAGATCATTCCATTCTGTAGAAGCAACAAAAGCAAATGTTCTGTGACCATAGGTTTTTGATTTAACTTTCGGAATTTTAAGCATATTTAGATTTGCAGATCTAAGTGGCCTGCTTGGCGTGTACGTTTCTAGCAGTTCTGAAAGGTAGGTTGGTTCTGTAGATATGATACATTGATAGGTTAGGCAGAGGACTTTGAAGCGTATTCTCTGTTCTATTGGAAGCCAGTGAAGATCTTGGAGAATGGGACTGATATGATCACTCTTACGCTTTAGGGAAACAACTCTAGCTGCATTCTGAATTGCTTGGAGTTTGCACATGCATTTGAAACACTTTTAACACTTTGAACCGAGAATTTAAAGAATCTCATCTTCAAAGTTGCGTGCTCATGTAATCCAGCTAGTTGGGCGTTTGGATTGATGGATTGGAGTGGTCAAATCATCATATGCTAAGATTCACACATATAAACTTCTAATTATCATGAAATCAATATGACTAGATGTTGGTATTACTATTTGATTGGTGTTTACATGTTGACATATTTGTGAACAAGCTATTTTAATACAATCAAGAGTACTTCAAAGTTAAACTTATTTATTTTTCATTAATGACGTGAGTAAGTCCACATATTGACAACAGGCTTTCTCTCAAAACCTGAACATATTGAACAACAGAACACCTCACATAAAACCTCTCATATACCTTTAAATATATAAGACCCAATAAGAAAGTGCTGTTTTCATACAGGTTATAAACGCAACACTCATTATTCTATTAATGGGGAATAGTTACGCACACCACACACATAAATATCATGTGTGGGTTTATCTTAATATGTAATGATGATTGTGGTGGTGCTGGTGCTGGCTGCGGTGGCGGCGGCTGTGGCGGCGGTGTCGGTTGTGGTAGCGGTAGCGGGTGGCGGTGGCCGTGGTGGTGGTGCTGGCAGCGACGGCGGTGGCAGTGGTGGTGGTGGTAGTACGAATATTGTAATACATAGTGTTACGTATTCGTATAAAATTCGGTACACAAATATCCATATAATTATATGAATGAATATTCGAATCATTCGAATATTTCAGCTGAAAGCTAAATTGAAGCGAAATATCTTCGGTAATCGTGTGAAACATGGACTGCTTTGCTGAGTAAAACTGCGATTAACACATTGACACCAAAGGGCCCAATATGTGCTAGATATCTGTTACGTTTCCAGTCATCTTTGGGAGCTCAATGAGAAAATGCAGTTTAAATATTGCTTTCATACATTTCATGTGTCTTACCGGAGATACCTTGGGTATAGAAAAGCCAGATTTCTGGAAAACTACTGGAGGGATCCAATATACAGTTTATGGCTAATAAGGAAATTATAGCTATTATGAGTTTATTAAGTCTCTACTGGATTGGACGATAAGCTATTTAGGTGCCCATTTTGAAAAATTAAAAAGAGATATTTTTGTTTTCAACTTCTCCTTGTATGGGTGTACCATTCTTTGTGGGCACATATATTAATATATGTGCCCACAAAGAATGGTACATATGTGTGTGTGTGTGTGTGTGTGTGTGTGTGTGTGCGTGCGTGCGTGCGTGCGTGCGTGCGTGCGTGCGTGCGTGCGTGCGTGCGTGCGTGCGTGCGTGCGTGCGTGCGCGCGCGCAATTCTCACTCAGTAAATGTCCATTTAGAGAAGACAATGCGTGTAAATTTGCCACAGAACTTTACAAAAATACTGTCTGTTGCCACACATTTTTATCACCTTGATCATTAAATGGTAAATTTTCAAGAAAATCCTACTTTTTGCTTTGACAGTTTAGATGTGCAGGCTAAGAGAAGTCTATTTTTGAAATTTTGCCACTGGAACCACTAGCTCCGTTACCGAGCCAGTCATTCCAGTAATACATTTTCAAAAATTATCTTCTCTTGGCCTGCAAATGTAACTCAAATTTTCCTCAAGTGTACTGCAGGTGCCATTTTGCAGGATTAACCCTTATAAGACTAAGCTGAAACAAGAGGAGTTAAGGGCAGTTCTTTTCTGGTAAAAAACGAAACTTCTAGCATTGGTGGCATAAATTGCTATATTGAGACTAAGAAGCAGCCATCTCCTTTAACACAAAAGTCAACGTTTGGGACAAAAGCCGTGGGCAATGTCCCAGTTCGAACATTTTCAGTACATGTTGCCCATTGACTTGTTCAGGCCGATAGGCATTTGTTTCTGGGGAAAAACAAATCTAGTAACGTTTACCTGTAACCGTGACCTTTTACATTTGACCACAAAAAAGCGTACGTCTTTGGGAGCCAATGATAACGTCCGACCCACGTGGTGGTTATCCTCTAAGGACTCTACTCCAAGTCTCGGTTGAAATATCCATACTGCAAAATCCTATACAAGGCAGGTGCATTGTAACACAGACCGCCCTGTCAGGTACGGATCGGCCCGGCATATCTGGTTACGGAACGGCCCGGTCTGGAATACTCCACGCTCGCCCACCCCACCTGGGTAGCATAAGGTGTGCGTATACAACCATGTAAAAAGAGGAACAAAATCCAAAGAAGAGTCCGCGAGATCACCCGATGCGCATGCGCAGCCGTATGAGGTAGTCAGCACTCGCACGTTAACGCGTGGAGACTGGCAGCTTATGTATATAGTTACCTGTATTACGCTGATTCCGTAATATTGGGTTGTTCCACTGATTTTGGTGTGAATCAATACCAGAATTGGAAGGGAGGGATTTAAAACAGTAAACAGAAATGAAATCGGTTCAGATCTGGCGAAGACATCACAAAATTAAAACGGACTATTTTGAGCTCCAACTAAATAGCGACATCGCTATAGCAGGTGAAAGCCACTATAGATGGAAAGCCGTTTCTCTCTCCCCACCATAAATAAGTTAAAAACCGCTTTCTAAACAAACGCTACCTCCTCCATTTTTCCCCTGCATGTTTATAGGCGGGCGACTCTTTTTACTATTCTCTTCCTCCAGTTCGGCGTTGTAGGCATTTTCCTGTGACGGAGGCCCGCGCGAGGTACTTTCCTCTCGCCAATCAGTACTTTTTGTCCAGCCTGAGGCGGATATAGTTTTTATTAAATCAACTGATGTGCTATGCCCGGACCCGCCCTCACAGAGGTACTTCCACGATACCCTCTATAAATGACTAGATCGGTTAGGTACCTCTGGCGAGATATAAAACAACACACCACTTTTTGTTTTTATGTACACCGTTTAAAAAGCGGTAAACGGATACCATTGTTTGACTCTTTTCTCCTTCTTAATAGTAAATTGTGTCATTACCACTTTCCCATCTTTGGAATAACAGGCAAGACACACTGGTGACACGAACAGCCGGGATGAGATGGTGGTGTTAAATTTCCGCAGCAATGGCTGCACAAGCCCACTGGAACGTGATCGTTCCACCGGCCCTGGAGGTAGGTTTTTGTGGATATTGGAGATGCGTGGCATCTACTCCCACTCCCCGAAGCTAGCTAGCCAGCGACACATTACGGAGGAGCCACACGGACCCCTGGCGGTTACAGTAACTCGAAAACCTTTGGGATGTATCCAATTTAAAATTAGTACGAAATCAAGTCAATATATGACCTGGGAATCGGCCAAGTTTTAAATTGATCGCACCAAACAAGATTTTGTCCGCCATTTTGAAAAAGAAATCCAATTTAAAACAATTTTCTAAGTTTTTATCAAGTATTTGAATATTCGTAATGCTATACGAATATTCATTCATATTGAGCTATTTAAATGAATATTCGAATATTCGAATATTCGAATATTCAGGCAGACCACTAGTAGCATACATCAAATTTATCTAGAAATGCTTTTGAGCTACCAAGCTGCTAAAGTTGTACATCATCAGTGATGCGCAGGTTACATGCTCAGATAATGCAGCTTACTGGGCCAATGCTGGGCCGATACTAGGTCGATACTAGGCCGATACTATCGTCCCAGCATCCGCCCAGTAAACTGTGCTGTTGGGGCGGGCGGGGGTGGAGTGTTGTTTCGTGCTAAATGGTGCCGTGATCCACAGATCCACAGCTCCCCCCCCCCCTTTCCCCTCTTCACGTAGACCCCGCATGCATCCAACATCAAACGACTCCACTAGGCTAAATCATACTATAATCTTTTGCAATTCTTTAAAATAGGAGGCCGGCCCCTTTTTACCGCTCTCCTCCTCCACTTCGGTGTAGTAGCTACTTTTCCTGGACGGAGGCCCGCGCGAGGCACTTTCCTCTCGCAAAATCATAACATTTTTCTTGGTAGGTTACCTCTTCCATTTTTCCCCTGCATGTTTATAGGCGGGCGACTCTTTTTACTATTCTCTTCCTCCAATTCGGCGTTGTAGGCATTTTCCTGTGACGGAGACCCGCGCGAGGTACTCATATCGTACTTTCCCGCTTCGTGTCTACCAATTGCAAACTTATTAGTTGTAGTTCGTCATCATTACATTCATCTCGGTGTAGTACATCATCCAGAATCTTTGACAGTGTAATGGTGTCGAAGGCCCGTGAAATGTCAATAGCAATCCTTTGAAAGAAACTCCCAATATATGGACATAACCATTACATACATACTTACTGTTGTCAGCACGCTGTCATGACAGGTATACAGCGTCAGATGCCGAAGTTCATGGCACGCGTTGCCTATTTCGCTAAGTGAGCTGATCGTAATGTCAGACCTGTGGCGGAATAACAGATTACATAGCGAACCACTCTATCGATTGGATGGACCCTGTCTGTCACACATGTAGCTGACGTCATAATCTCATACGTCAGCTATGTTAGCTGACCTCACAATCAAAGTTACTTATATCCGTCACGAAACTGAAAAGTTCATCACGAATGTGTCCGATTTTTAACCTATTTGGTGAATTTACAATTTAATAAGCATTCTGTTACATATGAATATTCTGAAAGTAATTTGCTCAACGTCATATATACAGCGCCCAGTCAAAATAGTTTTAAAATAGTCAACAGCTTGCGTGTTATGTACAGCTCTAGTTATCTTGAAAATTAGATTCTATGAATTTCAACGTAGTAAATTGATTTCAGCGCACTTAGAATAATGGGCGGAGCTTGGTTAGAAATGGGCGGGCATACAACACGGAGTGTATTAGGAAAGATACGATAACGCCTCTTGTGTCAACTTAACCATTTAACTGACCAAAAAACAACTTTGCCGTGGTCTTCACACATGGCTATTTTAAACGACTAGAGAAGAGTGTTTTTGAATATTTACAAATAGAATGACTGGCTCGGTAACCGAGCCAGTCATTCTAGTGGTAAATTTTCAAAAATACTCTTCCCTCGGCCTGCGCATAGACACTGGCTAAGTACTTTTCTTTGCCATTATCACTTTAATGGTCAAGCCGGCGAAAAAGAATTCAGCAGTAATTTTACAAAAAATAGTCCTCTGAAATTTAAATATCTTGAAAAGTATTGACCATTAAAATGTTTAATTTATATATCAAGTAGTATTTTGAGCGCTTTGAGGCGCTGTTGACACAAAGGGGTTAACGATGAATATGTCGAAGACATCCATACATACTGAATTTCATTTTATTTAATGCTCGCAAGCAAACACACACTCACGCACGCACGCACGCACGCACGCACGCACGCACGCACGCACGCACGCACGCACGCACGCACGCACGCACGCACGCACGCACGTAGACATGCGCGCACACACACAGACGAATATATGACACCTCATGCCTGCACGTATTCAAGCACGTACGCGAAGACGTAAATCCATACAAGCTTAACCCCATCGGGTGTCAACCGCGCCTCAAAGCGCTCAAAAAGCCGACTTTTATAAATTAAGCCAAAATACTATTTTTGAAATTTTATCACTGAAATGACTGGCTCGGTAACCGAGCCGATCATTCCAGTGGTAAATTTTCAAAAATAGTTTTCTCTTAGCCTGAAAATAGACAGTCCTCAAGACAACTGCAGAGGAAATCTTGGCCGGTTTTTACCATTATAAACCATAAGTGTATTTAAAGGGGTTAAATATTGCAACTTACCGACACAATGTCTTAAGTACTTGAAGATGTGGACATCGATCTAGCACGCGAAGAAACTGTCTATCATTTATTATCCTATTCACGGTACTAATGTTAAGTTCTAACACTCTGCCACAACGTGACAGCAGACGTAGGATATCTTTACCGGTGACCTTGCACTGGCGGCTAAGGTCAATGATGCGCCATAGATGCTGATCTTGTGATACCTCGTGCCAATGTTTGCACATCAGACTGGTTCTCCGGAGCAGGTCGTACATCGAGAGGTAACGAAAGATATACACAAGTAATGGCGGTGGTAGTTCGTTTATATGCATACCTGAAAAAAGGAATTCTGTTGAATTAACCCTTTCCCGAAGTCAGCCAAAACCGGCTTCTGCACTGACTTGAACAATGTGTATTAGCACGCCAAGGAAAGGTTATTTTTGAAAATCGACCACTGGAATGACTGGCTTTCACAAATCGTCTTCTCATGGCCTGGACATATTTTTTTTTCTTAACCATATTTAGCAATTAAAGGGTTAAATGTCTACCCTATTGTCAATAATCATCAGAGGTCAACGATCTTGACCTTTGACCTTATTACAAACCAAACTGCCATCACGCTGAAATGTAAGAGAAAAGACAACAAGGTCGCCAAAGTTAGGCACAATATGGCCAACCAATACTGAAACATATGCGTAAATTGAAAACATAAAAAACATAGTTTTATACCACGATCACAATCACCTTGACGCTCGACATTTTGACCTCAATGTTGTCATGCCGATTCGTAACAGCAGAGTCAAGCATGTGTCCAAATTTAGTCTGCGTAGGATCAATCAACCTGAAATCCTGAAATATAAACTGAAATGTTTAACTAACCACAATAACTTAATATTTGAAAAGTCAGTTTTGTACCAAGGTCACATTAACTTGACCTTTTACCGTGTAATCATCATCTTGTATCGTCATGGTATAGGCACACAAGTTTGTTCAATTAGATTTAACCATTCCTGAAATATATGCTTAAAACTTTTGCTTACTCAAAATAACGTTTTATAAACTGGTCACAGTGACCTTGATCTCTGCCCTAATTATCTTTCTATCACTATCTCACATCTGCATGCAATATGCACACATGCACCAATGATTTGTTAAACTAGGCTTAAAATTCCTGAAATATATGTAAGCAATTGACGCATCCTCGCTTTGTGGCTGACAAATATCCAACCTCTGCTTATCGGTTCTATGCATGAGTTAGTACTCATATTGACATCTAATGAAGAAGGCAGAGATAGATGGAGAGGATTCAGGAAAAGAAGAACTGTAGTCGAGTTATCTGACTTGATGCCGGTTATGTCATACAGTGCGAGCATGAGGGGCTGACGAGTTGCACATATAGCTATGGATGATGTAAGGAAATGATCCATATTTTCTTGTCTTGAATTGCAAAGCTGATACGTTGCTGTGACATTGCCTAGTCTCTCGTGTCTCGCGAGTACAGTCTGGAGATAATGTATACTGGTTAGATGTTTCACCTTAATAGGTGCATTCTCAGGTTCATGTAGGGTCTCTGCAGATTCAAGCCATAAGGGAGCAGGAATGCCTTACAGTTCAAACTTCCAAGCTGACATGAATTGTAGTGAAGACATGGATGGTGCAGCCTGCCACATCTTGCTCTTCCGTACCTTGAAGACTGTCTCATGGACTCTACGCTTCCATGTTGTTTTTGTAGGTACTTGCACAAATAAGTTGTGGGATATGGACTATGGTATTACAGGAATAGCCTTTGATCATAGGATGCCATGTATTGCTGGACATGGATTTCAGAACAAGTTGTCGTAACACGATGGTATATTCACGACATGATGATGGGTCAGTGATCAAGTTTCTTAGTACGATGAAAGTGTTCTTGTTAATCTCGGCCACTACTGGTAGAGTATAGCGCAAGCCATAAACTGCTGGATTAACTGTACTCGGAGCAAGGCGTTGGTGTTGGCATAAACAGGATCTTTTCCATAGGTTCTGTTTCTTTATCGGTTAGCTTCCATAGTGCTGGTCTATGAATGAGTCGTGGAAGAATGAATATAGAATATATCTTTCGATTCAGGACCGGGTTCAGTCCATCTTTTCATGGAAGCCCGCTCCAACAAGTCTATAGACAGGTCTCTGGGCCGATGCAATATTTTTCTCATCTCTACATTGATTAGGTTTACCAGAAGCGGAATCCAAGGTGAGTTGCCTCTTCTGATAAGGTCAATTCCTCAGTCTTATAGCAGACGCAGGTGTCTCTGTGAAGGTGCTCTTAGCCCGCTTTATGATGCCATTAGTCCCCTTCATTCCTATTGCATACCGTCTTGAGTCAACAAAGTTCTGTGTAGATGTCAGAGCAACCTGAGCATCTGGATGATGATGTTTTGCCATAATTACCACATCGTCTGCACATGTTGGTGATGATACACATATGTCGCCTATATGAGCCCCGACTCCGGCATCCCCAATTGCAAGGAGAGTATTTCTATTGAACGTCTTGTATAGTTGCTTGGAGATAATGATCTTCCCTGGCCTGTGACTTGAATAATATTAAAGGGCCTGGATAGTCCGCCTTCCCACTTATCTTGACCGCTCAACCCTCTGTATCAGTCATAGAAAATGCACCATATCTGGAGTGGGATCTCTAACATATATAACTCAACGAAGAGACTATCATGCCAGACCTCATCAAAGGCCTTCTGGACATCCAAGGTTATGAAGAGGCTATCATTGCATACATCTTTAAATTCTGCGATAGTCTCAGAGATGGCAAATGCAGCATGAAGATAACTAGCCTTATCTTTTAATAACCGTTGTAGTTGACGTGAAGCACGATCTGGAAATGGTGTCGTTCTGTCAACAAGGATGATCTGAAGAGGTGTACCGATTGTATAAATACATCACTTATTATCTCTTATTATCCTAATCCCACAAAATCGGTAGTTTATCTTCCGACATATTGTTATTGTTTCCCTGTGTAAACGCAACATATTCCCTCAAAATCTGTCAGGTAGCGTTACTACCAGTATGTTCTACCTCTCCGCACTCTCCGCCAGATAGCGCCACCGTCCAGTCCAGGATTATCTTCCACCAGTGTAAGTACAAACACATATATTGGCTATATATAACCGATAAAGTACAATAAATAGTTACACAGGATTATATAATGAGAAAGGTCATTAGGCCGTGTTCTCAACAAAGACTTAGGCCGTGTTCTCACCAGAGTCTTAATCAGGAATAACTCTCTACTGAGAACAAGGCCTTAATCGGGCAAGCTGACGTATGGCGCTTTCCTGAGTAACTCTCTAGTGAGAACACGGCCTTCATCAGGTAATACTGACATATGGCGGTATTCCCGATTAACTCTCCAGTGAGAACACGGCCGTAATCAGGTAATACTGACGTATGGCGTTATGCCTGAATACCTATCTGGTGAGAACACGGCTTAAGATGTACTGTATATCTTCAAATGAAACCGAGAGCGTTCTCTACAGTAGCGTATGCATCGTATATTTAACACGTGGGCATTGAACGCTTCAGCAGACTAACCCATTCGAGCTAGCTAAGCAAGTAGTATGCCGCCATACTCGTCTATAATAGTAACCTGTCCTAGATCCAAAATATGGCGGTTCTTAGTTGTCTTTTAGACGAGCCGGTCGCCTTCAGGACCAAGTTAGATCCAGGAATGACCGTCATTTCGTCCCAAATCTATCTATCATCGTAAATGAGCTATATTAAGCAGCTATCTGTCGTTTCTGGTCGCTTTCTGACGGTCCACACAGTGTCCGCTATGGACAGGTTTGCGTGAAGTTAGATAACTCGGATACGTAATCTGATAAAGGTTCACTGCTCTTTAAAGGTGTAGCCTACCATTGAGGGATACGACCTATCGCTCAAGTATATGACGTCATAATCAATCATGCGACTAGCTGGCTGAATTCACAATTATAATGACGTATGATAGCACCGCTTCAACGCTCAAAACGACCGTCAAGTATAAGAATGTTATACCTTTGATCTATTTGCAATTTAGAAAATATTCTATCGAATATATTGAAACTAGTTTGGCTGGGAGCTGTTGTTGCCATAGGCAGCAGCCGCCCCCCCCCCCCACCCCCACCCCCACCCCCACCCCCGTCATATTAGTTTCAAAATATTCAACAGCTTACCTCTATATTACCTTGCAAATAGGATCCTGGTAAGTCAGGGTTAAAGGTATACCCCTATAAATTGATCTCACCGTATGTACGAAGTCGGAGGAGTTTAGATTGAGATGGGCCGGTAATAGCTAAAAATGGATCCAGGTGTCAACCTTATTACATGGATGCGGATATCTCAACCTTATTACATGGATGCGGATATGTCAACCTTATTACATGGATGCGGAAATGTCAACCTTATTACATGGATGCGCATATGTCAACCTTATTACATGGATGCGGATATGCCAACCTTATTACATGGATGCGGAAATGTCAACCTTATTACATGGATGCGCATATGTCAACCTTATTACATGGATGCGGATATGTCAACCTTATTACATGGATGCGGATATGTCAACCGTATTACATGGATGTGGATATGTCAACCTTATTATATGGATGCGGAAATGTCAACCTTATTACATGGATGCGGATATGTCAACCTTATTACATGGATGTGGATATGTCAACCTTATTATATGGATGCGAATATGTCAACCTTATTACATGGATGCGGATATCTCAACCTTATTACATGGATGCGGATATGTCAACCTTATTACATGGATGCGGAAATGTCAACCTTATTACATGGATGCGGATATGTCAACCTTATTACATGGATGTGGATATGTCAACCTTATTATATGGATGCGAATATGTCAACCTTATTACATGGATGCGGATATCTCAACCTTATTACATGGATGCGGATATGTCAACCTTATTACATGGATGCGGAAATGTCAACCTTATTACATGGATGCGGATATGTCAACCTTATTACATGGATGTGGATATGTCAACCTTATTATATGGATGCGAATATGTCAACCTTATTACATGGATGCGGATATCTCAACCTTATTACATGGATGCGGATATGTCAACCTTATTACATGGATGCGGAAATGTCAACCTTATTACATGGATGCGGATATGTCAACCTTATTACATGGATGTGGATATGTCAACCTTATTACATGGATGTGGATATGTCAACCTTATTACATGGATGTGGATATGTCAACCTTATTACATGGATGCGGATATGTCAACCTTATTACATGGATGCGGATATGCCAACCTTATTACATGGATGTGGATATGTCAACCTTATTACATGGATGCGGATATGTCAATGTTGGTCTACAGGTTGGATGAAGGCTAAATTCAATATTGTATATATATACAGTACTACTCAGAGATAACTTAACACATTTCCATAACAAAATAAAACGTACTGGTGAATATCTTGAACATAAGGGATCTTTCCATTTTTTAGCTATTCCCCGCCGATCTCTAGCTAAGCTCCACCCACACCTCGCTCATGTTGGGATCAATCAATCTCTGAACTTCCGGACTATCAATTTCCAGAAAACTATACAGGTAAGCTGTTGAATATTTTGAAACTAATTTGACTGGGTGCAGTTGCTACCTATGGCTGTTTCAAAATATTCAACAGCATGTTTATTAAATAGTAGAGACATTCATTTCATACAACATCTCGGACTATTAAGAGTTAAATATGGACCTAATAGAATTATTTATGACGTACTGATTATGCCGTCATCCTACACACCGCTTAGCTGATTATGACGTCATATGACGTCAAATCATCGGTGGATACTCTGGAAAGGTGAATTGGATTGCAATACATTGCTGCCTAAGGCATCGATATCTTCCAATCCAATTATCTTCAAAATATTCAACAGATTATTTCTTGCTAACTAACATGTTTCTGTTGTTGCTTTGGAAACCTCCTAACTTATTGATGAACCGCTATGTGCATTTAACCCGTCTTGCGTCATCAGCGCCTCAAAGCACTCAGAAAACTACTTGATGTATCAATTAAACATTTTGATGGGCAATATTTATCTTTTTTCGCCGGCTTGACCATTAAAGGGGGTAATGATTTTCCTTAGCCAGCGTCTATCTGCAGGCCGAGAGAAGAGTACTTTTGAAAATGTACCACTAAGTTACCGAGCCAGTCAGTCTAGTGTTAAATATTCAAAAATACTCTTTTCTAGGCCTTTCCAATAGCCATGTGTGGGGACCACTGCAACGTTGGTTTTTGGTCAGTTAAATGGTTAAGTTGACAGAGGGGTTAAATCTAAAATCATAACTATTGCACATCTCATTTTAGCATGCCATGGCTCCGAATACTCTGGGTACAGAGGAGTACAGAGGGGCCCATTTCCAGCTAAACTCCGCCCATTTCTAGCTAACCTCCGCCCATTTCTAGCTAAACTCCGCCCATTTCTATCTAAACTCCGCCCACTATTTACGATTTATATATGTTGAACATTGAATTCCCAAAATACAAATTTCCAGGTAACTATGCATTTAAACTGTTGACTATTTTGAAACTGATTGACTTGATGCTGTTACTACATCTGGCAGTAACAGTTCCCAATCAAAGTAATTTCAAAATATTCAACACCATGTTTATTAAATTGTATATCCATCAAAGACATACAATAGTGACAGATCGGACCCCTCTATCCCTATGGATACTAGACTGGTTAAGGTTGAGAATTGTTGCTACTTGGAATAATAGGTTTGATTTCTCTCGCATTAACACGAGATATTCTCAATAAAATCAATGTCACAGAATAAGCAGAATTTGATCGCAAATAATCCTTCTTCTACTGCCTATATCTGTGTCTATGGACCTTTCCAGTTTCAGCTATGTCCCGCCCATCTCTAGCTAAGCTCCACCCACACCTCGCTCGTGTTGGGATCGGTCGATCTCTGAACTCCCGGACTATCAATCTCCAGACAACTATACAGGTAAGCAGTTGAATATTTTGAAACTAATTTGACTGGGCGCTGTTGCTGCTGATGGCCGAGATGCCGGAACTCAAATTGGTTTCAAAATATTCAACATCATGTTTATTAAATCGTAGAGACATACAATTCTTACAACTAGTCGGACTATTAAGGGTTAAAGACGGGCCTAATATAATCATTCATGACGTAATGATTATGACGTCATCCTACACACCGCTTAGCTGAGTATGACGTCATATGACAACAAATCATAGATGGAAAGGTGAATTATTGAGCCACGTTGATTAGAGCTATTAAGTTATTGGTGTCGATCGCTAATCATTTTCAGAATATAGGTATATTATTTATTTAGATACGGCATGATTAATGTCGTACTTAAATTTCCTAGCAAAATTTGGATGGGGATCCTATCCCACGGGTGGTATCATCATGAGCTGCTATACCAAAGCTGATATCCCGACGATCCCACCATGTCCCGCATAAGTAGCTATTTGCCGATTTGCAGTTACAATTTCCAGTCAAATTACTTTCAAAATATTCTGCAGCTTACTTGTATTCTAGCCTTATAATTGAGAACATGAAATTCCAGGTAAGATAGCATTATATTAACAATAAATGAAAGAATCGGAATGGGGCCTTTATGTTTGTCATTCTGACGTTGGTAATATCTGTGACACGCTGTGAGTGGCTCCTCCTCACTCGCTATCATAATGGACCTTTCCAGATTATCCATCCATCATATGACGTCATATGACGTCATAAATAACTACATGACGGATAGGCTCACGTCATAATCAATGGTGCCATGAATGGCGTAGATAAGTTCGTCAAGAACGCATAATTGGTGACGGACTAAGCGTTGGTGTACAAATTGTATGTCTTTACTATTTAATAAACATGCTGTTGAGGATTTGGAAGCTAATGTGAGTGAGCGCTGTTGCTGTCGTAGTCAGCAACAGCACCCGGTCAGATTAGTTTCAAAATATTCAACAGCTTATCTGTATCGTTTTCTGGAAATTAATAGTCAGGGAGTTATGAGATCGATCGATCCCGACACGAGCGAGGTGTGCGTGGAGCTTAGCTAGAGATTGGGTACCTAAAATGGGAAAGGCCCATTACAATCCCAATGATAAAAGCCATATCAAATAATAATAATACAAAAGCACGTGAACTGTCTGGACTAGCCCACCCACAATCATCAATTGTCAGACAGCCAGACAGTTGCCAGCAAGAAAATGGATTTTATCTTAGTAGGTAGTGTCGTTATATGACACTAGCTAGCTGATGCAGAAACTGATCGATTGGTCATGCGGCCCAAATTAATGCTGACTTCATAGCTATCTCGGAATGCTATAGAAATCAATCATATTTATCTTCCTCTCATTTGTATTTGTAACCGGATTTAGGGTACTGAGTGACCGGAACAACCAACCCGTCTGTTATGCTATGCCTGTCTATCGCTGAGTCACGTACATGAGTAACTGGTCAGAATTTAACACCACCCTCACCCACCCACCCACCACCCACCCACCCACCCACCCACCCCCACCCCCATGTGTCAACAGAGCCTCAAAGCGCTCAGAATACTACCGATATCAAGTAGCCCTTTAAAGTTCTAGATATCTAAAAGAGAAATGCAATTCTCACTCAGTAATTGGCCATTTAGATTAGACAATGTGTGTAAATTTTCCACAGAAATTTAAAAAAATTAATTTCTGTTGCCACACGTTTTGTTCAGTTAGATCAGTAAATGTTTAATATTCATAAAAATCCAACTTGACAGTGTACAGACTATTTTTTCACTATTACCACTGGAATGACTGGCTTGGTTACATATTTTTAAAAATTGTCTTCTCTTGGCCTGCAAATGTTATATCGCTCAAGAGCACTGTAGGTGCCATTTTGCCAGATAAACCATTATAAGCTTAAGCTGAAACAAGAGTGTTTAACATCAACTCTCACGCCACAAATACACATCACAGGAAGTTAATATGATCGGAAATACACATGGTACGGGGGTTGATATCACGTGATGTGCACTTCACCAGAAACAGAAAGGCGTTTGTTTATTGCACTGTCCATTATGTGGATGTGGCATTGTAAGCAAGTAGCTCAGGTATTTCATATATAATTTTGGAGTGGATGGAAGATGAAATCAGGACACTGATTCCATTACTCTCTGTCCGGGAATGAATAGTGCTTTAACGCGATGTCAAATCTCTTATTCTCAATTCAGAAATTCAGCCCACTTATCATGAACTACATAAAGCCTGCCGTAATTGTGTACCGTCAACGTAAGACATAGTCACATGTTACAATATATTACAAGCTTCACCTTAGAAGCCTGAGTCTGGTGAGGAACTGATTAATAAATGAGAACTTAATCTCAAAGTATGAACACACATACAGAAAAGTCCAATCTGTCTAAAATGTCTAGAATGAACAGATTATTTTTGTTGCGTGAATGATTGATAAGCACAAAGCTAATATTTATCTATACTTACCAAGCTGTAATGGAATACCTATTTGTTCGTGAAACTGCAGGCCACGTCATGTGGTTGAATATGACGTCATATGATTGATGGATAAACCGGAATGTTCCATTAACAGAACTCAAGGAAAAGTTAAAAGCCACGGAATCCTAATTATCTAATCATCCTAATATGTTTCGAATGAACAGATTTTGTTCGTAGCATGAATGATTGATAACTACCAAGTTAATATAAATTCGAGAATATATTGGAGTTTTCGTTTGTTTCTGACAATAGGGATGTCTGGTGCATGCTTTCATCTTGGGAATTCTGTGCTGTGCTCCTATGCCTCATCAGGTTCATCGCCAGTAATTCACCTTTCCAGAGTATCAAACCATCATATGACGTCATAATTAACTACGCGATGTGTAAAATGACATCATAATGGATGGCGTCATGAATGGTGTCGATAACCACGTCACAAACGCATATTTGAAGATGGTCTATGCGTTGTTGTACAAATTGTATGCCTTTACTATTTAATATTACTATTTTTTTAATATAATTAAATACTTATTCTGTTGAATATTTTGAAACTAATTTGACTGGGCGCTGTTGCTGCCATATGCAGAAACAGCACTTGGTCAAATTAGTTACAAAATATGCAACGGCTTCCCTGTATAGTTTTCAGGAAATTGATAGCTAGGGCATTCGGGGATCAATCAATCCCAATACGCCGAGGTATGGGTGGAGCTTAGCTAGTGATAGGCGGGGCATAGCTAAAACCGGAACGGTCCATTGTGTGTCCACTTCTGGAATTCTTAAGAAATTAACAACTGCGCTATCAATTATAATCGATGATATTGTTTACCCGTCTGTCTATGGTCTCGGTATAAAACATTTTTTATTTGACTGATAGAATGTGTAAAGTGATTTGGACGTATACCTTCCATATGTCTGGATAGTTGTAAGCTGCATGGATAACCTGCATCTATTTTCCATCCTATTGTTTAATCCGTTTAGCCCTTTAAGCCTAGCAAACCAGAAATGGCAAGTTCTTTATGATATATGTAATGTTCTTATCAATATTGTGAAACCAATGCGATGATGAAATTTCAAACGTTAAGAAACCTTACCTTGACTTCACATGACGATAGTCCTCTACGTCAAATAACTCAATGACTCCACCCATAAGCTCTCTACAGCACTGGAAACTCAATGAACAGGAACCAAACGCGTATTATTCTGGTTTCGACCGGGCTTCAAACAAAACCATGACGGATATTTTGAAGAGAAGGTGTGCGAAAACTGTCGATACCTATGGTATTAATGGCATTCAGTCAAATTGTTTTAAAAATATTCGGCAGAACATTGATTCGATGATGATATAGTGTTTTAATGCACACACAGATTCCCACCAAATGAGCACAATGCCTATCGAGCGAGAATGTAGACATTCCAATATAGATTGATTTCCAAGATATGCCTTAGCATAACCATTAACCCTTCTTGTGTCAACTTAACCCTTTAATGGTCAAGTTGGTTAAAAACTTCCTCTGCAGTGATCTTGAGAAATGTCCATTTGCAGGCTAAGAGAAGAATATTTTGAAAAGTTACCACTGGAATGACTGGCTCGGTAACCGAGCCAGTCATTCAAGTGGTAAATTTTCAGAAAAATTATCTCTTAGCCTGCAAATGGACACTGGATAAGCAGAAATTTGAATTTTCTTGATCATTACACTTTTGATGAATGTCCATTTGAAGGATAACAGAAACCAATTTTTTTGTAAATTTTCCTTATAAATTTACAAAAATACCCTTTTTGACTGCAAAAATCTAAATTTCTTTGAAAAGTATTGGCAATTAAATGGGTAATTGAAATAAATAGTCTTTTGAGCGCTTTAACGCGCTGTTGGCACAGGTGGACTTAATTACCACCGCACAGCTGGCCAGATATAGACCTAACATATGTGTTGCCTAGAGGATATATGTATATGTGTGTACTCATGCTTGTAATATTTGTGACACACTGTACATGACTAAGTACTTGTTCCCATCATAATTCAAATCCTATTGATAAAAGATAATGTCATTATCATCTGCAGTCAGCCAGTCAGTCAGTCAACTGCCATTAAGAAAATCGATTTTATACTTAGTATTCAACGTCCTTAGAAGATATGGCATTGCCTACCTTGTGCAGAAATTGGCCATGTGGTCAGCCGACCAAAGTAATGCTGACCTCATAGCTGGTAGCAAGGGCTAACGAAATCCATCTCATTTATGCTAACGTGTATTTGTCGCTGGATTTAGAATATCAAATGACCGGAACAACTGGCCAGTGCACTATGCTATGGCTGTCTCTTGCTGAATCACGCGCGTGGGTGATATGTCCGAATTTAACATCAACACTTTCACCAAGAAAACACATCACGGGAAGTTGGTATCATCGGAAGTACACATGGTACCGAAATTGATATCGTCTGATGTGCACATAGCCAGAAACGGAGTGTTTGTTTAATACACTGTCCATTATGTGGTTGTGGCATTGTAGCACGTGACTGAGGATCCCCATATAGAGGTTTGGAGTAAATGAAAAGTGAAATCGTGACACAGATGCAGTTATCGTCTGTCCGTCACTGACGTGAAAGAAGGAGTCTTCCACGAAAATTCAAGTGTCTTTAGTAATTTAGTCTACTTATCATGGTCTATATAAAGCCTGTAAGATTTATGCACCATCAGCCTAACGCATTAAGAACTGAATAATAAATGAGAAGTCAATCTCAAAGAATAAATACACAAAAAAGGAAAAGTTCAATCCATCTTCAGTGTAAAGAATGAACAGATCATTGAGGAAACGTGAATTATTGATAAGCACAATGTTAATATATATGGGGGATATTGCAGCTCCCATTTGTTCCTGACAATGGGGTGTCTGGCATTGTTTCTATCTTTGCAATTTCATCTGTATATATGGCTATGATATACTTGTATTCCTAAATCTCATCACACTCGATGTCAACAATTTCGTGTTCACGTCTGGAATACTCGAGAAATTAACATCTGCGTTATAAATAGAGTGCTCCATTTCTAGCTATTACCCATCCAATTGACCTTTCCACTGTATCCATCTATCAATCTGACGTCATATGACGTCATAATCAGCTAAGCGGCATGTTGCATGGCGTCTTAGTCATTATGTCATAAATGATTATATTAAGCGCGTCTGTAACGCTTAGTATTCCGACACGTTTTACGAATTGTATGTTTTTGCTATTTAAGAAACATGCTGTTGAATATTTTGAAACTAATTTGACCGGGCGCTGTTGCTACACATTTTACGAATTGTATATTTTCGCTATTTAAGAAACATGCTGTTGCATATTTTGAAACTATTTTGACTGGGCGCTGTTTCTGCCATACGGAGCAACAGCCTCCAGTCAAATTAGTTTCAAAATATTCAACCGCTTACCTGTATAGTTTTCTAGAAATTGATAGTCGGGGTGTTAAGAGACAGATCGATCCCAACATGAGCGAGGTGTTGGTGGAGTTTAGCTTGAGATGGGTGGGGCATAGCTAAAAACAGAAAGGTTCATTCTATCAAGCTCCACCCATGCTTTGCGCCTGTTGTGTTTGATTAATATAATTAGAATCCTTAATTGACAGAATCTCAATTTCAAGGTAGCTTATATAGGTAATCTGTTGAATATTTTGAAACTAATTTAACTTGGTGCTGTTGCTGATATGGCGGCAATAGTGTGCCATCGAATTAGTTGTTAATTAGTCAACAGAATGTTTACTAAATTATAAATTCACCAAAGTCAATAACTCAATGATTCCACATATTAGTGGGCAGTCGTCTCCTGAACGCATACGTGGCTTCCCATGCAAACATAAAAGGAAGGCTTTGCTCTCTCTCTCTCTCTCTCTCTCTCTCTCTCTCTCTCTCTCCCCACCCCCTCTCTCTCTCTCTCTCTCTCTCTCTCTCTCTTTCTCTCTTTCTTCTCTCTCTCTTTCTCCCTCCCTCTCTCTATCCTCTCCCTTTCTCTCGTTCTCTCCCTCTCTCTCTCTCTCTCTCTCTCTCTCTCTCTCTCTCTCTCTCACACACACACACAACACTCATGAATATCAATTCCGATTAGATATAAGTCGATGAAGGAATTCTGAAATTTAGCCAGTTCCATCTCAAGAAGTCAAGTAGCGGAAGCTATACACATGCCAACATATTTGGCATAATATACAAATGAATTGATCATGAGAATTGTATTGATTTCCCCAGAAGCACACCAGATGATTTCATATGCTGATTGTTTCTCGCTGCTGTTTCTCCTAACTTCAGATTAATATCAGCTATACGGTCATCTTCCGTTTAGATGTATGTGTTCGTTATTAATGATCCAGTGATGGTGCCTAAACGTAGTAGTTAGAAATAAAATATGTGCTCATATCGATGAGCATCCTAATGGTTTGATTATTCGGTGGTTTAAATCTGGTCCTGGTCTAAATGGGAAATGAGGTTAGGCCATCGTTTTTCCTGATTCAAAGCTTTGTCATGTAGTTTCTATCATGTTTAATATTATGAAAGCAATTTCAAGAGACATCAATTTCAAAATAGTCAGCAGCTTACCTGCATTGTTGATTTTACACCACACTGCCAAACTATATATTATACGTAGATAGTTGAACATATACCATGTCTTCCTGCATTTGGTTATTTTCTGATTGGTTGAAAGGTAAATCATCATACACAGAATATATATGTCGCCATTTACATAGTACAGTGTGAATACATTTTTGATGCCGTGAAATAAACCTGAAATTACCATACATTGCTTATTTGTCATACATTCATGCATTTGAATGCAGAGTATAAGATGAGTTTTTCTCATTTTCAAATTCAACAATTTACCAGCTGCACTAACGTCAAAGATTTGTGAACGCCCCGCGTCTAGAATGCATTCAGTACCTGCCAATCACCCATATCAAGAAAGATAAAGCCTCACAAGGAAATACATAATGTCGACATTCCGGTATTCAGTTTTGATTTAGATCATACCCGTTGCTCAATGTTTATTCCTCGCTGTTAGCATTTGCAATATAAATAGATATTGAACAGAAATTCTGCCACTGGCCACATCTGTTTGCACACATGCCCTTTTATTGAATAGTCAATCAACAACAATGGACACAGCTTAAACTACAGGAGGAAACTGGAAAAAACAGACACAAATAGGCGAGTGAATACCAAATTAAGAGTGTGTGTTTCTTCACGCGCATGCGTGTGTGTGTGTGTGTGCGTGCGTGCGTGCGTGCGTGCGTGTGTGTGTGCCTCCAGCTAAATCCCCATAAGCTGTCTACAAGACTGGAACCTAACCCATATTATACTGATTTCAGCTGGGCTTCAAACAAAAATCAAGATGGATATTTTGGGAAGGATGTGTCGAAAAACTGTAGCTACCTATAATATTAACAACATTCAGTCATATGATTTTCAAAATACTCTACAGAACATTGATTCGATGATGATATACTGTTTTAATGCACTTTTGCAATGGGTTAATGCTACATAATAATATTTCATGCTGTTTGTCATGAATGAGATATGCGATGTTTGCCTCTTCAACCCCAGTCGACCAATAAGAATGAACTAAACATTCAGTCAATATTAACGAGAATTGAAAGCAGAGATGTACAGCAATGCCTATCTAGGGAGAATGTAGACACTCCAATATAGATTGATTTCCAAGATAATCCTTATCGTCCCATTAATTACCGTACACACACACCTTCCCAGATAAGACCGACCATATGTAATGCATAGAGGATATATGTATCTGTGTGTACTTATGCTTGTAATATCTGCGCCACGCACAGTACATGACTCGCCAAATAATAGTCTTTTTATTACAGTGTCCTTTATCTGGTTGGGACATTGTATCAGGTGGCACAGGATTCTCATATACAGTTTGGAGCAAATGAAAGGTGAAATCATGACATAGATTCCATTATTGTCCGTCCATTACTGGTGTTCTTCCACACAAATTCAAATATCTTCTTCTAGGTTTAGGAAACTAGTCTACTTATACATATCTACAGAAAGCCTGTCAGAGTTGTGTACCATCAGCCTAATGAGCGGAGAACCGAATAATAAGTGAGACGTCAATTTTAAAGAATGAACACAAAAAATGAAAAGACCAATCGGTCTAAGATGTCTCAAATAAACGGATTATTTTCTGTTGCATGAATGATTGATAAGCTCTAACGTTATGCATATACACGACTATAATGCAATTCCAGTGTCTGATGGGTTTTTCTATCTTGGGAATTCTGTCTACATATAGGGCTCTGTTGTACTCCTATGTCTCACTAGATTCAATGCCAACAATTTTTTGTTTGTTCACGTCTGGAATTCGCAAGATATTCTGTGTTATCCATAGAGATATCCATTTTCAGCTATACCCCCCACCCATTTCTAACAACACTCTTCCCATAGTCTGTGCATGTTGCGATCAATATAAATATATATAATCCTTCATTCACAGAATCTTACATTCATAGTAATCATACAGGTAGTGTTGAATATATGCAGCAGAATGCTTAGTAAATATTAAACACAAACAATTCATGCACTATGAGAGACATAGATACAACATTCATTATGCATTTTGATTGTGACCTCAGCCTACATATGATGTAATTGAGTATGACATCATATAGTTGAGTGGTAGATCATATCTCTCTAGTGTCATCATACACGTCACTTAGTTGATTATGATGTCATATGTCATCATATAATAGACAGATAAATTGGAAACGTCCATTAAAATCCATGTTGTCTTTACATGTCTGTCTACTTATAATAGCGTTATTTGGGTTTTTCAATGGAACCGGTAATGTCAAATTGAACATGACCGTTCTGGGTGTAGTTATAATCTGCATGGACAACCTGAGTCTATTTTTCATCATATATGTCAAAGGCTTAGACCTTTAAGAGTTGCATAACATAATTAATACAGTCTATATGATGTAAGTTAGATTCTGATGGATATTCTGAAAGTAATTTAACTAGGAGTTGTTGATGTATATAGCAGCATCAGGTTCAGTCAAAATAGTTTCAACATATTAAACATCATTTCACCTATAGGAGTCTGGAAACTGGGATACTGAAAGGGTTATTAGTTCATGGAGTTAAAAAGAGCTTGATCTGAAGGGAGAGGAGCTGTAGATTATACATTGTATCCATTTATATGTAATATGCCAATGTTCAGGGACTTGTCTATGGTATATATTTCAGATGTGGAAATAATCATATATTCTTTGGTCACATTTAACCAAGCTAAATGGGCTGAGTATAACACAGTTGATATATATGAACGATGGTGTATAAAATGAATTGTGTATACATTTAAATCTAAAAGTGAAGTGTTACAGATCCAATTGGTTAGACATGGCAATAACCAGTTCCTAATGTTATGGTTGTACCCAATATGTGGTATGTTTCAGTACATTCGTATTTTCTTGCATTTATATGAGATAATTTCAATAATATCAATATTATAGCTTCAGCAGCGTTTCGTCGCAACTTATCAATTATTCCACAGTGTGTATGTAGTTTTCTAAATTATTGAGCCATGTTGATTATACATATTCAGTTATAGGTATCCATCAATAATCATGTTCCTATTATATGTATATATGTATTAAGATAGTGCATGATAAATATTGTACACGTGTACTTAAATTTGTTAGCTATATTTCAATAAGGATCCCACTCCGTGGGTCGTATTATCTTGATCTACTAGAACAAATCTGATATCCATAGAATTCCCACCATTTTCCACACCAGTAGGTATTTATTCTGATGCTGGTAATATATGTGGCACACTGTACATGACTTCTCTTCGCTTGCCATCATACATAAACCCATCATGATAAAAGCCATGTCAAATAATAGTAATAAAACCTCTGAACTGTCTGGACTAGCGCACACATAATCATCCATAGTCAGACAGGCCAGCGAGAAAATCAATTTCTCTCTCTCTCTCTCTCTCTCTCTCTCTCTCTCTCTCTCTCTCTCTCTCTCTCTCTCTCTCTCTCTCTCTCTCTGAATCATGTATGTGAGCGATGGTGCCGAATGTAACATCAAATCTCTCAGCACAAATGCACATCGCAGATAGTTCATACAATAGGATATGCACATGGTACAGAAGCTGATATCGCCTGATGTGTATATCACCAGAAACGGAGAGCTGTTTGTTTATTGCAATGCACATTAAGAAGTATGGGGGCCATTCTAAGATGTAGCACGGGTCTCATATATAGTGTTTGGAGTTAATGGAAGATGAAATCGTGATATTGAATCCATTATTCTCTGACTACTACTGGCCAGAAAAAATCATACTTCCACGCAAGCTCAAAGATCTTATTGCAAATTTAGGAATTTAACCTAATTATCATGAACTAAATAAAGCCGTCCTATTTGTGTATCATCGTCATAACCTGTAGTCATATGTTATAATAGACCCCACGCATCACCTTAGAAGACCGATGAGGAACTGAATAATAAATGAGGACTCTGTATAAAAAATCAATACACAAACAGAAAAGTCCAATCACTCCTAAAATGTCTTGAATGAACAGATTATATTTGTAACATGAATGCCTGATAAGAACCGGGTTAATATATATACAATGCAATATTTGAATTTCTGTTTTTTCCTGGCAATGGAGGTGTCTGGCGATTTTGCTATCTTGGGAATTCTGTCTGCATATATGGTTCCGCTGTACTCCTATGTCTCTACTGTTTCAGTGCCGACAATTTTGCGCTCGCGTCTAGAATTCATGAGAAATTAACATCTGTGTTATCAATTATAATCCATATTATTTTACGTGTTTGTCCATGTTCTCGTTGCTAATAGTTATGTGTTTTATCAATAGAATGTGTAGAGTCATTTGAACATGACCTTGCCGTATGTCACTGTCTGGAAGCTGCATTGAAAACTTGACCTATATTTTCTAGAATATAGTTTAATCTCCTTAGACCTTTAACCATTAGAGAACAAAGATAACAAATACTGTACGATGCAAGGAATATTCTGTTGAATATTTTGAAACTAATTTTACTATGAGTTCTTGCTACATGTAGCAGCAACAGATTTCAGTTAAACTAGTTTCATCATATTCAACAACTTTCCAATATAGGAGGTTTGAAGCTGTGGTAAGGTAAATGTTAATATAGCATGTATTTAAAAAGAAATCCATCTGAAAAGAGGATGATTGTACATTATATATTATATCTATTTGAATCCACAATGGCAATGCTTTAAGGACATGTTTGTGGTGTAGATCTCAGACCTGTAAGTAATCATATATCCTTTGTTCCCGTTTGGCCGTGGTAAATGAACGTGGATATAACACAGTTGATCTATGTGAAGGGTGATGTGTAAAATGAGTTATGTATACATTTAAATTTAAAAGCTGAATTGTTACATATCCAATGGGGTAGACATAATGATAAAATCATTTTATTATGTGCCATTTTTATATTCAGCATGTGGTGTTTATGTATGTTTTGGAATACTTGGTGTATTGCTATATAATTCAGGAGTGCTTAAGCTTGCAAATGGTGGTAACTTGGAGTGATAGATTTGATTTTTCTCAACTTATTACAAGATATTCCCAATACAATCAATATCACAGAATCAGCAACCTTTCATCGGACCTCATCATTGTTCGATATGCTGTAGTAGAATTGTCATTTATTAGGCCATGTTGAAGATACATATTCAGGTATTAGTGTCCATCGCTCACCATTTTCGAAGCATATGTATAATATTTATATAGATAGTGCCTGATTAATATTGAGCATGTGTACCTAAATATTTTAGTGAAATTTCGATGATGATCTTATTACCTTGAGCCACTAGACCAAAGCAGATATCCCAAGGATCCTGCTATTTCCCACATTAGTAGATGTTGTCCGATTTGCAGCAGTCACTTCCAGTCAGATTGATATATATATATATATATATATATATATATATATATATATATATATATCATTCTGATGCTGATAATGTATGTGGTACACTATAAGTGACTCCTTTTTCCTTGCCCTCATAAAGAAAACCATTATGATAAAATTCATGTCAAATAATACTAAGAAAACATCTGAACTGTCTGGACTAGCAGGCACATTATCATTCTTTGTCAGGCAATCAGTCAGTTGCTGACCAGAAAATCGATTTTATACCTAGTCGTTAGTATCGTTATATGAACTTGACTAGCTGGTGCAGACATTGGCCGAGTAGTCATGTGATAAACAGTAATGCTAACCACATAACTATCTAGAAATGCTATACAAATCAATCATATTTATCTTCGCCTCATTTGTATTTGTAGGCGTCTTTATGATACTAAGTGACCAGAACAACTGACCACTCTGTTATTCTATGACCGTCTCTTGCTGGGCGACGTACATGAGTGACTGGTCAGAATTTAGGATAAATGCACATCACCGGAAGTTGATATCATTGGAGGTAGACATGGTATGGAAGTTGATATCGCCTGATGTGCAGACCTCCAGAGACAGAGATTTGTTTGTTTATTACACTGCTCCTTATGTGGCTGGAGCTTTGTATCACGTGGCTCAAGTTTCGCATATAGAATTTGGAGTAAATGTAAGGTGAAGTCAAAACACTAATTTCATTATTGTCTGTCAATTATTGATGTGAAAGAATAGTGCTTCCACGCAAATTATATATCTTATTCTAAATTTTGGAATTTAGCCTATTTATCATGAACTGCATAAAGCCTGCCTTATTTGTGTACCGTGAGTGCAACACACAGTCACAAGGTGAAGCGTGAAGTATATACAAATTCTTTATGATATATGTAATATTCTTATGAATATTATGAGACTAATGAGAGGATGAAATTTCAAAGGTTATGACACTTTGACTTGGGTTCACATGTCCTTTACGTACAATAACTCAATGACCACACCTATTAATAGGCTCTCATCGCCTGACCACATATGTGTCTTCCCATCCAAACAAAAAAGGCCTAGCGCTCTCTCTCTCTCGCTCTCTCTCTTTCTCTCTCTCTCTCTCTCTCTCTCTCTCTATCTCTCTCTCTCCATCTCTCTATCTCTCTCTCTCTCTCTCCCCTCTCTGCCTCTCACTGAAATTATGAATATCAATTCTGATTAAACATTATTAGATAGAGGAGTTCTGAAAATTATCCATTTCCATCCCATAATTTAAATAGCAGAAACCATACACATGCCAAAATATTTGACATAATTTACACATGAATTGATCCTGTGACTTGTATTGATTTTCCCAGCGGCAAATCACATGATTTCATATTTTGAATGTTTCTCGTTGCTGTTCCTCCTGCGAGCTGATATTATCAAGATCTAATCAGCTATGTAGTCATCTTCTGTTTATGTGTATGGGTTCTCGATTAATGATCCATCATGGATTCCTCGATGCTACAACACATTTTAGCTCCCACTCTTGACTAGATGATGCCAATATGTCGGTCTGTCCATCCATCTCTCAAATCTGTTGGCATCTTTCACAAAGCTACATAGGCTACAACGACATCACACAAATGCTAGTTAAAAATTATTTAATTGCTGGTATCAATAAGTGCCCCAATCGTTTTGATTATTTGCTTGTTTAAGTCTGCCCCTGGTCTGACTGGAAAATGAGGTTGGTCCATAATTTTTCCAGATTCAATGCCATGCTTTATTATGTAATTTCTAGTATGTTTAATATTATGAAAATAATTTGACTGACATGAATCACTGTAGCGTTTCAAGTGGCATTAATTTCAAAATAGTCAGTAGCTTACCTGCATTGTTGATTTTGCACCACACTGCCAAACTATAAATTACACGTATATTATTGAGCATATACCGTGTCAGACACCGTTTGGGTATTTTCCAATTGGTTGAAAAATAAATGATATTAGTCATCATATACAGAATAATATATTAATATTTACATTGTAAGGTATGAATACATTTTGAAAGCGTAAATTAAAGATGAAATTTCAATACATTGTTAATTTGTCATAGTATGGGGTTTTATTTAAGAAATTCAACAATATAAAAGTTGTACAAATATTAACGATCTGTGAACACCGAGTCCAGAATACATTCAATGCCAGTCAACCATATCAAGAAAGATAAATCCTTGTCAGGAAAGACAAAATGTAGATATTCACGTAATGAGTTTTGATTTAGATCATAACCATTGCTCAATGTTTAATTCTCACTGATAGCCGTTGCATAAATATGTATAGAGAAATTCTGCCACTGATCACATTTGTTTGCCCTTTCATTGAATTGTGCTTCAACAACATTGGATACAGCTTAAACTACATGAGGAAATTGTAATAAAACATACACATCCAGGTGAGTGAATACTAAATTCAGTGTGCATGCGCACGTGCGCGGGTACGCATGTGCGTGCGTGTGTGTGTGCTTACGTATATATGGTCAGGATTTATTACAGCAACCTGTTTGACTTCCAAAGCTAATCTAATCCCATGTAATAGTCTTTCACGACGTCAATAGAACTGCAACGTTTGTTCCAATGGCGCCCCATAAACAGGCCTCCAGCTAAATCCCCATAAGCTGTCTACAAGACTGGAACCTAACCCATATTATTCTGGTTTCAGCTGGGTTTCAAACAAAAGCATGATGGATAATTTGAGAAGGATGTGTCCAAAAGCTGTAGCTACCTATAATATCAACAACATTCAGTCAGATTATTTTCAAAATACTCTACAGAACATTGATTCGATGCCGATTTACTGTTTTAATGCACATTTGCAATGGGTTAATGCTGCGTAATAATACTTCTTGGTGTTTGTCATGAATGAGATATGCGATGTTTGCCTCCTCAACCCCAGTCGATCAATAGGAATGAACTAAACATGAGCGGAGAACCGAATAATAAGTGAGACGTCAATTTCAAAGAATGAACACAAAAAATGAAAGGACCAATATGTCTAAGATGTCTCAAATAAACAGATTATTTTTTGTTGCATGAATGATTGATAAGAACTAACTTAATGCATATACAAGGCTATAATGCAATTCGAGTGTCTGATGGTTTTTTCTATCTTGGGAATTCTGTCTACATATAGGGCTATGTTGTACGCCTATGTCTCACTAGATTCAATGCCAAGAATGTTTTGTTTGTTCACGTCTGGAATTCGCAAGATATTAGGATCTGTGTTATCCAAAGAGGTATCCATTTTCAGCTATACCCCCACCCATTTCTAACAACATCTTTCCATTGTATGTGCATGTTGCCATCAATATATATAATGTTAATCCTTCATTCACAGAATCCTACTTTCATAGTAATCATACAGGTAATGTGTTGAATATATGCAGCAGAATGCTTAGTAAATACTAAACACAAACAATTCATACACTTAGCTGACTATTCAATGTTCATGAGAGACATAGATACAACATACATTGTGCATTTTGATTGTGACCTCAGCCTACATATGACGTACTTGATTATGACATCATATAGTTGAGTGGTAGATCATATCTATCTACTGTCATCATACAGGTTACTTAGTTGATTGTGATGTCAGATGACGTCATATAATAGATGGATAACTTGGAAACGTCCATTAAAATCCATGTTGTCTTTACATGTCTGTCTATGTTGTCATTACTTATAATAGCGTTATTTGGTTTTTTCAATGGAACATGTAAAGTCAAATTGAATATGAACTTTCCATATATTCGGGTGTAGTTATAATCTACATGGACAACCTGAGTCTATTTGTCATCATATATGTGAAAGGCTTAGACCTTTAACAGTTGCATAACATAAATAATACAGTCTTTATGATGTAAGTTAGATTCTGATGGATATTTTGAAAGTAATTTAAGTAGGGGTTCTTGATCTACATAGCAGCATCAGTTTCTGTCAAAGTTGTTTCAACATATTAAACATCATTTCACCTATAGGAGTTTTGAAACTGGGGTATTGAAAGGCTTAGTAGATCATGGATTTTTTTAAAATCGATCTGAAGAGAGAGGGGTTGTAAATTATACATTGTACATTGTATCCATTTATATCTAATATGCCAGTACTTCAGGGGCTTGTCTATGGTATAGATTTCGGACGCGGAAATAATCATATATTCTTTGGTCACATTTAGCTATATGAACGATGGTGTGTAAAATGAATTGTGTATACATTTAAATCTAAAGGTGAAGTGTTACATATCCAATTGGATAGACATGACAATAACCAGTTCCTAATGCTATGGTTTTATCCAACAGTTGGTATGTTTCAGTACGGTTGAACTTTCTTGCCTTTATATGAGATAACTTCACTAACATAAATATTATAGATTCAGCAATGTTTCGTCGCAACTTCAAGTATTTGACAGGGTGCAGTGTTCTCAATTATTGAGCCATGTTGATTATACATATTCAGTTAGGAATATCCATCACTAATCACTAATCATTTTCGGATTATATGTATATATGTATTAAGATAGTGCATGATGAATATCGTACACATGTACTTAAACTTTAGAGCGATTTTTCCATAAGGATCTTATTCCGTGGGTGGAATTATCTTGATCTACTAGACCAAATCTGATATCCATAGAATTCCCACCATTTCCCGCACCAATATACGTGACTCATCTTCGCTTGCTATCATAATTAAAGCCATAATGATAAAAGCCATGTCAAATAATATTAAGAAAGCCTCTGAGCTGTCTGGACTAGCGCATACATAATGATCTACAGTCAGACAGGCAGACAGTTGCCAGCGAAATAATCAATTTTTTTACTAGTAGTTACTGACAACATATGACATTGGCTACCTGGTGCAAAAGTTGGCCGAGTGTTCGTGTGACCAAATTAATCCTAATTGTATAGCTGGCCACAAAATATATAGGATTTCATCATATTTATCTGCATGTTTATTCGTAGCTAGATTTAGGATATCAAGTGACCGGACTGACCAATAAAACTGTATGCCATAAATAACTCTCCCTCCCTCCCTCCCTCCCTCCCTCTCTCTCTCTCTCTCTCGCTCTCTCTCTCTCTCTCTCTCTCTCTATCTCTCTCTCTCTCTCTCTCTCTCTCTCTCTCGTGAGTGAGTGAGTGAGTGAGGGTTCCGAGTGTAACATCAAAGGTCTCAGCACAAATACACATCACAAGAAGTTCATATCAACGGAGATACACATTGTACAGAATTTGATATCGTCTGATGTGTTTCTCGCCAGAAACGGAGAGATGTTTGTTTATTACAAAGCGAATCAAGCGGTATGGGGCCATTCTAACATGTAGCTCATGTTTCCCATATATAGGGTTTAGATGTAATGGAAGGTGAAATCATGATATAGATTCCATTATTCTCTGTCTACTATTGGCAGGAAAGAATCGTACTTCCATGCAGGCGCAAAGATCTTATTGTAAATGTTGGAATTTAACCTAATTATCATGAACTAAATAAAGACTTCCTATTTGTGTACCATCATCATAACATGTAGTCGCATGTTATAATAGGCCCCAGGCATCACCTTAGAACGCTAAGTCCGGTGAGGACCTGTATAATAAATGAGGACTCAGTCTCAAAGAATCAATACACAAACAGAAAGATCCAATCGCTTCTAAAATGTCTCGAATGAACAGATTATTTTAGTAGCATGAATGATTGATAAGCATCATGTTAATATATATATGCAATGCTATATTGGAATTTCTATTTGTTCCTGACAATGGAGGCGTTTTTCTATCCTGCAAATTGTGTCTTCATATATGGCTACGCTTGACTCCCATGTCTCTACAGCTTCAGTGCCAACAATTCTGCGCCCACGGCTTGAATTCATGTGAATTTAACATATGTGGTGTCAATTATAAGCCATATTAATTTTAAATGTCTGTCTTTATTCTCGTTGCTAATAGTTATGTGATTTATCAATGGAATGTGTGAAGTCATTTGAACATGAACCTGGCGGTTGTCTCTGTCCGGAAGCTGTATGGAAAACCTACGTCTCCTTTCCATGACATATTTTTAATCTCTTTAGAATATTAATGTGCATCACTCATTATTTTCAAAATACATGTATAATATATTTATAGATAGTGCTTGATGAATATCGTACACGTGTACTTAGATTTCCTAGTGAAATTTCGATGAGCATCTTATCCCAGGGGTGGTATTATCTCCGGCCACTAGTTCAAAGCTAATTCCCGTGGATCCGACCATGTCCAGCATCAGTAGTTATTTGTCGATTTCCAGCAACAAGTTCCAGTCAAATTACTTTCTAATTATTCACCTAAGTGATGTGTAGGATGACTTCTTAATCATCACATCATGAATGACACGATTTATCCCGTCTTTAACGATTAATAGCCCGACACGTTTTACGAATTGTATGTCCTTACCTTTAGTAAACATTCAGTTGAATATTTTGAAACTAATTTGACTGGTAAAATTAGTTTTAAAATATTTATCAGTTTACCTGTAAAGTTTCTAGAAAATGATAGTAGGGAGTTCAGGGATCGATCGATCCCAACACGAGCGAGTTGTGGGTGGAGCTTACCTAGAGATTGCCGGGGCACAGCAAAACCCCAAAGGTCAATTTGAAAAACATTAAATGCCAGGAGTTAAGGTAAGACAATAATAAATGAAAGAATCTGAATGGAGCCTTTATATACACCTGTGCAAAAGTTAAGCACCACGCAATTTTTACGCACATGCGAGGGTATATTCATGTGCTATGAAGAAAGCAATAGCATAAACATTTTTGTACCCATCCATCTTAGTGCAAGAGGTAATAATGCAACTAGAGGAATGCTGATTATGATGGTGGGGAAACACTGTATGTTTTTGTTTGAACTTGAAAACGAGGCCTGAATATGGTTACGTTGACACAACTGACAACTATTGCCCTACAGTTGACACACGTGGCTAGATTGTCATTAATGGTGTCTGAAAACGAAGTTTAACATCTGTGCACGAGTTTGAGACTGTCATTATTAATACCGGGTATATCCACCTTGTGCCTGGATGACGGCCTGGACACGACGTCTCATGCTGGTCACCAACCGACTGATACGCCATTGTGGTATTCGTTGCCATTCAAGATGGAGTGCGTCTGTTAATTCCTGTAGGTTCTGCACAGGAGGATCCCTCCTTCTCACCATGTTTCCCAGAATGTCCCAGATATGCTCAATATGGTTCATGTCAGGGCTCCTTGCTGGCCATGGTAGGGTTTCGATGGCATTCTGGCGGAGGTATTCATGCACAGCTCTAGCACGATGTGGTCGGGCGTTGTCATCCATGAATATAGGGTGGGTTCCAGGTGCATGATTTACAAAATGAGGGACCACAACTCTATCCAGTATGGAATCTTGATATCTTTTTCCATTTAGTGTTCCAGGTACAGTCAACAGATCCAGCTTACAATCAAATGAGATGCACCCCCATATCATAACGGAACCTCCACCAAATGGAACTTCTTCCATGATGTTACGTTGGTCGTACGCCGTGCGTCTGGACCTCCATACACGAGTTCGACCATCTGTGGCATGAAGCAGGAACCGACTTTCATTGGACCAGTGTACCCGTCTCTAGGATCTCATGTTCCAGTGTCTTCTTTCGTTGCACCACCTCAGACGCTCCTCTTTGTGGTGTGCAGTGAGGAGAGGACGTCTGACAGGTCTCCTAGCTTTCATGCCAGCAGCATACAGTCTCCTTTTGACGGTAGACATTGACACTCTATTGCGCGTTTCCCATTGCTGGCTGAGCACTCTGCTGTTGGTGAATGGAGATCTCCTAACAAGGCGTACTAGGGCTCGATCATCACGGGCAGTAGTCTTCTTCGGTCTTCCAGATCTAGGCCTGTCCTTCACCTCGTTAGTTTGCCCATGTTTTGCAATCAAACGACTGATTACAGTATGGTTAATGTTCAGCTGTCTGCCAATCTCTCTGCATGACATACCAGTGGTATGCATGCCTATGATTTGCCATTTCACACGATCTCTTAACCTTCGTCTTGCCATAGCGGTTCACAATCAAGAGCTAATTCTCTCTGTACAAATAAACCACGGTCATGAACACAAAATTCCTAATCTTGTCGCCTAAATCTGTATGTAATGTTCTACACCTCAAACTGGATTTTTACATAACTGAACACGTGTGCTGTTTCCAGCCACGCACGGACATCAAGCGGCGTGAAGTCATGCATGCATGTGCATTTCGTACTTGGAATTATGTCAGCTAACGCGGGGACAAAAATTATGGCAGCCTAGTTGTACCATCATGTTTCTACGGTCTATTGTTTTTGCTGGTGCTTAACTTTTGCACAGGTGTATATGTTACACTGTACATGACTTCACTCGCCATCATAATTAAAACCATAATGATAAAAGGCATGTCAAATAATAATAATAATAATAATAATAATAATAATAATAATAATAAAGATAATAATAATAATAATAATAATAAGAAGAAGAAGAAGAAGAAGAAGAAGAAGAAGAAGAAAACCTGACTGTCTGGACTCGCGCACACATCTGCTGTTAGACAGTCAGTCAGTTGCCAGCGAGAAAATAAATTTTATACTTATTAATCAATGTCGTTAGAAGATATCGACGACGGGGGGCTGAATCCACGATTGGCAATAGCGCCAAACAGCATCACACTCACAGGTTGCCAACATATAAACGTCACAGAAATGTGGCGTTAGTCTGGTGGCACCGTTTTTGTGTTATGATGCTCTATCGCCAGGTATGGACTCGATGCCCCGTCGATGCTAAATGTCACAAAGACCTGCATAGATTAGCAGATATGGCATTGGCTTTGGCTAGCATGTACAGAAATTGACCAAGTGGTTATGTGACCAAGCTAATGCTGACCTCATAATTACCTACAAACGGTATAGAATCCAATCATAGTTATCTTTGTCATATTGAAGATTTTGGATCTCCGTGTTCTGACTCAAGATTACTTCGCTGGTCCCGTTTCGCTATCGGCAAGCTTATGATGTAACGGTTGCAGCGACAACTGGCTAGCCGATGGCGGAGAAGGATTCAGGACAGTCTGGCTCGCCTCGTCGAGAAGATGATAATGACGATATTTATTATAAGACTGCTGGGCCTATTCTGACTAAGAAGATCAGGCAAGGATCGGATGTTGCTTCCGACTCAGTGCTCAGATTCGTAATGCTACTTGCTACTGGATAGAGTAAACCAAACTATTGTCTCACATAAACGTAAGATGATGTGTTTATTAAAGCTAACTGTACAGAATTTTACAAGGTAATTTAAATTGGAGCAATACCGCTCAAACAACAGACTAGTACCTACTGGTACAAAACAAGTAAGTTCCTACCGCTATTCTATCGCTACTTACAAAAACTGAACATCAACGATATGTTCAGTGAATCGAGATGGTGGATTGATTAACTTTCCATAGCTGAAAGTGTACCTTTTATAGTCCTCAGATTCTGAGGTTCTATACATATCTAAATAATGAGATTCCTGCTGAATCCGTTTTAATGATTCTTCTAGGTACGTTATAAGCACAGCTTGATTGGCCCGGACAATCAGTCCACCAATCAACTTCTGCTTATTCCTTCCTAGAAGTTCCTACCTAATAAATGTTGGTCCTCCTGACCAATCAACGACCTTTCATTTCGTTGTTGGATGCAAAACCTATTCTATATAATTCTTTGCTACAGAGTTTGATCGACGCTCATTGATTATGACGTCGTCCTGACCAATCAAACTCTGTGCTATTCTTCTATGGAGATGATGCCTCACATAGACAAAGTGGTGGTAGCTAGTTCTGATTTGATGCGATCTGTCAGCTAACTAACAACATTACAGAATGTGTTGTTGTTGCATGCCACTGTATGAGTGACATATAGTTGATATACAATTTTCGATTATGTTATTCATTCCTACAGGACGCTACAATGTCCATGCCCTGTCGATTGCCTATCGATGGATAAGCCTGTAGGATGCTAGGGTGAATAGGCGCATGAGCTGTATGATCTCATTGCCAGCTGATGTTGTTCTATTCTCATGTGAGAATCTGGAATGCCTACGTCATCAACTAAGTCCTCTTGTCACGTTCGATTCTGCTGATTACTATACATTGATTATTTTCTAAACTATCGAGTCCAACGACTGCTGAATATTATAAAAGTGTGTGCCGATTGACCAGCAACAACTTTCATCTAAACTATTCCCAAATACGCATCAACTCAGAACCGTGGGATCTATTCTAATCAATTCGACTATTTCAATTATGATCATAAAACTGTATCCAACAAGTCCGAGTGTGCTATATCTGTACACCATCCATGTACTGGAAACTTAAATATTAATAACATCATCAGCACTGGCTGATGTAATTCATCGAGTTAAATATATAGTATAAAATGTCAACAGGTCCATTAGCTCACCTGGTATTTTCAAAGTATAATTTCTTCGGGACTTACTCGGAAATATAAGACATCCGGCGGGGTCATGACTCCCACAAGAAAATCCCATACTTACAATATATGTATTTGGAGCCGGTTTTAGTATACTGAGTCAGCATCATCATCATCATCGTTCACGTTATTACCCTCATAACCATCAAGAAACATATGATAGCGGATATGAAAGCGGCGAGTTTCAACTTCTTAAAAATAAAATTACTGCTACCGCTGCAGCTGCTACTACCGCAGCTACCGCGTAAATGTTGCTGTTGCCACTGTTACTGCGGCTGATGCTGCTGCTGCAATTCCTCCCGTTTCTACTGCTGCTGTTGGTACTCCTACCACTACTACTACTACTACTACTAATACTACTACTACTACTACTACTACTACTACTACTACCACTACTACTACTACTACTACTACTACTACTACTACTACTACTACTTCTACTACTACTACTACTACTACTACTACTACTACTGCTGCTGCTACTACTACTACTACTACTACTAATACTAATACTACTGCTGCTACTACTACTACTACTACTACTACTACTACTAATACTAATACTACTGCTGCTACTGCTACTACTGCTACTTCTGTTACTGCTGCTACTACTGTTGCTGCTACTACTACCACTACCACTACTACTACTACTACTACTACTACTACTACTACTACTACTACTACTACTACTACTACTAATACTAATACTACTACTAATACTACTACTACTACTACTACTACTACTACTACTACTACTACTACTACTACTACTACTACTACTACTACTTTTTTTCTTCCTTTTTTTTGAAAATCCGACGCTGACGCAGTGCTGGTGCTGCTGCTTCTGCTGCTTCTGCTGCTACTACTACTACTACCACTACTACTACTACTACTACTACTACTACTACTACTACTGCTCCTGCTGCTACTGCTGCTACTACTGTTGCTGCTACTACTACTACTACTACTACTACTACTACTAATACTAATACTAATACTACGGCTGCTACTGCTACTACTGCTACTGCTGCTACTGCTGCTACTACTGTTGCTGCTACTACTACTACTACTACTACTACTACTACTACTACTACTACTACTAAAGATCCGATAGCAAAACAAAACTTAACAAAGGCATTACTATTCAACCCAGGTGTAGTAGTAGACCTGTGTGGCGAGTGCAACTGTCCAACAAATGAAAAGTGCCTCGTCAATCAATGACAAATAAGTCAATCATTGACGCCAGTGGGCTGATTCTTTAAAGATCAGCGGGCGTAGTAGCATTTGGGTAGTATAATACATATAGTCGGCAGAAAAATTACAGAAAAATAAATGGCGCTCTTGTTCACATTTACGATTTACTTTATTGTAAGGTTTTGTAAATAGCCATTCAATCCATGTGTAGTAGTAGACCCGTGTGGCGAGTGCAACTATCCAACAAATGAAAAGTGACTCGTCAATCAATCACAAATAAGTCAATCTTTGACGCCAGTGGGCTGATTCTTTAAAGATCAGCGGGCGTAGTAGCATTTGAGTAGCATAACATATGTAGTCAGCAGGAAAATTACGGAAAATAGATGGAAATAGATGGCGCTCTTGTTTACATTTTTGATTTACTTTGTTGTAAGGTTTTGTAAATTACCCGGGAACAAATAACCCTATAAAACCCTGTGCAAGTTTCTAAAATTTGTGACGTCATCATACACGCGCTGAGCTGATTATGACGTCAAACGAGTTAGATGATGGATGAATAATCTGGAAAGCTGAATTCTGGCGAGGAACTGAATAAGGAATGAGTCCTCAACGTCAAAGAAACAGAAAAAAGAAAATTCTAATCTGTGTGAAATGTCTAGAATGAACAGATTATTTTTCTAGTATGAATATTTGATAAGCATCAAGTTAATATATATATATATATATATATATATATATATATAGCAGACCGTAATGCAATTCCTATTTGTTTATAACAATCGGGATTTCTGCTGGTTTTCCCTTTCTTAAAAATGCATATGGCTATGCTGTATTCTTACAGTTCATCAGCAGGCGATTTTGTGTTCACGACTGTGTGTTAGAAATGTACCTTTCCAGGTTTACCTATGTCCCACCCATCTCTAATTAAGCTCCACGATCCCTGAACTCCTTGACTGTCAATTTCCAGAAAAGCACACAGGTAAGCTGTATATTCAACAAACTGTTTATTACGTGGTGAAGAGATACAATTCGTACAACGTGTCGGACTATTAACCGTTAAGGACGCCAGTCATTCATGACATAATTAATTATGACGTCATCATAAACGTCATTTAGATGATTATGATGTCATATGACGTCATGTAATGGACGGATAAATTGGAAACATCCATTAAAACCCATGTTATTTGTACCTGTCTGTCCATGTTCTCGTTACTAAGAGTTATGTGTTCCATCACTGGAACGTGTAAAGTCATTTGAACATGAACTTGCCTTGTGTCTCTGTCTGGAAGCTGCTTTGAAAACCCGAGTCCATTTTCCATCACATGGGTGAAACCGCTTGGTACTTTAAACTTTACAGAACAGGAATAACACATTCTTTATGATGCAATGAATATTCCGTTGAATTTTTTTTTAATGAATTTGACAAGTTACATATTCATTCATTCATTCATTCATTCATTCATTCCTTTAATCATTGTTTAATTATTTTGTTTGTTTATTCGTCATTCACGCATTGATTCATTCATTTGTTCATTAGTTCATTCAATTATTCATTTGAGCAGTCGTTCGATTATTCATTCGTTCGTTCATTCATTTATTTATCCATTTGTTTATCCATTCAGTCATTCGTTTATTCATTAAATTGTTCTTTCATTCATTGATGCATTCATTTATTTATTCCTTCCTTCCTTCCTTCCTTCCTTCATTTATTGATGTATTGGAACACGATGTAGGCATTGACCTTTTAACCCTTGAATTTCTTAAGGAAACATTTAATTTTTCATAGAAAATGTCCATTTGCAGACCAAGAGAAGACAAATTTTTAAAATTTACAACTGGAATGACTGGCTCAGTTATCGAGCCGGTCATTCCAGTGGTAAATTTTTAAAAATAGTCTTCTCTTAGTCTGCAGATGGACATTTCGCAAGACCACTGCAGAAGCCGTTTTGGCTGATATGAGTGTTAAATGGAATTGTTAATACATCTATATCTCATAAATGGTAGGTCTATATCTGGTTAATACTGTAATCAATGGGAACATATGACATGTTATCGAATTCAATTGATTGTCCACATCCCGTCCCCACCCACCCAATCACCGCCCCCACCCCACCCAAACCCACCGCTCCCAAACCACAACCCCCACCCTCACCCCACCCACCTCACCCCACACACACCACCTCCCACCCCGCCCCCGCCCCCACCGTGAATACTCATTATACTTAGTTTATGTAAATCTCTGCTTACAATAACCCCTTTCCAGTTATCCATCATTCATATGACGTCATAATCAACTACGTAGCTTGCATGACGACGTCATAATCAATTATGTCATGAATGAGTTTGATAAGTCCGTCACGAACGCTTAATTAATGACGGACTACGCATTGCTGTACGAGTTGTATGTATTTACCATTTAATAAATATTCTGCCATAGGCAGCAACAGCACCCAGTCAAATTAGTTTCAAAGTATTCAACAGCTTACTCGTATTGTTCTCAAAATATGCATTATGATTTGTTGTTCAAGCCCTGTTGAACCTAGAATGTTATGGGTTATGTCCCCGTTCATTCATTTTCCAGTCAGAGCTATTTGCTGTAGACATTTTATGGAGAATTCCCGGGGGACAAGTGTATGTTCCATAGAACAAATGTTGCGAATCGCATTTGCTATGAAATGTAGAAGATCTGGGTAGATCCTGTATTGCCATCCACTTAATTACTCTCATAGCGCGAGCGTCTGTCTCCCAGGGGGAATTATGGTGTATATTTCCAGTTCTATTGACGCCGAGAATGACTACTATATGGAATTAGATCGACTTTGAAAGTCAAAGAGATTAATGTAAAATTGCCTGACATGTTTTCCTGACCATACATACACACGCACGCACCTCACTCAATTTAATATTCACTCGCCCCTCTATGTATGTATTTTTACCATTTCCTCATCAACCGTTTCACTGATGAATTCCCCAACTGTCCTTTTCAAGGCACAAATACAGGAAAACAGTTGACTACTTTGAAATTAATTTGACTGTAAGCCGTTACTGCCCTAGGCAAATTAATTCCAAAATATTCAACAGAGTAAACTATTATATCATAGAGAATTCATTTTTTTCAGGGATTTGTTAGTGAATTGGTTAATATAAGCTGCGTCCAGTATTCATGAATGGGACAGCTCAATAAAAGGGCATGTATATAAACGAATGTGGTCAGTGGTAGAATTTCTACTCTAACCATCTATGATTTAAATCTAAACTGAATGAGATTCACCATTTTATGCCGAAGCCGGCCAAAACCGGCCTCTGAAAGGGTTTTGAGGAATGTCCATTTGCACTCCAAGAGAAGAATACTTTTGAAAATTTACCACTGAAATAACTGGCTCGATTATCGAGCCTGTCATTCCAGTGGTAAATTTTCAAAGGTAGTTTTCTCTTGGCCTACAAATAGGCATTCAATAAGCAAATATTTTTATTTCTTTTATTAAATCTAGTTATTAAAGGGCACGAATGATCAAGCTTAATTAAAGAACACCCGTCACGTGAGCTCAATGTTAAGTACATAGTTTCTTAACTCTGGAAATCTCATTAGTTTCAAAGTATTTTAACAAAATATTCCATGCATCACATAGAATCTGTGATTTCTGGCCTCTTGAGATTAAAGGGTTAAGCTGATCCGTGGAACACGTGATTAACCCCTCGTGTGTCAACAGCGCCTCAAAGCGCTCAAAATGCTACTTTTATCAATTAATCCTTTCATTTGTCAAGATTTAAAAAAAAATTCATATATTTGCTCACTGAATAACCATTTGCTGGCCAGAGAACTGTTTTTGTAAATTTACCACTGGGATTTTGGAAAATATTTTTTATAGAGTTGGTCTTTTGACGGCTTGCCGATTATAGGGTTAATCGTCTAGGAAATCAAAAATGTTGCCTTGTCAGTGTCCATTTGCAGGCCAAGAGAAAACTATTTTTGAAAATGTACCACTGGAATGACTGGCTCGGTAACCGAGCCAGTCATTCCAGTGGTACATTTTCAAAAATAATCTTCTCTTGACCTGTAACTAGGCAGAACTCAAGACTACTGTAGAGGTGGTGGTACCATGATAACGACAAGTTGACACGAGAGGGATTAAGATTAAAGTGGTAAGGACGTATATGATGGAAAATAGACTACTTAGGTTTTCCATAGAGCTTACAACTATCCAGACAGAAACATATGGAAGATAGACATCCAAATCACATTACGCATTCTATCGTTCAAACAAACAAAGTTTTGTAACAAGAACATAGACAGCCAGGTAAACAATAACGTAGATTTTAATTAATAACGCCAGTTGTTAATGTCTCAGGAATTACAGATGTGGGCATACAATTGTTCACGCTAAATCTGATAGGACATAGGAATGCGGTACAAAATTCCCAAGATGGAATGAAAATTCGCCAGACATCACCATTGGCAGGGGAAAATATCAACATCGCCTTGAATTCATGCGAACTTGGTACTTATTAAGCAGTATACAACGAAGATAATGTGCCCAGTCTAGATCTTTTAGACTGATTAGATAATTATTTTTCCGTGGCATTAACGTTTCCTTGAGTTCTGTCAATTAACATCGCTTGTGAACAAACGCATTTTCCTCGATTATTCAACCAGACCTCCACCTCACATCGCGTGGAGATCACATTGTATTCTCATTCACAACAGGTAGACTCTTAATTTCTTATGACCTGAACCAGTCTGTCACTGAAGCATCTGACGTCATAACCAAACATGTCACATGTCATTTGATGTCACAATCGAATTCATGTTGGCCTGTCAGGAATGTGTATTAAATCTACGCCTTTGATGAACTTGTAATTTAATAAAGATTCTATTGAATATTTTGAAATTAATTTGTCTTAGAGCTGTATCACCTTCAAATTATTACACCACTTACCAGCATAATTACCTTGAAATTTAGATTCTGAGATTTCATGTTTCAACATTTGAAAGTTTCACAACGATTCCAACACGCTTATAGAGTGTGCAGGGCATAGCTATAAATAGATCCCGGTGGGACATAGCTATACATGGATCCCGATGGAACATAGCTATAAATGGATCCCAGATGGACATAGCTATAAAAACATAATGGCGGGACATGGCTATAAATGGATCCCGGTGGGACATGACTATACATGGATCCAGGTGGGACATAGATATACATGGATCCAGGTGGGACATAGCTATACATGGATCCAGGTAGTATATATGGAAATAGATTCCTCCATTCAGTTCGTCATGTGTTACGTCACTTGCGTGTTTATGATGAGGCACATGTGGTCACGCCTAAGTTAACGTCACACAAATATGGCAGGCATTATGTACGTGAAATTTCCTTAAATTAAAATAAAATGTTTGACCTTGTGTGGAAGCACTATTCTTTCCCTTTGTTAAGGACACGTAATAATGGAGTCTGTGTCATAATTCAATGTTCTACGCCCAGGGCCAGATTACCCACCAGGCTACTTAGGCTACAGCCTAGGGAATCGCCCTTAAGGGGGCCTCGTACTTTAAACAAAATAAAATTTAACGGTTTTTTCTATGGGCTACGTAACGCAACGAAGAGACAAAATTGGCACCATCTACACTACAGTTAGAATGCAGTCGTCTTGATTAATGGCCATTTGCAGTCCAAGAGAAGTGTAGTATTGAAAATTTACCGCTGGAATGACCGGCTCGGTAACCGAGCCAGTCATTCCAGTTGTAAATTTTCAATACTACACTTCTAGCCCGACATGAGAAGCATATTTTCGTAAATTTCACAAGTAAATTTACAAAAAAATTGTCTTCTGTTGGCCGGAAGAAATTATAATTAATAGGTCTAGAATTGAATCTCAGAGAGAAAATGGGGCCGAGGGCCTCGCACCACGTTCAGCCGGCACTGTCTACGGCAAACTCTAACTGGCAAACCATGGGCTACAACAGACCTTTCTAGTTTATCCATCCAGCATATGACGGCATAATCGACTAGGTGGCGTGTAGGATGACGTCATAATCTTTACGTCTCGATTTAGTCCGTCTTAAATGCTTTACTTTTACTATTTAATAAACATGCTATTGAATATGTTGATTCTAATTTGACTGAGCACCCAGTCAAAGTAGTTTCAAAATATTCAACAGCGTAGCTGTTTAATTTTCTGTTTAGCTAGAGGTGGGCGGAACATAGCCAAAGTTGGAAACGCATTGGTTGAATTCTATAGTCTTTTTAGCTATCTATGAGCTTAGCATTAATTTGGTCCCATAAAGCACCCAGCTAATTTCTGTGCAAGATATCCTATAACAAATCTTCTCACGCCACGGGACACTAAATACAAAAATAGCTGTTCTTGTTTGCAAATGTCTGACTGTCTGAGTGCAGAAGACAATGTATATGCGCTAGACCATACAATTCAGATGTTTTTATATAATTATTGGATATGAACTTTGTCATTAGTGTTTTGATGATAATGGCCACCATTCCGATCCATTCTTCATTCGTGCATTGCTAATATAACAACATCTGCGTGTAACCCCTGAAGTGGCAGGTTCTCAATTATAAGACAACCATATGGGGTAGGCCGTGTAATAGTCCGAACCTCTACTGACGAGAATACGTTGGTACAATAGTCAGCAACAGCTTCTATTCAAAATAGTTTGAAAAATATTCAAAGACAAGTTGCCATTTCTGGTCTCGAAGGTTTGAAGTCTTGAAGCTTAGAAAAGAAGTGTTTGGTTGATGTAATTATTGTAATCGATAATAATCACTTTGAGATACACGTAAGTTTTTCATAGATGGAAAGCACAATGATAATGGTGATGGAACCACGTGATCAAGTTTTAACAATTGGCAGTTATTGTTTGTCCATCCATCATATGACGTCATAATCAACTACGTGACGCATAGGATGACGTCATAATCAATTACTGCATAAATGACTAGATTTAGTCCGTCTTAAACGGTTAATAGTCCGGTAAGTTGTGCGAATTGTACCGTATGTCTTTACCATTTACTACGCATTCTGCCGAATATTTTGAAACTAATTTGGCTGGGCGCTGTTGCTGCCATCGGCGGCAATATCACCCAGTCATATTAGTTTCAAAATATTCAACGTCCTACCTGTATAGTTTTCTGAAAATTGATAGTCAGGAAGTTCAGGGACCGATCGATCGGGTTGTTAGTGGAGATTAACTAGATATGAGCTTTTCTGAAAAATTGTAGTCAATGTGTTCAGGAATCGATCGATCCCAACCCGGGGCAAGTGTTGGTGGAGTTTAGCTAGAGGTGGGCGGGGCATTGCTAAAACTGGAAGGTTTTGACCCAGTGTTTAGTACATTCGTGTTGTATGACACGTGCAGGAAGCAAACATCGCATATCTCATTCGTGATAAAGACCAGCAAATATCCCTCTGCAAAATTAACCCATTACGCAACTGCATTCAAATACTGTAGCATTATTGAATGGATGTCTTGTGGAATATTTTGAAAATAATTTAACTGAATGTTGTTAATACTGTGATATCGACAACCTTCTGAGAGATTGTTCCCAGAATATGATTTTTGATTTTTGTCTGAAGCCACGTCGAAACCAGAATTGCATATGTATGTTGCTGTTAACTTCATCCTTATTCGTTGGGTTTTTTCAAAACTATTTCCTTAGACAGCTTATGGGGAATTCCATAGAGGCGTGTCTTTATGGAAAGAATCGTGAGTCGCATTTGATAAGAAATATAGAATATGTGGGTAGTTGTATCTATTGAGGAACGTGTAATTACTCTCATAGTATCAGTCACTGTCCTCAAAGTGAATTATTTTCTATATTTCCCGTGTATATAGACGTCCTGAAGAACAGCTATACAGGATTAGATTGACTCTTAAAGTCAAAGAGATTACTGTAAAATGCATTCCTGACCACTCATATGCGTGCGCACACGCCACCCTATGCCGTGCACAAGAACTCGCAAATGTACGCAACCACGTTGTACGCTCCATGCCACGTCACACTATGCCACGCCATGGTACGGCGCGCACACTCTCGCACGCATACACGCACACGTGCACGTACGAACCAGCTCAGCCATGCAACCACGCACACACGCAATGTAGCCTTTCTCAAACAAACCACATCACCAATGAATGCCTGTGGTAGTCAGTCAGACTGGTTATTTTACTGGTTATTATTCGATTAGTCACGTGATATTTTACGCGTGACTATGATGGTAATTTGAGTCCATTGTAAAACATAAGTACGTGAAGTAGCGCTACATAAAGATATCGGCTTTTGTGTAGTTGACAATAAGCTAATTTTGCACAAATAAGAATAATGAACACGCCATTCTTGCCAACATTGAGAGCCATATATTGATGGACATATTCGCTTCACCTAAAGTCTTCGTGTAAAAATCTGACATACATGGCAAAATTTACGGCGATGGTACACGCCCGTCGATATCAGCTTCCGGTCGTGTGACCCTCTAACGATATCTACTTCCTGTTATGTGTATTTCTGGTGAGAGAATTCCTCACATATTTGAAACACTCTCGCGAACCTGCCAGTTAAACTATAGCGAATTCACCCCTAATTGCTATATAATTTTTTTATTTGTGAAGTTTAATTAGGGATTGATGTCTCGAACTAATGTTCACCCCTTAGAAAATCATATTAATTTGTATGTAAGGGAATCATCATATGTTAATATTTATTTCGTTTCATCACGTCTAGCCACACGATTTAAGCCTCTAAAAGTATACAATTTTACCAAATTAATTTTCAAGCATTTTGGTGTGGTTGTGCACCTTTAGACCACTTTTATTTTGTCCTGTTTGGTCTCAGAAATGCTATGTTAAAAATCCCAGAAAATCCCCACGAATCTAAGTTGTTGAACATGTTGAATTTACTAGCCGAATGTATTAGTATCAAACAAGATAGGTACCAAAATAGCGGCATGAAAGTAGTATCGATGTTATAATATAATTATGATCCCAGGAAATTTTAAAAAGTGTTTTGACGGTAAAGTAAAAACTTGAAATGACACACATCGACATATATCATTCTATATAATTCCGACATTAGCAATTTCTGTTATTTTAACAGTTTGGTATGTTCACTCATTTAGGCCTACTCATTTTTGCTGAAATTTTACGACAGCTGTTTTTCTGTTTTCCACTGGGAATATAAATGACTGTATCCTTTGTGGTGGTGGTGGTGGTATCCAATGGACCTCTCCAAGTTTATCCATCGATCATATGATGTCATATGACGTCATAACCAACTAAGTACGTGTATGTTGACGTCATAATTATTACGTCATAAATGCTTCCGTCTTTAACTCTTAATATCCCGACACGTTGTACGAATTATATGACTCTACTATTTAATAAAAATGCTGTTGAATTTTTTTAATCTAATTTGACTGGGCGCTGTTGCTGCCATAGTCAACAACAGCACCCAGTAAAATTAGTTTCAAAATAGTTTTCTGGAAATTGATAGTTACGATTGAGGTGGGAGTGGAACTTAGTTAGAGTTGGGCGGGCCTTAGCAAAAACTGCAAAGTTCCATTGGACGCATATATTGTCACTAACAAACAGAAACTACACAGTCAATTGAGGAATCCCGTGATAGCTATGCCTCGCCCATCTCTAGCTAAATGTCTCCCAATGCTTTACCGTGTCGATCGAACCCTGAACTATACAGGTAAGTTGTTGAATAGTTTGAAACTAATTTGAGTGCCTATGGCAGCAACAGCAGCAAGTCAAATTAGTTTCAAAATATTCAACAGAATGTTTAATAATTAGTAAAGACATACAACAACAACAACAACAACAACAACAACAACAACAACAACAACAACAACAATAATAATAATAATAATAATAATAATAATAATAATAATAATAATAATAACACAACAACAACAACAACAACAACAACAACAACAACAACAACAACTACACCTCGTCCGTCATCACTTAAGCATTTGTGACGAACTTATCTAGTGACTACGTCATTCATGACGCCATTGATTATGACGTCAGCCTATACGTCACGTAGTTGACTATGAGGTCATGTGACTGATGGATAAACTGGAACCCTCCATTTCTAAATCGACTGCGTGTTGTTCAACAGTCTGATAGGTTTTGGGCCGGTCTATCCCCTTGCCTATTAATTGATCATGTCCTCGTGCGGAGCCTCAAGACAACGAGTGACTGAGCAATAAGGAGATGGACGGCCACGGATTATGGTGATGTATAGTGTTGCTAATGGACCGGTTTCAGCTATGTCCTACCCATCTCTAGCTAAGCTCCACCCACATCTCGCTCGTGTTGGGATCGATCGATCTCTGAACACCCTGACTATCAATTTCCAAAAAAACTACACAGGTGAGCTGTTAAATATATTGAAACTAATTTGACTGTGTACTGTTGCCGCCTAAGGCATCAGCTCCCAGTCAAATTAGTTTCAAAATATTCAACAGCATGTTTATTAAATAGCAAAGAATTACAAAGACATACAATTCATGCAACGTGTTGAACAATTTGAGATTTGATGACGGTCTATATGGAACCCTTTGTGGCGTAATGATTAGGACGGCATCATACACGTGCTGATCTGATTATGACGCCATACGAGGTCAGATGATGGATGGAGAGTCTGGAACGGTGAATTCCAGTGTAGCAGAGGTTAACAATGCCATACTGTAGCGTAGATCTGTTACGTTTCCAACACTAGTGAGCAATGACCCTTTCCAGTTTTAGCTATGGTCCGGCCATCCCTAGTTTAGCTACATCCACGATCGATAAAGAACGCTCTGACTATCAATTTCCAGAAAACTATATAGGTAAGCTGTTAAATATTTTGAAACTAATTTGAGTGGGCGCTGTTGCTGTCTATGAAATGTTTATTAAATGGTAAAGACATACAATTCCTACAACGTGTCGGACTATTAAGCGTTAAAGACAGACTAAATCGAGTCATTCGTGCCATAATTAATTATGACGTCATCATAGACAATATCACGTAGTTAATTATGGCGTCATATCATGGATGGGTACACTGGAAAGGTTCATTATACAAGGACCTGGCCGCAGCTCGTCAAAGAATGGATACAAAAAGTGAAGAGCTTGTTTAATCTCCTCGAGAACAAGCCCTTTTGGCAAGGATTAATCTTAGGAATATTGTAAATGGCATCTACTCATCTGGAAATGTGAAAGTTGATTAAGCTAGAAAGGTTGGATAGATGATTTTGGATACAACGATCCGGGAAACGTGTAGCAGCTACAGATTCCTGGGGAAAGAACAAACAATAATGACGGAGACGATGTCAAAGGTCAGCAGTTATGGTGATGATATTCGTATAGACCCGCAGCTACTAATTTTGCCATTATTGGCACGCAAAAGGAGAACATTTCGCTACGAACCCTGTACGTTCCCTCATGCGCTCTTTCAATGGGAAAGAATTGTTTGCTTAAAAGTCAGTAAGTCAGTGCTCGTAAATATCATCTGGGAACTAGCACCAGACATGTCTGGGGATGAGAAGATACAGCTAGATTCGGGTAATTGTAAATATGGCCTTTGATGGAGATGCTCTGCTGAATAGAATTCCTTGGGAAAACTGTCCAAACGTACAAAGTTATCTGACAGAAATACGTTGCATATGTGACAAAATGCAGACAACCCATTATAGGTTTTGATGGGCCGGAAATGGACCAGCAACAAATTGTTGACGTGTTCGCATGATGGCGGAAACTGTTACCGTTTCCCCAAGAATACAGATGAAGCAGGATTTTTGACAAACGAGGTGAACGAGCAACTGTTAATTAGTATTCTCAGTAATTACATATTGGATGCCGGCTCTGTTTGGTTACCATGCAAATGCTGATAGAGATTTGCTGATTGTGAGGAGTGCATTGCAGGTCAACGAGGATGGGGCCATAGTTCTTGTTTGTAATGACAGTGATCGAATAATGCTTTTATGCCATTACGCAAGAAGCAATCTCAATAAAATCGACATTAATCTAGTGCCAAATACAGTGCCGCCAGTGCGGTACGTAGACATCCACACAGAGATACGCTTGGAGAGCACGGGTGTGATGAAGTGTTGTTTGTACATGCCATCTCCAAGGCTATGTGAGTGTGGAAACGAAGGGACTGAGAGTACTCAGGAGTAATCAGTCATTAATCAAACATGTCACTGCCCACGACATGACTTGGTGTTCTGGGCCAGAGACATTTGAAGCTGGTGAAAGGACGATGATAGGTAACAGTAATCTCAACACATTAATGCCCCGGACATTTCATAGTTGCGAGAAGCAAAAATGCCTTTCCTCGCAAAGTTCTACCGCGTTGCTTACTTGGAGAGTATCATTAGATTCAAGCATAATAAGATATAGCACTGAATGCTGAGGTATGGTGATGGAAAGTGAATGAGGCGAGAATGATTCATGTCAAAACGGGCTTGGACGCTGCACGTAAGGAGTTACTTGAAATCATCGAGTGCACGTTTATAAAGGCTGTAATACAAAAACAAACATATATATTTATATATAAATTAGTGATGACCGCTTTTGTAAATTGTGAGACAATTTTGCCTAGACTAAATAGCAAATATAGTCTGATAGCAGAGTAGTATCCCAAGAACAATCACAGATACACAATAGACAGAAATCGATGTCTATGGTATTTGTACTCTGATATAAGGTCAGCATCTATTTGGTAACGTGCTCGATGTCTATGATTCAAACAAGACTGACTATGTGTGCTAAGAATAAATATACAT
>CM067363.1:70397654-70557654 GCA_034401795.1 Chaetoderma sp. LZ-2023a | reverse complement strand
TAATATCCTGATAAAATTGGTTCGTGAGCACCAACATTCGTCTCCTTAAGCGATAGTCTGTGACGTCATGTATGTACAGGTATAACACATTTTGCACCAAGTAATAACTTTCATGTAAAATTATTTAAAAACCCTGACTCAAAACTGTTGTTGTCTAAAGCGGCAACGTCTTCCAGTCAAATTTTTTTCAGAATATGAAGTAGTTTACCTGTATAGTAGCTTTTACAATACACTGCTAGAGTAGATTGCAACTCTACGATTGAACGCATGTATACAGAGGCGATCGGAATCCTTGGAAAACCATTCAATTTCTTTAAGGGCATGATGAAAATCTATAAATTGCATACACCGTTTATCTATAGCATATTCTATCACCTGAATAATGTGTACAAATGAGGTTTACTTCAATGTTGCCGTCCAGTATATCTTTGAGCTAAGAATACCTTGATTATAATATCATATGAACCTCTATCATTGTCACTAGTGGAACATTAAGTGCCAAGATTTAACCTGAATATCAATCTGACTTCCTGTGAAGGTTTCGTGGGCACAATGTTTTCATAATGTCCTCACGAAGTGACTTTAGGCAAAAGTAATATATGAGTGGATTTATGACGCTGTTGTAGAATATGAAGAAAAGCAAGACTGCAAACAGATTATCCGATAAATTGTTGTAATTTTCAACTCTCCCCTGCATCACGATCATATAACTAAAGGCCGGGAACCAGGCTATGAAGAAGAGCACAATCACTATGGTAATAACTCGAGCGTCTGTGTTTCGCCTTTCCTGTTGGACCACGAGTGACTTCCCCTGTTTACACGTGACCGCGATTTGTTTTCCCACATGTAGAAGGAATATTGAAGTGCACGGGATAATTGTTGCCACGATTAGAAAACACAGATCCTTTATATTGCTATCACCAATGAAGGTACACACTGTCACCATAACACCATTGTGCAAGTTAGCCACTCCTGTAAAGTAGCAAACTAGTGCAATCATAAGAATCAGGACAACGGCCCAAATTATGAGACAGAACTTAAGGATGAATTCTGGGGTGATTCTAGCCCGCGCAGCAAGTGGATATGTCAATTGATAAAACCGAACAGCCGCGAAAAACACCAAATGATAATCGCTTGTGTATATACCTAAACCACCGATAAACATAACGAGTTTGCAGCTATATGGAGATTCTGGAAGTAACATCGTAGGAAAAATAAATACTGAGTATAATATAGCTGCACTACTAGAAAGAAGATCTGTAAATGCCAGACTTGTTAACATCATAAATGTTGGAGAGCTGTATTTGTGTGTCTTCAGAAAATAATATATCAACATCATATTGAACAAACAGCCTGAACTGCCTAAGATTATCGGCAACTCTTGAAAGAAGAAACTTGGTATGCCTTCAAAATATCTTTGCATGTCTGAGTTATTGCCGCTGTTGGCCATGGTTAGGAAATGTTAGTCTGCTAGCACATCTGGCAAATAATTGGAGTACTTATAAAGATGCGAATGGAGGAGATGTTTGATGATTCGTGCTCTAATTGATATAGATATAAACATAGATTAAGTAAACGATCTTAGAAAAGTCAACCGCCATTCAGTTCTATGCTCAAAAGGTTAAAATGTTTCCAAAAACATAAGTTAGTACAATTTCTAACAATTTCTAACACGGTGTAGGAAATGTTCTGTTAAAGATGTTGACTTGATTTCATTGGAAGCCATTGCTGCATTGTCTTCCAATCGAATTGTGTTTAAAATGTCCAACAGTACGTTTTATTTTGTGTTATTATGGATACATGTTAATTTATCCATGAACTCTACTGTAGCTGAAATAGAGATTGATAATTATACAGCACCACATTCATATTCAGGAAATGGTAAAATCACGCTGACTACCTTTAAAAAACATTACACTAATGATTTTAGAAAGCAAAATAAAAATATAATACACGGGAAAGTTAACATATATTTTTAATTTCACGTCAGAAATTCGCACAGTGAGTCAGTGAAGCATTTGTCGTTAGAATTCTGATACGTTGTGCCTTATGGACGAATCCAAAGGGCGCGTGGAGGCTTCCAGAACTACAGAAATAGCGGATCAACTATCACTCTAATGCTATGGCAGATAAAGTGAACCACAGCGAACCGATCTACGACGACGTAGCGTCGTTATGGAGGTGAGATAGGTAGCTGAATTCAAGTGACACCGTGGGGGAGAACGCAAACGTTTCAACCCTTTAACACACTTATCAGCCAGAAACGGCATCAGCAGTGATCTTGAGAAATGTCCATTTGCAGGCCAAGAGAAACCCATTTTTGAAAATATTTACCCCTGGAATGACTGGCTCGATAACCGAGCCAGTCATTCCAGTAGTTAATTTTCAAAAATAGTCGTCTCTTAGTCGGCAAATGGACATTTTCAATGAGTAAATTGAATTTATAAAACAAATTCGAGGGTTAAATGGTTAAGGCGGTTGGAAACAGAGAAACTCAAATGACTATGATGTGCGTGATTCGTGAAGCAGTGGGAGCGATAGGGATACGAATTAAAGTAGCATAGTAACATTGGACGGGTAGAGTGTCGGAGAGAGAGAGAGGCAATTCAAAAAAGATAATACATTGTATGTGCGTAATTATGTGCATAAAATGCTTCTCCTGCCAAATATAAATGCACGAGGTCAAATTTATAAAATAAAATAAAAGTTTCTTAAATTTAGAGATTTATAATCTGAGTTTGGACTCTGCTTTTAGCAACGTCAAATAGAACGTGAATTAATCAAGTGTTATATGTCATTTTTCATTATGTTAATTATCCATAGTTCTACGTCTAACAGCAATGTACAAACTAAAACAAATAAATAATACATCGCAATAATTAAAGCAATGTAGAATATTTCTAATGTACAAATATGATTCTAGTAAAGCCTGCTTGATAAGACCACCTTATGAATACCAAAACCTCTAAGCAGATATGATTTATGTATAGGTTGCCATAGAAAATGTGTTTTGCGGCAAAAATATAGCCATTTCTGAAGCAGGACAATCACCACCCTCTGAACTGTCTGATAGCAAATTCAATGGCCAATAACCATGAAGCTGCTGAATATTTTGATAACAATTTGACTGCCACCAAACTCTTTCTGTCTAATTATTTTTAGTAGGTCCAGAGATAAAACCCTAAGAATATGTTGCTTGCAAAAACCGACCCGTGAGACGGGTAAACAGCCACATTCTGCTGATCACAAATGTTGTTTGCTTTGTTATCACCGACCAAGACTACAATTTTCGTCTTATCCTACATGTCTCCTATTTATCTACAGGTACACCGATTGATTGATTAACTAATGCTTTATATGCTGTTTTTCTACATGTAATGAGAGGTAGGTCGGTAATCATGTTTGTATGCTTGAGGTTGTTGGACTTATGTACAACATTGATCACGAATATTACAATCTCATCAATGAATTCGTTTATATGTGCAGTTCTGTGAACTACAAAGTATATGGTATTGATGATAATACGGATACGAGGTTACATGCGTATCCTTGATGCTGTATAGCTATAGCAGCTGGGCAGCTCCAACGGCATCGCTAGACAAACAGGATGCCCGCCACCGCAAACACTGAACACAGATGGCCAGACAGTATAATTTTCAGTGATGCAGTATACAAGATGTGTAATACGTTGCCACTGTCTGTAAAAGTCGCCCAACAAAGATGGTCCATGTTTGGTCATGTGCTAATGATATCAGAAGACACACCAGTACAGAGAGCCTTGGAATTCGCCCTACATGGAGCCAGTAAATACAAAGGCAGGAAAGGACGTCATTGCATAAATCTGTTATGTGCTACGCGGTGACCTCAAGAAAGCAGGACTTGGTACACTCAGACCAAGAATGGCCATGTGGAAGCTAAGCATTTTGGCAGAAGACAATACACAGTGGACAAACGCGAAGACAGACTGAGTGCAGCTGTATGATGTTTCTACTAATACAGCCACAGAATACAGTAATAATACATACAGATACAGCACATTATGATGGAAATCATCCTTGTGTACAAAAGTTCTACCATCATCTTGCGGTGTGTGACCTATTTTCTGGATAGTAGAGGTTACTTTTCTCATTAGACTTATTAGTAGATTATAAAGTTGTGCCCTCCTTTGAGCGATTTATACCAAATCTGTTCAAATTTTGTGAAAATTAAGTTGATTCGATACTAAACTCAATGAACATTTGGTGGCTGGCCTCGTTTGTGTGGACAGAATATTTTTTTGTAGTTTGTTTGTCCGTCACGGACAGATCCGATCATGTATAAGACGTAATAATCAATTACGTATCAAACAAAATGCGAAATGAATGAACTTTTAATAGTCCGTCAAGTGTAGGAAATGCATGTCTTTACTATTTAATAAACTTTCTCTTGAATATTTTGAAACTAATTTGTTTGGTCTACGGCAGCAACACCGCCAAGTCAAATTAGTTTCAAGATATTCACCAGGTTACCTGTATATTTACCTTGAAATTTGGATTCTGGGAATTCAGGATTTAAAGTATATAAATCCCAAAACGTGCAAAGCATGGGTGGAGCTTAGCTAGAAATGGGCGGGGCATACATAGAGATCTGTGCATCAATTATCTCAAAGTGTACATATGTGTTTATTCCGGCAAGTTTCCCTAGGTCAACAGTATGAAACTTAGAGTGTATGGCTACTGCAGTATAGGTGTGCAGTAATGCCCCTCTTTTGGTCTCCGTCATGGGCATGTTTTATCGATGCACCAAGTTTGTAATGGACCTTTTCACTTTTAGCTATACCCCGCCCATCTCAATCTAAGTTCCACCCACACCAGGTCTGTGTTGGGATCTCTGAACTCCCTGCTGTTGAATATTTTGAAACTAATTTGACTGCAACAGCGCCCAGTCAAATTAGCTTCAGAATATTCAACAGCATCTTTATAAAATATCAAAAACATGCAATTCGTCCAACGTGTCGGATTATTAAGCATTAAAGATGGACTATTTGGAATCACTCATGACGTCATGATTATGACGTCAGCATATACGTCACTTAGTTAATTATGATGCCATTTGACCTCAGATGATCGATGGATAAACTTGGAACGGTCCATTAGTGCCGCTAAACTAATTTCATATGATTTGGTTCTGATACCCAGGAAGTTACCAATCTTGTAGCGTGGCAATCCTACTTCTCATTAAGGTCGTGTGATAATACGCTAGAAGTATTTCTCTGGCATTGTACGATGGACTCATCTAGGTCACGTTGAGATGACTATCTCGCGATTTTAGTGACTAGAGTACCAGCAACTCGTTCTTAACAATCGTATCGAGATAATACAGAGGGATTTCCGAGATCAGTGATCTCGGCATCGTGGCCAAATGGATAGACATCGTTTCACCGTCCTTTCATTCTTCAACCTCTGTCTTGACACCGTTCTATTTATTTCCTATCGATCGCATATATTATCCCCTCATCTGTGCATACATAGCATGAAAACCTTTTTAAACTTATCCAGTCATAAGTTGTTTCAAATCCACATCACCAACAAGAATATATATATAAATATATATTCGGAATTAATATCAAAATTTATGATATTAATGTAAGGTGGCTGGTCGTCGCTAAAGCTATCCTCTCCTTCGAGTCCCTCAAGCCCTGGACCGGAGCGCCCATCAAGCGAGAATGTCCGTCCACCAAGGCGGAAGCTGTCCACACCCGTGAGTCCTCCTTCAGATATCTGTCCTGCTCTCGGGGCTTGCCACGCCATCTGCATAATGTGAGTTTGGGACTCCCCCACAAACGTTTTCTGACCAGAGTGGTCAGCTGCCTCTTTAGAGACGTGTAGGTCCGGCCGGACATTTCCGACATGGTAGTGTGCATGAGTTCGATGAGTCCTCAAGAGGGCTGATTTCTCTCCAGCAGTAGGTATGCTGGTCTCGTATTTGCTGTCCGCAGGCGGAAGATGGTGACTAGGAGTGGTCATTCCTTTCTCAGTTCCTTGTGCGATATACTTTAGTCTTAGCGGAGGAGGGTTGCGCAGATGTATGCGTGCATTCCAGCATAAGCGGTCTGAACAGCAGAACAGTGGAAGTGGTTAGACTGAAGTTGTCTTGGTTGTAGAGAAGGTGGTAGTGGTTCCTGTGGCAGTGATTTCTGTAATAGAGTCTTCTGTGAAGGTGGCGTTGGCTGTGGTTCGGGTGGCGATGAGCGAGGCGAGCCTATGGGGATACGCCTAGTGCGTCTTAGTGATTGGTGTGAAGTTTAGGCGGCGAAATAAGAAAAGAAAATGTACGGGTCACAAGACCCGTGGGAGCGGTCGAAAGGATGGCAGGGGTTGTTCGAGGCCTAAAACAAGAGGCGTCCTTGGGGAGAGGTCTTACGTAGCATGATGCGATATCGCGATATCGAAACGATTCGCTACAGCCTGACTAGTCAGCAACGAGGTCGTGAGTGAGCCGAGCTGAGGGACGCAGTGAACCGAGGGACTCAGATTTCCTAGTCCTAATGATATTTCCTACCCAAAGATGGCTCTTGGCCAAGCCGAAACAGCGCAGATCGAGGTGCCAGAATGTACTGGTCAATTGCGGGGGCTTCAATAAGAGATAACCAGGGTGTGTTTACCGTATTGGATGACAGGAGTCATGCACGTGACTTAATGAGGGGAAGGGGCTTATGGACATCCTCTACATCTAACATCCAATCAATTGTGGCAGGCAATTTCGCTGGCGACTTTACACTTATTTATGGGCTGTCGAAGGGAAATGCAAGGGGCATACTGAACAAGCAAAAGAAGCAGCCTTTTTGGCGAGGAAGTCCACGAAGTGCTGAGGGTGTCACCCGCTTAGAAAAGCAGCAAAAATACTGAGCGTCATTATTGGTGTTTGTGAATGTTTGAAAAAGTGGCACCGCTCCAAAGCCAATATTCGTCTTCATATTGAGCGCCGCGTTGATCGTCATCTGCAAGTTACAGCTAAGACGGGCGACCTCCTATAGAACATTCCTTGAGACGAAAAAAATGGAATGGCCGCCATAAAGTGGTAAAAGGAATAATAAAGCTGCGTTTAAGGCAATATATCTAGGACTCTGTGAGAAATAGAGAACTAGATCAGTGAGCACATTTAAGGATTTGTCATGCACAGTTCAAGTACTAAAGCGCAGTAGAAAGTTCACCGTCACTGTAGAAAAAGAGTGTCACGGATGCGGGGTCTAGGTTTTTCTATTGTGGGTGTTGCTGGCTTTTAACTGACCTTGGTAGGTATATTCCCAAGGCAGAACGTCGCGAAGTGACTTAATCCTCTACAGCCAGTGCTCACAAAAGCCAGACAAGCAGTACTTCTTAGAGTGGATGAAAGTTCAGGCGGTTCCAAGAAAGGCGGTATGGAGACTGGAGAGAGTATGGTTATTCCACGAGGAAGTCAGGTCACGACAGCAGCATAAAGAAAAGAGGAACGGTGGAATCAGCTGTTTCTAGAACGTTCTTTCGTCGCAGGAGAAATGTCCTTCAGGACAAGATGATAAGAAGCAGCGGAAGCCGAACTTGGTCGGAGACGAAGTGGCAGAGCGAGCATCTTTTATAATCTCAGCTCTGCATCTCATTATCTTTTGACGAATGGCTGGCTTTCTTACGATATCGCCAGCTCAGTCTTTAAGGAAGCGCCAACCTCAGCAGCGTCCAGCAGGAGTTAGCGAGGTGAATGGCGAGGTCGTATAATATATTATACTTTTGTGGGTACACGCAGGGATTCAGGATTCGGAGAGTTGCTTTCCTCTTGTCTTGGCGTGCCATTATCAGCACGAGGAGGCGGAATCTTCAAACTTTCCAATGGTACCAAACATTCTCGGAACATTTATACAAAGATCATACATACAACCTAAAAGTGTCCACTCAGTCATCGCAATCGGGCGAACGCGATATGAAAGAAAATCTGTCTATTACTGGGGTACTCCCAGTGGTCTAGCGCATGCGCAGAGGGAGCAAATCATATCAGACATTCTTGCCTTCGTGCGTGAATTCAGTATAACCATCCGTAGTGCGGCCGTATCATACCCCAGGGAGGCGGATTATCGGTTCTGGGTTGGCTAGTCCTTCCCGGTATCCTACAACACAGGTTTTAGTCTTTAATACTTTGAATACTGATTGTGGATTCGACATGGCAGGCATAGACGCTTTAACATCATTTGTGGTTATTGGTTAATGATAATTTGCAGCCAAAATCAATTTTCACCGACTTCACTCATGCTCAATAATTAGGTTCCTAACTGACCATGCAAATGGTCATGTATCCTGCGATATTGGAACCTGGATAAGTCCGTCAGAGTTTATAATTATGTCGAAATCTGAACCTGTCGGAAAAGATAAAGAGAGAGAGAGAGAGAGAGAGGGGGGGGGAGTCGGGTGTTGTCTGTATGTGTGTGGCTGCACGCGCGCGTGTGCGTGCGTGCGTGCGTGCGTGCGTGCGTGCGTGCGTGCGTGCGTGCGTGCGTGCGTGCGTGCGTGCGTGCGTGCGTGCGTGCGTGCGTGCGTGCGTGCGTGCGTGCGTGCGTGCGTGCGTGCGTGCGTGCGTGCGTGCGTGCGTGCGTGCGTGCGTGCGTGTCTGTGAGTGTGTGTGTGCGTGCGTGCGTGCGTGCGTGCGTGCGTGCGTGCGTGTGTTTGCGTGCGCGCATGCGTGTGTGCGTGCGTGTGTATGTACGTATGTGCGTACATGTGTACGTGTGCATGCGCGTGTGGTTGTGTATGTATGATTAGAAAATCATTTCAGGCATTATTACAGTCATCTCTTTGACATTCAAAGTCGATCTAATCCCATATCGGAGTCTTTCACGACGATGTCAAAAACACAGGAAATCTAAATCCTAATTTCTCCTCGGAGACAGAGGCCTTATAAGAAACTGCCCAGATCTTCTACCATTCTTATGAAATGCGACTCGCAACATTTGTTCTAAAGGCGTGCTGTAAAGTCTGGCCTCTGGGGTATTCCCAATACACCGTCTGCAAGAAATAGCATTGAAATGAAAATGAATGAGTAGGACCCTAACTCATATACCTCTCTTTTCAACGGCGGGGTGGGGCTGGAAACTAAAATATGATGGATATGCTAAGAACAATTTGTCTGAAAGTTGTCGATACATATGGTATAAATAAACAACATTCAGTAAAATTATTTTCAAAATAACCTGAAGGACATTGATTCGATGATGATATATTATTTTAATCCTTTAATGACTAAATTTGATCAAAAAAATTAAATTATTTGTTTATTGAATGTCCATTTTCAGGTCAAGAGAAACACTTTTTTTTAATTTACAACTAGAATGACTGGCTCCGTTATCGAGCCAGTCATTCCAGTGGTAAATTTTCAAAAATTGTCTTCCCTTGGCCTGAAAATGGACATTTTTTAAGACCACTGCATAGGCCGGTTTTGGCCGGATTCGTTAAGAAAGGTTTAATGCACTTGTGTAATGGGTTAACATGTACAGTTGATGAATATTTCCTGGTGTTTGTCTCGAATGGGGTATGCGATGTTTGCTTCCCCAACACAAGTCATCCAACACCAAATGGAATAAGCACTGGATCAATAGTAACGGCCATTGAAAGCGGAGATTTACGCTCAGCTTTTCATCAACTCTGTACAATGACTATTGACCTGGGAATGTTGATATTGACTACTAAAACACGTCACACGTTCTTATTAATTACCGTATGGTTACTTGACCAGGTATAGACCTACCGTTTGTGCTATGTAGGTGTATTGATGCGTGTGCACGTATCTTATTCCAACATATCATTTGTAGTTTAACCCGTTTGTAATTACATTCATTTGCGAGGTCACATTTGATAAATAGGACAAACGTTGTAATTCACTAACCAACTCGAGCTGCTAAAAACCCTCTGCATCGATATAAAAGATTAACATACAGAAAAGGCATTGCTAACCTTTTGATCATTACAAAGCAGAATTGACAGATTGTGTATGATGTCCGGAAATACCTGGTTAATAGATTGAAAATATTTTGAACGAATGGACAGATGGACGGACAGACAGATATATGGATGGACGGATAGGGGAACAAACAGATGAACGAATTAACGTAGAAAAAAAGTCAATTAAGTAATAAACAAAGAATGAATGAATGAACCTTGAACCAACATACGGATGAATGCATGAATGAGCGAATGAATGAACGAATGAACGAATGAATGAACGGGCCAATGAACTAATGAATGAACGAACGCTTGATGAACGAACGAATGAGCAAACGAATGAAGGAGCAAGCGAGTGAATGAATGAAAGAAATAGCAAATGAGTGAACGAGTGTGGTGTGGGTGGAGCTTGGCTAGAGATGGACGGGGCATACCTAAATCTAGTAAAGTCCATTGTTTCTAACACTTTGACCGAAGCTAAATTTCAAGGGAACTTTTTGTTTATCGGTGGTTTTATGTGTGAGATAGTGGTTATTCCACGTGAGGCTCAGGCTAATGCGATTGTCCCAAGTAGCAGATGGGAGAGTGAAAAGCTGCCCAAACAATCTGAATAAGAGGAGCAGTTTACACAATTTTGGCTGAGGTAATCTGCGGCTGGTCGCACAATATGAATGTTTTGGATGCAGTTCGTTACAATAAGTAATGGCAAACGTAACCCTTTCTTTACGAAGCTAGCCAAAAAAGCGGCCTCTGTAGTGGTCTTTGGGAATGTCCATATGCAGGCCAAGAGAAGGGTATTTTAGAAAATGTACCACTGTAATGACTGGCTCGAGCCAGTCATTCTAGTAGTAAATTTTAAAAAATACTCTTCTCTTGGCCTGCAAATGGACTTTCAATAAGTAAATATTTTTAATTTTTGGAAGAAATTGAGTCATTAAAGGGTTAATCCTTCTGTAAGCGTCGGTAATAGAGCAGTATCATACAACACAGTAGAATAGTATTGTAATTTCCTAATTGTGAAAAGACTAGCAGCTTGTACAAGATGAAAAACAAAGATGTCACGTACAATAAAAGCTATCAAGTGCCTTCAAAAATCTTTAGCGCCTGACGTTCTTAGATAGCACATAATCGGTTCTGGCAGATTAGTTGTTTCTATCACAGTCTTAGAATGCGGTGCAAGTCTTCTGACGAAAGTTCAAAGTCACATATAAAAAGTCACAGTTAGAATTCATATAACATTTATCAGTCCACACATATAAAACGGAACACTTAACATTTAACATTTAATATCTAAGGTGGTTTCAATACAGTTCGTGAAGCAGGAAAACAAACGGATAACGATTCACAGTTTATGTGCACAAATGATTGCGGTGAGAATGGATAGCGGAGTCAGTTCTATAATTGTTAAAACGCGCTCACGGTCCCGAAATATCAAAGCGGCACTTGCGGTCTGCAACCTGAGTTCTCTGGTCCATTTCTTCATGGTCTAATACTTTGCCCTGGAGTGTGGTCTTGAGTTGCTGTGTGGTATTTTTCGCAGCTCTGCTCCTTCACAGGGTAATCACTGGGTCGGGATTTAAATTAAATAAATAAAAAAAATAAATAAACTTTATTTAAAGAGGGTACATCGTCAGTGGCCTGATCTACCCTAGGCCCTCTCGGAACAGTTATATTTACACTATGTACACTATTTAATTTAATTAAACTATGTACAGGATAAACAGCTAATTACAATTTGTACAACAAAAGCAACAGTGGAGAATAAATTATTAAAATCAATTCGTGAAGGTATGTGATATTTACATTATGCTTCTTAAAGCGGCATATAAAAGCACATGTCGCTACTCTGAAATATGTCTATTTGCAGACCATGAGTATGCCATTTCAGAGATTTTATCAAGGGATGTCTAAGCCGTTCTTTCTTCTCAGGATATCGGGATGGCTTTTAGACTGATGTCGGAGCCGATGACAGACAGGCTCGTCCTGCGGGTCAAGTTCTTTCTAATTGCAGTTCTTAATTTGCCCACTGATGCCTCGGTGAGCTTACAAAAGGATTTGTATTTAAATGACACTGATTGGCATATAGGCGATGGAACAGGGTTTGGGCGTGCAAGGAGGGGGCATGCAAGGTGCGGGGCGGTGTCGCGATATACCCCCAGGTTTCCATTCTCCATAGCGCCCCCTAGGTTTTGTCCCCACACATATTTGCTCTGCCCCCCCCACCCCAGCTCAAAGTATGTTCCTACACCCTGCCGGCAGCCTCGGAATATTCGAAAGCGGTCTAACGCGTTGAAACGGCCGCAGAGCTAGTGTTGCGGAATGCAGTCTTCGTCCTGATTTAGTCTGCCGATCTTGCATGTAAGGGAGCCAGGAGGGGTCATGTGACTCCTCCTTCACTCACTGAGCGAGTCACATTCTTTCTTTATATTTACTGGGCGCGTCTGTGACTAGCGAGTCATTCTCAGGGGCGTGATGGCTAGTGGATCAGCCTCTGTAGTTGCGAGGGCAATGTATTATTTTCTGAGATAACTTCATTATTACATAACGTAGAGAGATTCTGAAAACAGTCCCAAAAACTAGAAGAAACATTTCCAGCTGCCCTACTATAACATACGTCCGATGTAGGATGCTGACTCTCTAGATATAGATTTCTAACAAGCCCGGTAACTTGGATAGTGTCCTATACCTTACTAAGTACGTATATGCATGGTCGCATCAAGCACACTAGTGACGTCACCATACATGTTCCATACCAACTGGTAAAGTTTTCCTTAAACCCCATGGACCCACGCTAACGTACGGAAGAAGCTTCAGTCCTGCGCAGTCCGATCACAATCACATTGCGTCAAAACTGTATGTTGAGTGCTAGCTTACAATACCTATCTACGATCAAACAAATATACAGATATTTGCCAAATGGTCTCTCTCTCTCTCTCTCTCTCTCTCGCTCTCTCTCTCTCTCTCTCTCTCTCTCTCTCTCTCTCTCTCTCTCCCTCCCGGAAAAGTCGGTTGTTCATTACATTGTGCATTATGGGGGACACATATCTCCTGTTTCATATCCGAACATCGACACAACTGGAAGATGAAATCAAGACATTGATTTCATAATTGTCTATACATTAGAGGCTGAAAGGATGGTTGGCCAACTTTCAAGGCGCAACATTGGGACACAAAACCTCGCCATCGCAGAGCACGAGACGTCACGTAATTAACTTAATAATAAACAAGAGACGAGAAAGCAACTATTCAGAACGAATTCAGCAAACTCAATTCCACACAATTGGATGAATTGGTGACGGAAGAGTGCTAATCTAGAATATCGACGATACTGTCTCAAAATAAACCGTGAAAAGGATGCGTGCTGTGTGGTGAAACTAGACTTTGCCTCCTGTTTCATAGCTGAACATCGGTGCAACTGGAAGATTAAATCACGACATTGATCCCACGACCAATTCACCTTTCCAGAGTATCCATCCATCAGCTGACCTTGTATGACGTCATAATCAGCTCAGCGCGTGCATAATGACGTCACAATCATTACGTCACAACGCGTTCCATATAGACCGTCATCAAATCTCAGATAGTCCGACACGTTGTTTAAACTGTGTGTCTTTGTAATTCTTTGCTATCTAATAAACATGCTGTGGAATATTTTTAAACTAATTTGACAGGGTGTTTCTGGAAATCGATAGTCAGGGAGTTCAGAGATCGATCGATCCCAAAACGAGCGAGTTGCGGGTGGAGCTTAGATAGAGATGGGCGGGGAATAACTAAAACTCGAAAGGTCTATTACAAATACAAAAAGGTCAAAAATCTAAATAATTGATTTCAATCTCCTTTGTAGCTAGTTATGAGGTAACCATCAAATTGACAACGTGGTCAGTCTGCCAAATTCTGCTACAGGTAACCTACAAGAAATCTAACAACACAACCTGCTCACAATAAAACAAGAGAATTTCTTTGGCAACTTACTGGCCGTTTCGCGCCATTTTCTGAGACGTTTGCCATTTAAACCTTCATCAGAGCATTTTTCGAGATTTTTTAGATATTAGGCATAGCTTTATTCAATGATGCGCTACGGAATGTGGGCCATAAACCGTCGATAGACGAGGAGCCACGCGCAGTTTGTAACACAAAACATCCAGCCTCACACTGATGTTTATAAAGTGCTCTTTGTTTTCCATTCTCGTGTGGTTAAATTGGGAGCCGCAGCTTCCAATACTCATCAGAATGGACCTTTCCAGTTTTAGCTATGCCCCACCCATCCCTAGATATCCCTTCTTGACTATCAATTTCCAGAAAACTATACACGGAAATCTGTTGAATATTTTGAAACGAATTTTACTGGGTGCTGCGTGATAATTAAATGGTAAAGACCGGCATACAATTCGTACAACGTGGCTATTCCCCGCCAATATGTAACTACGCTCCACCCACACCTCGCCCTTGTCGGGATCGTTCGATCCCTGCACTGCCTGAATCTCAATTTCTATAAAACAATACCGGTAACATGTTGACTATTTTAAAACTAATTTGACTGGGTGCTGTTGCTGCCTAAGGCAACAACAGAGCCCAGTAAAATTAGTTTCAAAATATTCAACAGACTTTATTAAATGATAAAGCTATACAATTCGTACAACGTGTCGGACTATTAAGCGTTAAAGACGGACTATATCGAGTCATTCATGGCGTCATGATTATGACGTCAGCCTACTCATATGAATGAGTGAGGAAATGGATTCATGAATGAGTGTTAACTCGTGATCATTTTGAAAAGGATAATGCTAGAAGTAACATCGTTTTTAAAAGATCTAGCATAATTTTACATTTCTATTCTTCAGCTAATGCGAATTTGAGTTCAGTATTAGCTGACGTTGGACAAGAGTAACTTAGCCGAAATATTGACCAACAACAAAGATGTTCTAGTATTAATTCCTGTTTTCGTAATATTTTTGTAACCTGAATTCAGTTAGTGCCAAACTAAAATTAGCATGAAGGAAGTAACGCATACATATGCCCCGTATGTGTTGCGGATTGACATATAAATGCTGTATTGTGTACGGATACCTACACCCAGATTAAAACATACATCATGGGATATTTCTGGGTCAGTTTATTGTATGATTACGGTTTTCTGCGGCTGTATTTGTAGAAACATCCTACAGCTGCAATCAGTCCATCTTCGCATTTGACCACTGTGTCTTGTCCTCAGTCAAAATCTTTAACTCCCTCGGGTCCATTCTTGCTCTGTAAATCTTTGCTTTAGATTCCTGTTCATATCGATCCAGTCCTTAATTCATTCGTGTGTGTGTAAATCTTTGCTTTCAGTTCACCGTTACTATTGATCCAATTTTAGTTCATTCGTGTAGGATCACTTGTGTTGAGGAAGTAAATATCACATATCACATATCACATATCACATATCTCATATCACATATCACATATCACATATCTCATATCACATATCACATATCACATATCACATATCACATATCACATATCACATATCACATATCACATATCACATATCACATATCACATATCACATATCACATATCACATATCACATATCACATATCACATATCACATATCACATATCACATATCACATATCACATATCACATATCACATATCACATATCACATATCACATATCACATATCACATATCACATATCACATATCACCTTCGTGATAAAGATCGGGAAATAATGAGCGACTGAATTAAGCTATTAAACGCCATGCTAGGTATCACATTTCCCTCTACAAAATGATTTTATTTTCTTAGCTGAAATGTTGATCGGCAGCAACAAATTTAGTCAAATTGTTTTCGGGATAAGTAGCTTGCTTTACACGTCGCTAAAAGGAGGAATAATTGCTTCGTCAGCCACACGTTCTACTTACACGTGGATTCGGAAGATTCCCAGAAAGACAATTTTAAGGAAGGCAAGTAGAACAACGTAACAACGTGTGCTGTCTAGGAAACGAAGATCTGGTTTGGCGTATTGGCATCCATTCAATTACTCTGGTACCATCGGCCTCAGTCTTTCTGGGAATTTGTGTTATAGGCTATAGCTGTAGTTATAAGTACGTCATGAAAAGCTATGATAATGGATTAGATTGACTTCTGAAAGTCAAAGAGATTACATCATATTAGTTTAATTCACGCCCCCTCCGACCCCCCCCCCTCTCTCTCTCTCTCTCGCCCTCTCTCTCTCTCTCTCTCTCTCTCTCACACACAAACACACACACACACATACGCGCCCGCGAACTCACGCACGCACGTACGCGCGCGCACACACACGCGTGCACACACGCACACACACGCGCACACACACGCACGCACGCACGGACGGACGCAGGCAGGCAGGCAGGCAGGCAGGCAGGCAGGCAGGCACGCACGCACGCACGCACGCACGCACACACACACAGACACGCGCACCCGCACGCACACACGTTCTTGGTGGAATTCAAACCACCCACGTGTATATAAAAGTACAATCTAACAAAATGATATTGTGCTGAAATTAATGGATGGCGACTGACACTATCGTAATAATTAATAACAGGTTAAAGAAATGAAACGTAATTCGGCAACTGTATTCCAAAGATGAGCGATGGTTAGAATGTGAAGCAGAATTGATAACAGTAACCAGAATTGTATGTATGATGCTGGATATATATGATGGGACAATGGATCTTTCCATTTTAGCTATGCCCCGCCCATCACTACCTAAGCTCCACCCATACCTCGCCGCGTTGGGATTGATCGATCCCCGAATGCCCTAGCTATCAATTTCCTGAAAACTATAAAGAGAAGCTGTTGAACATTTTGTAACTAATTTGACTGGGTGCTGTTGCTGCCTATGCCCTATGGTGATTACGGTGCTTCCAGAACGTGTCATTATAACCACGCTCGCTTGGTGAATCTCCGTAAAGATGCCATTGTACCAAGCGTCACGCATAACTAGATTGCCAATTACGCCAGAGCGTTTCTCGCTGGAAGAGCTGTCACGGAAGCCATGTCTTGCTCAGAAACAGGCTTGATGGTTTTCGCACAACCAGTGTCACTGGGGACCGTGCTTAGAATAGGCCAACGCGATATACATTCAGATCACGTCCAACGCCCAAAAGTATTGCTATTCAGCGGTTATAGCATAATATATACTCGATACGCCCAACAATGTTCGGAGTGCGAAATCGACCAGATATTCTCGCTCCAGATATTCAAGGTCGAAAAACATGGCGTGTTTATGAACAGCCTTCAGTCAGGTATTGAATCGAGAAAATATAACTTAAACATATAAGTGGACAAACAGGAATAAGACTATCGATTGGCTCGAGTCCAGCCCTCGCCCCATTTGGGAAGGAGGGTATTTCGATCGGGTCTGTCTGTGTGTCTGCGTGTCCGGAGATGTATTTAAAAGCCTGATCCGATTTGACTCAAATTTTAAAACAAAGAAGGAACTCGCCTTAAAAGAGGATTTTCGGACTTTGGCCATGATCCGAATAAAGGAATCTGGATCCGGATCCAATCTAATTATGGCTAATAAGCCTATGGATATTTCGGAATATACTGATCCGATTTGGCTCAAACTTTAAAACAGAAAAGGATATCACCATATACTAGGATTCCACAACTGTAGGCGTTACCCGACGAGATCCTGAAAATCCGGTGGGAAAGTCCGGAAAATCAGAAAAAAATCTGATTTAGGATAAGCCAAAATATTCTGGAGATCGGAAAACTGTTTGCCATGTGACAAAAACCGGGAGGGCGAGGGTCTGCGATCTTGTTTTAGAATAGTCTTCTCTGGATACCATAGCTCTCAGGATATCTATGTAATGCGCCAATATCGAATTTGCGCCGTTGGTTGCGCCAGGGAGAAATATCGAGTTTGATATCGGCACGTCAGTTGGTCTGACTACAGAATAGATATTTCCCGTTTATCCATCAATTATATGACATCATAATCAGCTACGTGACGTGTAGGATGACATGTAGGATGACGTCATAATCACGACAAGAATGCTTAATTGATGACGGCATAGGCGTTATTGTGCGAATTATATGTTTTTACTATTTAACACACATGCTGTTGAATATGTTAGGCAGCAACAGCACCCAGTCAAATTAGTTTTAAAATATTCAACAGGTTTGTTTCCCTGTATAGTTTTCTGGAAATTGATAGTCAAGAAGTTCCTGGATCAATCGACCCTGACACGATCGAGTTATGGGCGGAGCTTAACTCGGGATGGGCGCGGCCTAGCTAAAACTGGATAGGTCCATTAATGCGCGCGTTTGCTTCATAGCAAAATACCTTAAGCTTAATCAGACACAAACTCGTTGCCACCTCTTTTCTGTATAGCACATGTGATTGTGATATAAGGATTGCATAGACGAATACGTGAGTGTCACAGAAGCGACATTCCGTACCATCTGTTAGCTGTGAGGCAATCTACTTGCTTGAGACAAAAATGAGTATCTTATGAAGGATGCAATATAATACACATGATTTCGTCTTTATTTCTACCAATAAAATCGTGGCATTATAAGCGGAGATGGTGGGGACTGGGATTGAACACGGGGAGAATTTGGGAGATTTGGAGATTGGAATCAGCAATTTGATGATGCTATAACATTACGGCAAAGGGAAATGCACTCTGAATTGAATGTGAGCGGGTGCGTGCGTGCGTGCGTGCGTGCGTGCGTGCGTGCGTGCGTGCGTGCGTGCGTGCGTGCGTGCGTGCGTGCGTGCGTGCGTGCGTGCGTGCGTGCGTGCGTGCGTGCGTGCGTGCGTGCGTGCGTGCGTGCGTGCGTGCGTGCGTGCGTGCGTGCGTGCGTGCGTGCGTGCGTGCGTGCGTGCGTGCGTGCGTGCGTGCGTGCGTGCGTGCGTGCGTGCGTGCGTGTTTGACTGTCTGTTTGATTGTGTCTGTCTGTATATCTGTATATGCTGTCCTGCCCAATATAAGTGTGTATCTCTTAATTTAATGTCAACGGCCCAAATGGTAATTCACAGATAAGTATAAAAATATATCCGGCATGATAACTTATGTGATACTGAAATGGTCCTGACCAAACCTGGTCGGCTGGTTGCCGTGGCGATGTAGAATTAGTGTTTTGATCTTGATTCCAAGGGCGACAAAAAGTGCAGGAAGGAGAGAACCGGAGTTCCGTGAAATGCTTATTTAGGTTAGAAACAAATCGACGTCTAAAGCCTTAATGTCTGGCTGGCTGTGCAGCTATATAGGTGTACGGGTGGGTGTGGCACAGACCAGGTCACCACGGCAATGTGCTCAGTACCACAATGACAACTGTATTAAAATGAAAAGCTATTGGATGATTTTCAAGCTTTTACTGACACAGCAAGCTTCTAGTCTTGCCATTTTACTTGGCCTTTGACCACATATCCTTTAAACCATATTGTGTTAACAGCGCCTCAAATCGCTCAAATAGAAGCGTAAATCAATTAACAGATTTAATGGTCACGATTTCTCAGGAAAATTAATATTTTCCAGGATAAGGAGAATATTTCTTTGCAAATTTACAAAAATAGTTTTTTGTCTGTCTGCAAATGGACATTTCTCTAGACCACTGTAGGCGCCGTCCATCAAATCGCTAATGATAAATAAAACTCCAGTTTTCTCTTAGCCAGTGTCCATTGCATGCTGAGAGAAGAGTGTTTTTGAAAATCTATCAATGGAATGTCATTCCAGAGATAAATTGTCAAAAATACGCTTCTCTCGGCATGCAAATGGACACTGTCTAAGAGAAAACGGGTGTTTTATTTATCATTAGCGATTTGATGGCAAGCATGGCCTCGCGATCACTGCACAGAGTCCGTTTTTAACACCTCAGTGAGTAAATGGTTACGTTGAAACAAGTGGGGTTGAGACCAGCAAGAGGAACAAGACAGAAAATCTTGATACAAGTTATTGCACCGAGCATGGATTGACAAACGAGACAATCACAATGCCCTTGTGACACTATTTAAGAATAGTACGACGATCTTATAAAGCTATACATTTGCTATGAAATAGCACCTATAATAAAGAAAGTTTTGTCATCACTTATCAGATGTTGAAATGGATCTGTCCAGTTTCTCCATCCGTTATCTGACACCATATGACCCCATAATCAACTACGTGAAGTGTAGGATGACTTTATAATCATGACGTCATGAATGACCCGATTTAGTCCGTCTTAAATGCTTAATAGTCAGACACGTTGTACGAATTATATGTCTATGATTATTTCGAAACAAATTTGAACGGCAGCAACAGCACGCAGTCAAATTAGTTTCAAAATTAGTTTCAAATTATCCAACAGCATACCTGTATAGTTTTCTGGAAATTGATAGTCAGGAGGTTCAGGGATCGATCGGTCCCAATATGAGCGTGATGTAGGTAGAGCTTAGCTAGATATAGGTAGACATATCCATTGTTTGAGCGAAGAAGTGGCCGAGATAGTGACGAAATCTACACTCAAACAATGTCTACATCCCGGAGAAGTAACACATGTGTCCTTGTTATAAATCATTCTGTGATCTGGAACAAACATATTTAGAAATAGCGACTAGTTTAACATCTTATTTGTTGCATAAGCTACATTGTGTCTAGACTTCTGATAAATACCTCAAACATTACATAGCCGACTCTTATTCACAAACAAGCTTAGAATCATTCGTATTCTAGACGAGAATATCAGGAAAAAACACAATTAATTACTAATGACATATGTGCACAGATATGAATACAAAAGATCGCTCATGGTGCCTTCAAATGTGGATTTTTGAAGTTCACTAATTTTTTACCGACTTGGCATGTCACACAACAACGTGATTTCCTGTAGTATTTTCTCAACCGCCGCAAAAATCTATTTTATTCTTAATAATTGGATTAGTCGTTCGACCGCAATTTTACTAGCGTTAATAAATATTATATTCAAGGTCGATTTTTGTCGAAAACAGGTAACTGTACGACAGTTTGGCGTTTGGTTGTCAGTGGTAGACTGGTTACCGGTTTTCATTCAGTCTAAATATCCAATGATTCACATCCGCGTTTTAGTGAACTCGCTTCAACAGCGGTCGGCAAAGACAGTCCAATAGTGAATTTATATGCCTAAGCGATCTATAGTATTCAAATCTGTACGTGACCGATTTCTAGCTACGCATTCCCCCCCCCCCCCCCCAAGCCCACCCCACCCCAGTCACCCCACCCTCAACCCACCCACCCACCCCGCCCCTTTTTATAGCCAGGGCCCGCCAACTTCACGCATGTTGCAATGGATTTAAAACTGTGAAAGCTTAATTCCCAGTATCAAACATACAAGCTAACTATTTACCTAAGATGTCGAATACGATGAAACCAATATGACAGAGAAGCGGTGGGTGGGTGGGTGGGTGGCTGGGTGGTTGTTGCTGCATATGTTAGCAACCGGTTCTGGTCAAAAGATTCAATAGCCTTCCTGTATAGTTGTCTTGAAATTAGGCCACTCAGATTTCAAGGATAAAATAGTTAGACTACCAAATGTGGATAGGATGGCTTCCGTGGCAGCTCTACCACTTCATTGGCAATTTAGTTGTGCATGACGTTTGGTACAATTGATGAATCCGATGTCAGTCAAGTATATAACGTTATAAGCAATTACGGCATGTGTAGGCTGACGTCACGATCAAAATACATAATGAATGACATGACCAGTTGTACGAAATGTATGTCTTTAGGACTTAATAAACAATTAATAAACAACAGCAATATTACCCAGTCAAATGTGTTTCAAAATATTCAACAGCTCGCCTGCATAGTTACCTGGCCGGTGTTGACGATTTACCACATGTTAAACAGGATACTTGAATTTTTAGCCCCACCCAGCCCCCCCCCCCCCCCCATTACCCGTTCTGCTTTACATCCTAACTATTGCTCATTTTATTAATACAGTTGTCAATGTATGTTGTGTTTATTTATGTTATTAAGAGCCATTACTAGATGACCGGTTTCGCTAATAACGGCTTTCAAAACAATGCCCTTTTTATTGATTGTAATTTTATACATATGTGAACAACGTGAATAACAAGAGGAATTCCACATAAAGCATTGTGAAGGTGGTCCTATTTATTCGATCAGGATCAAGTTCCAATTGATGAAGCCAATTTGTCACTCAAGTAGATGAAGTCATAATCAATTGCGTCACATGTAGCCTGACGTCATAATCAAATACGTAATGAATGGCGTAGCTAAGTCGGTCTTGAACGTTTAAAAGTCCCTCAGTTGTACGAATTGTATATCTTTACTAATTAGTATGATGTAGAATATTTTGAAACTAATTTGACTGGGTGCTGTTGCTGCCATAGACAGCAACAGCACCCAGTCGAATTAGTTTCAAAATATTCAACAGCTTGCCTCCATAGTATTCTGAAAATTAAGATTCAGGGAGTTCAGTGTTCGATTGATCTCAAAATGGGCAAACCATGACAGGAGCTTAGCCATAGATGGGTAGGGAACCGCTAAAACTGGAAGGCCTATACCAATTGCTCGATATTCATTATTGTTCCCAGGTTCACAGAGTGAAACATTTCCTTTATCATATATCAAAGAGTCAAAGAGTTTTATAGTGATGGTCATAACGTTAAGGTCAATAATTCCCTAAGTGCAGACAGTTCACATAAAGCAGACATTTCCCTTAGAGTAAGAGTTCCCATAATACAGGCCATACGTTGCCATTGTTAAAATGTCTTTCCTGGTGCACAAATCGGCGATTGAGAAACCTGCCCCAGAGATATTGACACATTTCCAACCATTGTAACCATGACAACTAGTGTAACCACGATAACTAGTTTAACCCTGATAACTAGTGCAACCATCATATCTCGTGTAACCGTGTCCCATAGAGTAACCCAGGCATGAAGTAGCAATGCAAACCTAGCGCATTGCAGTGGAGTGGTGAGAAATGTTGAGGTGTTGGACCTCGATGCCGGTGCAAGAATACGGTGACGGGTGACGGTACTATACAGAGAGTGTGTATATTGCATGAACTATGATGTGCATGTGCGCGTGGTAAAGCTTGCAGAGAGACCGAGAGAGAGAGAGAGAGAGGGGTGTGGAGAGCGAGAGAGGGAGAGAGAGAGAGAGAGAGGGGTGGGGAGTGCGAGAGAGAGAGGAGAGAGAGAGAGAGTGAAAGAGAGAGAAATAGAGATGCAGGGAGATAGGGAAGAAGGTGGGAGGCGGGAGGGAGAGAGAGAGGGAAGGACAGATAGATAGAATAAAACTTGTGTGAGAGGGGAAGGGGTGGGGGTAGTAAGAGGCAGGGTTTATGGTGTACATGGCTAGCTTAGCGAGAGGTTGCAAGATGACTGCTCGAGAGAATAATATAAAAATGCAAATAACATAGATTTCCTAAGAGGCTGAGGCGAATGTTGCAAAACATACTGTGTGGATGTCAATACACCAAGCTAGATCTACATTCCTTAGGAAGAACAATGTGCTACGTTGTTCCAGTTGCCGCTTCTTTTCTTCTTCTTCTTCTTCTTCTTCTTCTTCTTCCTCTCCTTGTTCGTGTTATTGTTCTTCTTCTTCTTCTTCTTCTTCTTCTTCTTCTTCTTCTGCTTCTTTTTTTCTCGAATCCGTTTACAAACAGGTCACGTGACTGGTAAATCAATATATAGGAACCAAGCCCCTATCACTGAGACCACAAAAGGCTACATATTCGGAAAACAATTTCACTGAGGTTGCTACTGCCATTTGTATTCAGCATGGCAATTAAGAAAAATAATATCACGTTATATTAATAGACGCGATTGAGGGCAAGTCGTATAGGTTAATTCTGTAGTGGAATATTTCCTGGTGTTTGCTTCTTCAGCACAAGTCATCCAACACGAATGAACTAAGCACTGGGTCAATAGTAACGAGAATTAAAAGCAAAGATTTAAACTAGATTATTATCATCTAAGTATAATTACGATTGATGAGTGAGTATGGACTAGCCAAGATATATTGATTTCCAAAACATTTCCCAGATAGGGTTTAGCATCTTATTAATTATCATGTTTGCACTTACCAGCCATACACAGTCCTGCCTAGATTAACCTTCTAGTGCATAAACAGCGCTTCAAAACGCTCCAAATGATACTTATTTTCGAAATCTTTCAAACAATATTTTTAACTTTCGGAGAATAGTCTTCTTTTGGCCTGCAAATGACATTGAGCAAGCCCACTGCAGAGATTGTCGTCAGGGTGTACATAAGAGGGCTTAAATACCTTAGTGTACCTTGGTGAAATCGGACACACATTATTGAGCTTGAGTGAACTGTAGCAACCATTTGACTCTTTGATATATGATACACTGAGCTATATCTTACATGTACCATTCCCATTCGCCACGGTGGCCGTGCCTCAGAGGTCAATCACACCAGGTGAGTTTTTCTTGACCCTTTAATAACTAACTTTGATCTCAAGAGCAAAATATTTGCTTATTGAATGTCCATTTGCAGTCCAAGAGAAGACTACGTTTGAAGATTTACGACTGGAATGACTGGCTCGGTTAGCGATCCAGTCATTCCAGTGGTATATTTTCAAAAATAACCTCTTGGCCTGCAAATGGGCATTCCTTCAGACCACTGCAGAGGCCGGTTTTAGCCGGCTTCGACATGAAAGGGTCAATGATGCATGTGCCAGATTGGTATTAATGTGGCTACAGGCAGTCTCACATTAAATGAACGTCCTTGTGCGCTTGTTAAGTATGACGACACCGCGCGTGATTCGCAACCCGCAAGTGTGTACTTTACTTTATTACATCATAAGTACGTGTTTATGACGACATAATTTGTTGTTAAACAAAAACGTTGTTTTGTGTATTTAACAATCCAGCTGACCCCAGAAATACTACACTAATCTCTTAATAGTCCAGTAGAAATCAACAGAAATATAGGCTAACCCGGACATTTTGTATAACAGACGATTTTATGTTCCAAACACTTTTTATGACTGTCCAGAGTCCACACAAGAAATTCTCACAAATTCACACATGGGGAAACCTGATTTTTAACCCTTTGAAGTTAGGGAACGAAATGTGAAAAATATTTAGCATAAATAGGTAATATGGTGAGAATTTTATAAAATTAGACCTACTGACAATTGCTATTGTCAATTGTGTATATGACAACAGATCCCAGTCAAATAACCTGTAAGACATACTAATGTAAATTAAAATTAATCAGTAAAACCTGTCTATAACAACCATATAGGATTTGATACATGAGTGTGAATTCCAGAACATGGTACATCAATGTATGGCCAGGTTTTTTTAAGATCTGACAGAGAGAGTTACACATATGGACAACATGTTGATCGCAACTATGCAGTCAATGATATAAATTTTCCTAACGCTATTATTCTTACTATTACAATAATATATAGTCCGGGGTAAATTTAGAAAATGTTACTTGAAGTAAGTTAAGTCGATTCAATTATAAAACGATAAATATATAGAGTCAAAATCACATTGTTCATGCCTATTAATGGTTTAGTACAATTATGTCTGACCCTACGCAAGAAAAAACATATGTTGTATGTAATGTTTCCCATGATAGCAGCAGTTCTAGAAAATCCAGTCATAAAGGGCTTTCAACGCTGCTTGACACTTCAAAGCTTCGTGGAGATGGTATTGATTTGAAACTATCTCCGTCGAACGAACATTATGTACACGATAAATGCTACAAAAATTACACGTTGCCTAGAAATACTGCAAAAGTGTAACAACAAAACAGAAACGATGAAGGAGTGCGACCATCTACCCCTACACTGCGCTCAGAATCTAATCATTATGATTACCATACTCATTGTTTGATATGTGCTGAAGAGCTCGACTTTGATGCTGTCCGCCGTCACCCTGAACGACATTCTCACATAAGCAATAATGAATATGTTAGTAATGGTAAACTCAGTGTAGTCCAGGGAACTTTGTTAAACGCGTGTGGCAAAAGGCTGTTCATGGAATTTGTCGCCATTGTACGATTGTTCATCAGGGCTGAGCGTACTGGTAATTGGCTCCTTCATTTAAAGGCAACACAACTAATGTTGCCATTCTTTGCTGCTGCAGGGCACAACAATTACACAAAGTGTTGTCGCCTTTACCTCCAAGATTTTGATGATCTATGTACTTGTCTGGATGGTCCCATGCACGAAGGGCACTTTGCTGTACGTAGGAATGCTAAACTGTATTGGAGTGGTACCTCGTCTGATATGACAATTGAACAGAGTCTAATGAGAGCTGGGAAGACACAGGGTGGATTGATCAATATAACGCATAAGGAATCCGCTAGAACAAAATGGTTTCTCACTGCACACATCATAGCGCAGTACACACACGCTCTGCGGTCATTGACTGACACGTTCACCGGGACATGGTCGGAACAGCACAGAGATGTTCACCCTGCAAATATGAGACGAGATGTAGAAGACATGAAGAAATTCACTCTGTTTCTCAGAGAACACAATCCATTCGCAGTTGAAGACGACCAACTGAGAAATATCGCAACTGGTTTGATTGCAGGCCATCGTGTTACTGCCGATGATGCCATTGATATTGGTCGAAGAATTCATGAGAAGTTAAATGAGAAAAGGTTTGGCGACATTACGCTAAAGAAAGCAGATCAAGCTGTAACATTTGCTGTCATGCGAAAGGTAGTTAAAGTAGGAAATGAAGATGTCCATATGTCTTCCCAGGAGCTGTACCATCGCTTAATGTCAACTGCATCTGTTTCAGGACCTCCAGACAAAGCGATCTTTGAATACGAGCTTGCAACGGTATGTCCCGCCCTCTTCCACGATCACGGAACTATGAGGAAATCGCAAAAGTCACAACTGGCGAAGTATATAATCGAAATGAACACATCAATGCTACAGCAAGAGACAACAGAGCCAGCTGCAAGAGTATTTGATGGCTGCGCACTTTTGCATCGGATACCATGGCCTAAGGTTGGAACAATGGAGACCGTTTGTAGCTCATTCGTAGCATCAGTAGTACATTATCAGAGGCTTGATGCGCCTGTATGCGTTATATTTGATAACTATCAAACTGAGACTACAAAATATCAAGAACAGAAGCGACGACGGCTTAATCAAGTTGGCGCTCCTGGTGTAGTTGTCCAAGACAACACACCTGTTCCAGGCAACAAAACTGGATTTCTATCAAACAAACGCAACAAGCAGAATACCATTAATCTGTTGGCAAAGCATTTATCAGATGCAGGTGTTGAGGTGGTACATGCAGTAGATGAAGGCGATGCTGATGTGGTGATTGTAAGGAGAGCATTAGAATTGGCAGGAACTGAAAGAACAACGATAGTTGTTGCTGACGATACAGACATATTGATCTTACTCCTCTATCATGCAAGCACCTCTGCAAATATTTTCCTACAAACAAAGCAACATAAGCTATGCATCAAAGTGGCCACAGAGATCTTAGGCAAGGAATTCTGTATGTGCCTGCCATTCGTCCATAGTATGTCTGGATGTGACACGACATCAGCTTTATATGGCATGGGCAAAGTAAAGCATATGAAAATGATCCAATCTTCACCAACCCTCAGACAAGATGTACTTGCATTTGGCGACATCTCCAGATCAAAGGCGGATATAATGGTTATTGGTGAAAAGTACATTAAGTCTTTGTATAGTGCTGGATCAAGAAGTCATGGCTTAGACAATCTCAGATACATGACTGCCATCTCTCCTAAGCATGTACCAGTTGAAAGGATGCCACCCACACGTAGGGCAGCATACTTCCATAGCCTTCCGATTCATCTCCAAGCAAGCACGCGGCTTCACCTAAAAACTTTGTTAAAGAAAGAAGAGTATGGTTATGCAGTAGAACAAGGATCAGTGACGGCGATCATTACGGATAAGTCAGCAGCGCCTCCGGAGCTACTTCTAAATATAAGGTGCCAGTGTAAAAGCAGCACACGTCTGTGTTCCTCGTGTAGTTGCTCCAAGAAAGGCATTCCCTGTAGCATACATTGTAAATGTGAAGGCCACTGCCTTAACAGCTCGAAATTTGAAAGTGAAAATGCATAGACAAATTTCAGCCATTCTGCCTGTTCGCTGTGTTTCACAACAGTCGCTCAGTTTGCATTAATTTTATAGTTTATCAAGTGATTTTGATGATGACATACTTTAAACTGTACAACACTTACCAAAACACGGGTTTTTAGAGTCAAAATACATATTACCTGGTTATTGGTCATCGCCTTGGCGGCCATTTTGAATTTCCTCTAAAAAAACATATTTCCCCATGTGTGAATTTTGGAGAATTTTTCTGGGATGTATTTTGGGCCATACCGAAGTGATTAAAACAAAAATTTGTCTGTTATACAAAATGTCCGGGTCCATGTCAATTTCTACTGTACTATAACCCCATAATGCCTCTAGTATGCGGATAATTACAACGATTCCTAATGGGTTTATAAACAAGCTAATCTAACTAATTCGGGGCAAGGATCTCGATTACCACGAGCTATGCCAGCAGCTGCTAGAAAGCTAATTTATATGATGAAATCATGGTGAATTTGTGTAACCCATTTATAGGTGCATAAATTCTGATATTGAGGAATATTGAGGGGTACAAGTTAAAGTAATACCGCTTCAAAACGACGCATTACTGGACATAAACTTTCTTCTAAACGATCAAATATTTTATACAATATGTCGCATTGTTTTAGTAAACATACTCAAACGAGTACGGCCTCGTTGGACTGAAATACGGACCCAGTTCCCGAGTACAGGATGGCCCTGGAATCGAATCCGTGGACGATGTGCAACCTATTTTAACCAAGAGGTACACATATTGGTGTAGGGCATCAATGGCAAATAGCGTGCCCGGAGGTTATTATAATTCTGAGAATTTCATCAGAAATGCAGTTATATAAAGGCATACAAACCACTCATGACAGAGATATAGGCGTGCAATTCCACAAATGAAGGAATATTTCTTGCAAAAAGACATGGGCAGTATTAGTCATGGGCTAGGAAAAGTAGTTATTATCTTGGATTAGTCCATCCATTTTTCCATAAATCCTTTTTCTCCAGACCAAACTCCTTAACAGAGAGAGGGGGAGAGAGAGAGAGAGAGAGAGAGAGAGAGAGAGGGGGGGGGGGAGAGAGAGAGAGAAAGAGAGCGAGAGAGAGAAAGAAAGCGAGAGAGAGAGAGGAGGGAGGGGGGGGGGCAGAGGAACAAGCAAAAATAAGACCAGCCAGGGATGAGAGAAATGCACTACGGCATCAACAGAGAGTAACATATCAAATCTGGGTCATTAGGTATCAACAACTTGTATACATAAAGAAATCAGCAGAACTGGCAATCCAGTCAGTTGAAAATCGGCGCTAGAAGCAGTACAGACCCTGTCACCCATTCAAACATATTGAATAAGACTATAAAGAATATTTTAAACCTAAATCGTGATACCTTCTTAAATAAGCGTGAAGAGCTGATAATACGCATCAAAGACATATCTCCAGATATCATTGACATCACTGAGCTAAAACCTAAGAAAGCTTCGACCAAACTGTAGACAGTAGAACTAAATGTTAGTGGCTATGATTGCTGTCACAGCATTGATAACATGGGTCACTGTGCAGCTATTTAAACTACAGGCCAATTCAGACCGCATGTGTGCGACACGTTTAACCTTTTACCTTAGATATTCCACCTTGATAATGTTGCAAGAATTACAATATGTTGGATCGTGTGCACGCTTGGTCTGAATGCTATTTTGTTAGGTCGGATATGTATAGGTGCATTTGTCGTTGCTCATGCGTCACGCGCATATGGCGTTATCAGAAGGCCGTGATATCCAGCGTTATTTAAAGCATCAGAGCGTCATTTTCTAAATGAGTAATGCCAATCTTCATATCCTGCGTAGGGAGTTCTTAAATTTAAAAGATTAATATATAAAATGTTAATGGGTGATGTTAATAACACGGAAATAAATTGGTGAAATATACACTGCAAAGCTATTGAAATGCATAAAGCAGGTATATTTTTATGCAACACAGAACCCCGATCTGTACCGACAGATAACCATCTCAACAAAGTTAAGTGGTCAGGATAGAACCAATACCGTGAACCTAGTTTTCTCAAACGAAAATGATATAGTAGAAAACATTCTGACTAAAAACCTAGTGAGAAACAGCCACGACATCGCGATCTGTTTTATTTAGCCATCGTATCTGTGTCACCTATTAAAAGATATCTTTACTGGAAACAGTGACAAACAGTTAAAACCAAATATTTTTGCCCTATAAACAGGCCAAAATTAGCCTCAACCATTGTAAAATATCCTTTAAACAGACGTGATACATGGTATGCTCGTCATCATCGTCCTCATAAGTTATTAAGCCTGTAATACCTAAATTGGGTCAAGAATATAAAAATATGTCCGTATTGAATGCTATTTGCAGGTCAAGAGAAGACTGTTTTATAAAATGTACCACTGGAATGACTCGCTCATTTATCCAGTCATTCCAGTGGTGAATTTTCAAAACCTTTCCTCCCTTGACCTGCAAATTGACATTCCTCAAGTTTTGGCCACTTCGTCCTGAAAGGGTTAAAATAAAATAAGAGAAGATGATAGGCCTACATGAACAGTTGTAGTCGTTTCAATACTTAATACAGGTCTATGACAGTAACAAGTAGGTGTGTAGGGTGGGGTGGGCTACCAGCCAAATTGTTTTTAAAATATTCGTATATTTGTCTTTATCTGAGATATTGGAATTTTGGTGATAAACATTCTAAAGGATTTTGTTAGAAAAGCACACAACTGTGCACAAATAAGTCACATCTTGGTGGCGGTTGGTTGAAACGGCTTGCAAAGGCCTAGCGTTAATCAATCTGTCACTGAATAGGGTGGTTTATTAATACAATGGACCTTTCCAGTTTTAGCTATGCCTCGCCCATCTCTAGCTAAGCTCCACCCTCACCTCGCTCGTTTTGTGATCGATGAATCTCTGAGCTTCTTGACTATTAATTTCCAGAAACCTGAACAGGCTAGCTGTTGAATATTTTGAAACTAATTTGACTGGGTGTTGTTCCTGCTTATGGCAGTAACAGCGCCCAATCAAATTAGTTTCAAAATATTCAACAGGGTGTTTATTAAATAGCAAATACATACAGTTCGTACAACGTGTCGGACTATTAAGAATTTAAGACGGACTAAATCGAGTCAGTCATGACATCATGATTATCGCGTCATCCTACACGTCACGTAGTTGATTATGACGTCATGTGACGTAATATGATGAATAGACAACATGAAAAGGCCCATTACCAAGTGGTGTTAATTAACCTCGCTCCGTCAGAGGACGAGTATACTGTATTCGGGTATACAATCTATGATTGGTCTAGTTAACATATTTGACCTATAAATACGGGTGGTCTCTTACTACAAGTGGTCCATGTTGTGTGGCCCACGCATTATCAAGTGGTATTAGCCCTGTAATGCCCAATTTGCTCCTGACAATTTCAATAGATGGATCCATTTCTAGGTATGCCACGCTCATTTCTAGCTAAGCTCCACATCTTTTTGCGCGTCGGAATCGATTTATATACGCTAAATAATGAATTCCCAGACTTCCAATTTCAAGGTAACTATACAAATAAGGTGTTGAATATTTTGAAACTAATTTGACTGGTCCTTTAAAACGTTTGCTGCCTCTGGCCGCAACAACGTTAGGTCAAATTAGTTTCAAAATATTCAACAGGATGTTGATTAAATAGTAAAGACATACAATTCGTACACTTGACAGACTATTTAATGCCCATAGCGGAGCTCGATGCGTCATGCATTACACATTTGGATTGTGACGTCATCCTGCATATGACGTAATTGAGTATGACGCCATATCCTTGAGTGACAGATCAAATCCAGCCATTATGATAGAAAATTTCCCTTTGTGACCAAGAAAACGATTGTTTATTAAATTATACCACAGGAACGATAGGCTCGTCTATGAGTCGGCCATTCCAGCGGTTAATTTTCAAAAAGGCTTCCTGTTAGATGCAAATGGTCATTTCTCAAGGTAATAACTTTCCAGTTAAGCTGTTGAATGTGTTGAAACTAATTTGATTGGGTGAAATGTTGATTAAATAGTAAAGACATGCAATTCGTACACTTGACTGGCTATTCAATGTTCCTGGCGGAGCTAGATACATCATTACTTACACATTTTGATTGTGACGTCAGGCTACATATGACGTAAATGATTATGACGTCATATACTTGAGAAACAGATCAGAAAAATCCAATATCATAGAAAATGTCATATGACTATTTGTCGTCCAAGAGACGATTGTGGGGTTTTTGCAATTTACCACTGAAATTATAGGCTCGGTTATCCAACCAGTCATTCCAGTGGTAAGGTTTCAAAAAAAGTTATCCGGTGAGTAACTAGTGCAAATGGACATTTCTCACGATCACTGCAGAAGTCTTTTGTAGTCAGTTTGATAGAGTGCTAAATTAGAACTAGAAGACAAGCTGCACGCGGGCATGTACTTGAATACTTTCATCTGCAGAAGGAAGGATAAGCGTGTTTTGTATGTAGTCCTCGAATTCCATTGGTTGTTTATTAAAATAATTAAGGGGCCATTGTCGTGCAAACTCTATTCCAGTCGGAACAGACCAGATAAGCGAACTCACCATGTATCACGCGAATGAATAAGATATCCAGCAATCTAAAAATAGAGGCGTGTCTTCGTGCTGAGAATTATTTTCTCGATCACGTATCGATGGAGATCTCGCGAGACACGGCGTTCATGTTTTCGCGACATCTAAGTTATGTGAGCAAGATAGTCAGTGGGACCACAATCCTCTACACGAAATGGCCGCGCCTATAGGCAATTCTAGACACCAATACATAAATGGCTCCTCGGGCACGCAATAAACAATTCAGAAGAATATTTTCTCCGAGACAAACACACATGCGTAATAGGCCATGCAAGTGGACATGTGTGGTGCGGGGACAGAAGTCCCTACCCAGGACATCTCTAGCAGACTAGAAGCTTTCTGTGTTTGCTAGAAATGGCCTGCACGCGAGGCCGGGGAATACGGCCAGTTCTTATACCGTTACCAAATATGTGTGTGGATCAGACCTTCGGTTGCCCATGGGCGTACGGGCAGGTGGTGACCGGTATCCACCGGATCTCCGGCCGGTCGTCTTGATAATGTCATTACATCAACCTGTCCCTGGTTATGTGTGATCAAGATGGCTCAATGTACGGTCAAGCCATTGTACGCGTTCGTATTGCGAGTCATGCCTCCTGTGATCAGACTTCGTGAAAAGATAAGCTTTGGGAAGCAGGAGGGCTACACGTGCAGACTTATCGTAAACTGAAAACTGTTATACTGTTTACAATGCTGGTGATTATAACAATGCAGGCCGTTGTTACATGTTTCTGTTATGCAATGCAAGACGTTGCTGCCATGACAGAGCGCTTCTACATATGCTTGCTATCTGCAGGACAACAAATCGCCTGAGATAGGCATATCACCCAGGAACACATTTCCGGAAACGGATGCCAGGATGCAATTCCCTGAAGAACTATATATTGCTATTACCTGGTAGCAAAGCTCTGGAGGAAGTGTGAATTCTTACTGTATTAATATTGTGAATCCGCGCGTGTAGGGTGAAAAGCACGCATCCTAGGTTGCGGTCATGGCGGTGGTGCCCGCGTTAGCGACAGAAGGGTGAATAGTGAAGGTTATAAAGTGCTCTGTACACATTTTCTGCACATGCATGTACGAACTGCACACATTGCACTAGGGCGCAGGGATGGCATCAAATACGAAAGTGCCGCCAGTTGATTCTAACGTGTCACCAGTTAATGAAAGCTTGCCCACGCATTCACTTACCGCACACACAACCCCAACGGGATACACTGTTAGAGACATGGATGATATTGAGAGCGCACTGTATGATTCAGCAGTACGCCAGCACATATCCTTCCTCACATAGATATAGAAAGTGCAGATGCATCAGAGAGTGAATTAGATTCAGGTTACGCGCTTAGCTCTCAACGTCCTAGCTGCAGTGCTCACTTTGAAAATTTCCAAAACGCTTTAAGACGGCGAATGAACGCCAGCGAAAGCATTTTTTGCGGGATTTGCCCAGAGAAATAATTCATCGAGAGAGTTTCGAGAAGTCCACACAGTCTTCATGCTCTCGCATGGGTTCTCTGAGCCACACGACGCCCTAATCACTAAATGCGGACTTGTGCGCGACAACTACGTCAGCGCATAACATAGAATCTAAAGTAAATATAACATGCAGTAGCGACGCATCTCCTGTGATAGCCGACAAGGACAAGTCTCGTGTCCGATTTAGAGAGACAAGTACAGATTCTGACTGAACAAATGCAAAACTACGGGCAACTGGTGGTGCAATTTCAGGCGCAAAATCAAACCTTGAATGAGAAGATCCACGTATTGTGCAGGGTGTGATCAGAACACTTTCAGGCTATGTCCTGTTGCGCAAGGCCCAGGATCAATCATTTGTCTCTGGTGCAAGCCAACGTTGGTCTTCAAGGCCCTCGGCTACAACTGGCACCCGATGTAGGGCTAGTTAGTGGTGGGAACAAGAACGTGGCCCACATCAGTCTTCGTCGGGTATAAATGAACGAATCAATAGATGGCTAGATGTATGGGCGGATAAGGGATACATGAATGGATGAATGGATGAAATAGATTCTTTCACTGTTCGGCGGATAGTGACAAAATCCATCCTATCAATAGGCGGCCAATCACAATGTAATCTAAATGCATTGTTGGGAGTCATGACGTCTCTTTAAAATCAATTTCGATCTATGTGTACGTGAATATTCTATCTAATTAAAATACAAACTGTGTTCAATCTGTGGCTTTGGCGTAGATATAGCGATGGCTTCAAAAGGTGTCTGGGTTTTTCCGTCACTGGAGATAAATTCATGAAGTGATCTCAGTGATCGTATTTTTAAGAACATCTTGAACTATCTCAGTGGCTGAAGAATTGAAATGAGAAATTGAGGTATCTTTTTTTATAAACTTGTCTTATTTTCAGCAGTATCCTTTTGAATTAATTGAGCAGAAGTTAACACTGGTAGAGTGGCGTGTAGTAGAAGCTATTCTTAATGGAGGATTTCAGTTTATCCATAAATCATATGAAGTCATAAATAACTACGTGACGTGTAGGATGACGTTATGGATAATTATGTCATGAATGACTTAGATAAGTTCGTCACGAGCACTTAATTGATTACGGACTAAGCGTTGTTGTACGAATAGTATGTATTTACTATTTAATAAAGATGCTATTGAATATTTTAAAACCAATTTTACAGGGTGCGGTTGCTGCCATAGGCAGCAACAGCACCCAGTTAAATTAGTTTTAAAATAATCAATAGCTTACCTGTATAATTTTCTGGAAATTGATAGTCAGAGTTCACTGGTCGATCGATCCCTACACGCGCGAAGTGTCGGTGGAGCATAGCTAAAGATGGACGGGGTATGGCTAAAGTTCGATTCCTCCATTGATCAGTAAACGAATGAAACCGAAAGAGTACTTTATAAATATGGATATGAGACTTGATATTTTGTGTGGCAAATTATCCACATTTTATGACCCACATTCTATCGAACATCGCTGAATAAATCTATGCCTAATATTATTAAAATCACGTCAAATTATTTACTGGTATACGCGTTAGAAAATGGCATGAGACAGTGTACCAATTACCAATGCCATTCCAATGAATCCGTAGACCTATTTTTATAGTTACTAGTCAGAGTTGTTAGAAGATTGGATATCGATCGCAGAATCTGGCTGGGTTGCCACATTGCCAACTTGATGCTGACCTCATAACTTACTACAGAGGCTATTGACACGTGCTGATTTTTCTCTCATATGTATTTGTTGGCGTTTATAGGATAATGAGTGACTGTAAGAAGTTCCAACTCTTCTGTACGATGACCATGCCACACTGGACACAATCACCGTCTCCCCGGTCTGCAAATCGACATTTCTCAAGACCACTACAGAAAGCGGTTTTTGACCAGCTTGTAGTAATCCTAATTCACTATTTATCTACCTCCATAGACATGCAACTCATAACGGATTCTAGATTCACCAGACACCTCTTAAGCTTTTAATAACTTCCTTAAATAATGCAGTCTATTCCGTGAAGGTCAGTTCATTCGAAATACAGTACCGCTTAGAAATAGCCAAAGTACTGTTGAATATTTTGAACATAATTGGAATGGAAGACATTGCTGCCTAAGGCAGCAATGTCTTCCAATCCAGTTATGTTCAAAGCATTCAACAGAACATTTTTACATCGTGTTCAAAATTGTACTAACTAATATGTTTCTGTTTTTGGCAACGTTTTAAGTTATTTCTGGGATTAACTGTAGTTGCTTTCTCATCTCTGGTTTATTATTCAGCTAATCACGTGATGTCTCGTGCTCGGCAATGGCGATATTTTCTCTCCCACCGCTACGCGTTGAAAGGATGTCCACCATTCTTCTCTACTGTAACAGATAAGTAATTATTGAATCGATGGCATGATTTCGCTTTATAGTTACGCAGACGTTCGGCTATGAAACAGGAAACACGTGTCCCCCATAATCCCCCAGTGTAATAAAAAAAACTACTTTTCCGCTTCTGGAGAGATGCCCTTACAGCAATATTAATTTCTGGCCTTGTGTTCTTCCTGTTCCGGTTCCTGTGATATGTATTTTTGTGCGACAGTTGATGCTGTATATGGATCTACATACGTGACGCTGGAGCGTAGTAGAGTGGTCGGTCGACCTGATATTCTATGGCCAGATAGACATCAACAGAAACCGCTATAATTGATTGATTTCTATAGCAGTTGCTGCTAAGTTAGGACGACAGTACCAACTACCAAGTTAATCATACGACGCTTTCTGGCAACACTGACTATAGTATTAAGAATAAAAAGTGCAACACGGTCCGAATTAGACCCACTCACCTCAGACCAGAATACATATGTTCATACTGACCAACGGACTAACGTGTAATAGTTACGAATCGCTGCGAAATATAGATATTCCTTTCGGCAAATGTATGTCTGTATTGACAACAGATAAGAATTGTAAGTTATAAATCCTCCACATAGTTCTCGCATGATGGTATTACTATGCGCTACGGTCCCTCTACGCTTTATAACAACACTAACTTCCGTATTAAGAATAACAAGCGCGACACGCTAATAGGTGCATTGTCCAAAGTTGGACTGACCGATAGATAGACTGGCAAATGGACTGACATATGGCAAATGTCTGGCTGTTTGTCCACAGATGAAACGTTCAGGCTAGAAGTCCCCATAGAATTTTGCAACGTGACGGACTATTAAGCGTTTAACACGGACTAAATCGAGTAATTCATGACATAGTTGATTATGACGTCATATGATTGACTGAGAAATTAGAGTCATGAATTCGTCATAAAGCTCGCTTCAAGGGAGAGGGCGGATCGGTCGCTCAAGTAGCTGCCGTCATCGCTATATATATAATCGTAGACACGTCTTTCAAACTCGTTGCTTTCGTGTCTGCGTTCGTAAGAATGTGACTGCAATCCTTGCATCGTTGTTCCTGCGGCATGCGCAAGCTAATGCGCACAAATTCATGCACCATTCATACGTTTGCTCGCATAATGGACCTTTCCAGTTTTAGCTATTCCCCACCCATCTATCGGTAGGCTCCACCAACATGTCGCCTGTGTTGGGATCGATCGATCCCTGAACTGGCTGATTATCAATTTCCAGAAAACTATACAGGTAAGTTCTTGAATATTATGAAACTAATTTGGCAGGATGCTGTTGCTGCCTATGTATGGCACTAACAGCGCCCAGTCAAATTAGTTTGAAAATATTCAACAGTATGTTTATTAAATGGCAAAGATATACAATTCATAAAACAACCTTTAGCCCGTCATCAATTAAGCGTTCGTGACAAACCTATCTACGTCAATCATGACGTCATTGATTATGACGTCTTCCTACATGTCGTGTAGTTGATAATGACGTTATTTGATGGATGGATAAACTGGAAAGCTCCATTATGAAGGGGCGTGTTTCACATAGTTCATGCCGAATACGTGCCGGCTGTCGTGTCTGAAAAAGTATCCAATGGTAGTGTCATCGCCCGTGTCCAGAGCAAAATGCCAACATCATTTATTTTTGGCAATGGTCCTATAGTCAGCGTCGCTTCTATCGCCACCAATCCAATTAGGTACGAAATAATCATTATCGTTCGACCATAGATACAGCGTTTATTTCCCGCCGTCAGAATTATAGATTTATCACAATGAGATTATTTTAGAATTTGCAGGGAACAACATTAATCACACCAACACCGCAATCTTATGATGGTAATGGTGGTGTCGATGATGATGATGAGGATGATGATGATGTGTCCATCATCAAGAAGATAATGGCAATGATGGTGCCAAGGAGGAGGACGACGACAACGTCGGTTACGCTCACACACTAGCACGTATACGCCAACGCAAGCGTGTATGCGCGAGATATGATCACCCCCACCCACACCCCACACTCACCTCTTTCTCTCTCCTCTCTCTCTCTCTCTCTCTCTCTCTCTCCACACACCCCCCCCAACACCTCTCCATCCCCACCCCCATCACCACTCGCCCCATCCCCCAGTCTCTGAACAAATCCCACTGCAGTCGCTCTTCTACTAAAAGATTAAATCATTTGCATTATATGATTACAAGCGCCGTTTTATGTCTTTCATGTTGCATAATACGGGTGATTTGCATGACAGCTCCGATGCATTCGTGAACATACCATAGTCATTCCGTGTCCCAGCTTCTATTACGTTTAGACCGCCATTGTCATCGTCAATTCTGGTTGCGATAGAGCAGTCAGTTGTTGCGACTCACTCAGTCATGTACATGATTTAGCCATTTAAACCTTGACAAGGTCTCAATTTCAAAACGACTATATAGGGAAGCTGTTGAGTATTTTGAAACTAATTGCACCGGGAGCTGTTGTAGGCGGTAACAGCACGCACGCACGCACGCACGCACGCACGCACGCACGCACGCACGCGCACGCACGCACGCACGCACGCACGCACGCACGCACACACAGCCACCCCACCCCCAGTCACAATACGGTACAGCTGGTAAATAACTTGTTCTGTTAAATATTTTGAACACAATGGAATTGGAATACATTTCTGCCTAAGGCAGCAATGTCTTCCAATCCAGTTGTGTACAAAATGTTCAACAGAACATTTCTTACAGTGCGCTCAAAATTCTACTAACTAACATGTTTCTGTTTTGGAAACAATGTTAATTTATTTATGAGCTCAAAATATTAAGTACAATAATTCCTACAAAATGTAGCAGTTAGTCGTTTCTGATCTTGAAAAAATTTAATTGGTGACAGCAGCAACTATAAACAAGAAGTTCCAAATTTATGCATAGCATATTGGTACCAAGACCTATAAAAGCACCGTTAATATGATAATATGATGCAATAGCAAAGCCAATTATCTATCAAGCCGAAAACGGATGCCGAGAGGGGTGAGGGTGGATAGGTATCTAGAGCGTTTCTTACAACACAAAATCGCCTCTCCAGCCATCCATTTATCAATCCACCCTGCGTGTAATAACCGTGTCTCAATGGATGAACACACTTTTAACTATGTAAAATCCATCAAACAATTGGGAGTCATACTCACAGTGATCTTCATACGTACAACCAGATTAACTGTGTCTAGTTTAAACTGGGCCCGCTCTGGGGAGACGATTGGCTGTGGTGTTAGCGCCGTTGACCGCTAATCAGCCGAGCGGGGCTGAATTGTCAGTCAATCATGTGGTTTACTACGGTGGAAACATAAGCAATCTCCACTCCTCGTTGCGTCAAGAAGAAGTTATTGGATTGGTTGGCGTCTATCGAGTCCCTGATTCCCGGTCCCATTCATGCCATTCTAGGCTGGTTTTATTTCAGTCTATTATTGGTAACTTCCCCAGCTTTTACACTGGTACCCATTTATACTCCTGGGTGGAGTGAGGCAACGAGGCGTGAAGGAGATTGCCTATGTTTCCAGCGATCGTCAGTTGGCCGAACAGAGACGCGATGCCGGGGTCGTCTATTTCACAGCTCCGGTCGTTACCGCCTGTGCTACTGCCACCTCATCCTTGTTGCCTCTCTCCCTCCACCCAGGAGTATAAATATACACCTGTGCAAAAGTTAAGCACCAGCAAAAACAATAAAACGTAGAAACATGATGGTACAACTAGGCTGCCATACTTTTTGTCCCCGCGTTAGCTGACATAATTCCAAGTACGAAATGCACATGCATGCATGACTTCACGCCGCTTGATGTCCGTGCGTGGCGGGAAACAGCACACGTGTTCAGTTATGTAAAAGTCCAGTTTGAGGTGTAGAACATTACATACAGATTTAGGCGACAAGATTAGGAATTTTGTGTTCATGACCGTGGTTTATTTGTACAGAGAGAATTAGCTCTTGATTGTGAACCGCTATGGCAAGGCGAAGGTTAAGTGATCGTGTGAAATGGCAAATCATAGGCATGCATACCACTGGTATGTCATGCAGAGAGATTGGCAGACAGCTGAACATTAACCATACTGTAATCAGTCGTTTGATTGCAAAACATGGGCAAACTAACGAGGTGAAGGACAGGCCTAGATCTGGAAGACCGAAGAAGACTACTGCCCGTGATGATCGAGCCCTAGTACGCCTTGTTAGGAGATCTCCATTCACCAACAGCAGAGTGCTCAGCCAGCAATGGGAAACGCGCAATAGAGTGTCAATGTATACCGTCAAAAGGAGACTGTATGCTGCTGGCATGAAAGCTAGGAGACCTGTCAGACGTCCTCTCCTCACTGCACACCACAAAGAGGAGCGTCTGAGGTGGTGCAACGAAAGAAGACACTGGAACATGAGATCCTGGAGACGGGTACACTGGTCCGATGAATGTCGGTTCCTGCTTCATGCCACAGATGGTCGAACTCGTGTATGGAGGTCCAGATGCACGGCGTACGACCAACGTAACATCATGGAAGAAGTTCCATTTGGTGGAGGTTCCGTTATGATATGGGGGTGCATCTCATTTGATTGTAAGCTGGATCTGTTGACTGTACCTGGAACATTAAATGGACAAAGATATCAAGATTCCATACTGCATAGAGTTGTGGTCCCTCATTTTGTAAATCATGCACCTGGAACCCACCCTATATTCATGGATGACAACGCCCGACCACATCGTGCTAGAGCTGTGCATGAATACCTCCGCCAGAATGCCATTGAAACCCTACCATGGCCAGCAAGGAGCCCTGACATGAACCCTATTGAGCATATCTGGGACATTCTGGGAAACATGGTGAGAAGGAGGGATCCTCCTGTGCAGACCCTACAGGAATTAACAGACGCACTCCATCTTGAATGGCAACGAATACCACAATGGCGTATCAGTCGGTTGGTGACCAGCATGAGACGTCGTGTCCAGGCCGTCATCCAGGCACAAGGTGGATATACCCGGTATTAATAATGACAGTCTCAAACTCGTGCACAGATGTTCAACTTCGTTTTCAGACACCATTAATGACAATCTAGCCACGTGTGTCAACTGTAGGGCAATAGTTGTCAGTTGTGTCAACGTAACCATATTCAGGCCTCGTTTTCAAGTTCAAACAAAAACATACAGTGTTTCCCCACCATCATAATCAGCATTCCTCTAGTTGCATTATTACCTCTTGCACTAAGATGGATGGGTACATAAATGTTTATGCTATTGCTTTCTTCATAGCACATGAATATACCCTCGCATGTGCGTAAAAATAGGGTGGTGCTTAACTTTTGCACAGGTGTATATGTGCCAGTGTAAAAACTGTAAAAAAAAAAGTGGCCAATAATAGACTGAAATAAAAAAGCCTGGATATGGCATGAATGGAACGTGGAATCGGGGAATCATAGACGCCAATCGCACAAATAATTTCTTGACCAGCTCTCCCCTGATGTCTGCGTCATAGACCAGGTTGAGTGGATGTCATTTTAATACGCTTAGCGAATTGAAATGACACCCCATGCACCGGATTGTTAACACGAAGATCAATGGCGCATGGGTAGGGAAATTATTGTTGATATCATTGTTGATTTCATTCGTGATTGCTAATTTCACTTTGTAATTAATACAAATGATGATAATGATGTGAATGATGACGATGCCTATAAGAGTGATGAGGTGTTATAATGTATCTTTATAATAGACCTTTCGCGTTTTAGCTATGCCCCCCCCCCCATCTCTAGCTAAGCTCCACCCACACCTCGCTCGTGTTCGTATCGATCGATCTCTGAACTTCCTAACCACCACTTTCTAGATAACTATACAGGTAAGCTATGGCAGTAACAGCGTCCAATCAAATTAGTTTCGAAATATTCAACAGCATGTTTATTAAATTGTAGAGACACAATTCGTACAACAACGCTTCGTCCGTTATCAATTATGCATTTCTGACATACTTATGTACTTTATTCATGTATTCATAATTATGACGTCATAATAAACGTCCCGGAATTGATTCTGACGTAATATGATGGATGGATAAACTGGAAAAGTACATTGCCATGATCAATTTATTCATTTGCAAAACATGGCATCAATATGATGGCTGGTTAACTGGAAAGGTATATATTGTCTCTGCGGCCAGACTGTATAACAAATAATTAGTCATATGCTAACAGCATGGGTGAATAAAGCAAACGTGATGTCGCAAGGTCCCTTTGAGATCGATTTCGATCTATGTCCGTGAAGATAGTATCTAAGTAAATCTGAATACAGATTGTGTCCAAGCCGTCTCTGGCGTGGATATAGCGATGACTTCATAAAGTGCCTGGGGATTTTCCGTCACCATAGATGAATTCAAAGTGAGTGCCGTTTTAAGAACAAATCAACTTAAATTATTTCATTGGGTGGAGAATCGAAATGGGAACGGATCTTTCCATTTTTAGCTATGCCCGCCTATCTATAGCTAAGCTCCACCCACATCTCGCCGTGTTAGGATTGATTGATCCCGATATGCTCTAGCTTTCAATTTCTTGAAAACTATACAGGGAAGCTGTTGAATATTTTGTAACTAATTTGACTTGGTGCTGTTGCTGCCTATGGCAGCAAAAGCGCCCAGTCAAATTACTTTCAAAACATTCAACAGAATATTTATTAAATAGTAAAAGCAAACAGTTTGTACAACAACGCATAGACCGTCTTCAAATATGCGTTCGTGACGTACTTATCGACGTCATTCATGACGTCATTCATTGTGATGTCATTGTACAAATCACGCGGTTCATTATGACGTCATATCACGGGTGGGTACTCTGGAAAGGTGAATTGCTATTAAAGTGCCGTTACTTCCTTTCCAATTAATTGATCTCAAGTTAACACTAATATAGTGAGTGTGGAAGAAGCTACTATTAATTTAGCAGTACAAGAATGAAAACGAAACTACTTTACAAACATAGGTATGAGACTGTGAACGTCGGCTGCCAAAGTGTGCGTGGATCCTCATTAATGATCGATCCACGATTTATGACTGAATAAATATAGGCCTGATATTAATAAAATCACGTCAACCTGTTTACTGGAGATTTCTTGCACACACTTTATAAATTATGAGCGGTGAATCGGTTACCAACGGAAGCATCTATTTTTATAGTTAGTAGTAAGCGTTGTTAGAAGGTGTCTGTCTTGTCGCTGATCGATCAAAGAATCTGACTTGTGAGACCACCTTGTCAAATTGATGCTGACCTCATAGCTCGCTATAGGTATCAATCATATTGATTTTTGTTTCATATGTATTCGTAGCTACTGACCTTATGATATTGGGTGACTGTAACAATACACAGCACTTCTATACGAGGAATACCACACACTGGTCACAATCACGGACTCAAAATTGACATTTCTCAAGAAAACTACATCTTTAGATCAGCCAACCAACCAACCAATCAATCAATTAATCAATCTCTTTCACCCAGATCACGGCATTATATAATATAATATGTATATAATATGTATGTAAGGAGAGAATCGTAACTAAGTTGATGACAAGTTGTGACTCAATCCCAATTTTCACTTTTGAAACATTAAAAATATGTTTAAATCAAATTACAGCACAGTAATAAATGGGGAATTTTAGTTACAGATTTGCCTCTTGACAGTGTGCTTTTATATCACAAAAATATTATTATTATTATTATTATTATTATTATTATTATTATTATTATTATTATTATTATTATTATTATTATTATTACAATAAAACATTGCAGTGTAGCTCACATTAATTGCAACGGACCTTTCAATTTTTTAGCTATTTCCGTCCATCTCTAGCTAAGCACCACACACGCGCACGCGCACGCGCACGCACGCACGCGTACGCACGCGCCGCGCACGCACACACGCACGCACACACACACACACACACACACACACACACCTCGCTCGTGTTGGGATCGATCGCTCTCTGAACTTCCTGACGATCAATTTCCAGAAAACTATACAGGTAAGCTGTTGAATATAACTAATTCGACTGGGTGTTGTTGCTGCCTATAGCAGCAACAGCGCCCAGTCAAATTAATTTCAAAATAATCAGCAACATGTTTATTAAATAGTAGAGACATGCAATTCCTACAAAGTGTCGGATTATTAAGAGTTAAAGAGGGGCCGTATAAAATCATTTATGACGTAATTATTATGACGTCATCCTACACACCGTTTAGCTGATTATGACGTCATATGATGTCGTTACTCTGGAAAGGTCCACTCCACTAACATATCCTTGCAATAATCTTGTTAGTCGCACAGTCTGGTATTTTGGTATAGTCTGATGTATACGATATTATAAAAAAAAGTCTTATTCATTTTACCTTTATTGTGAATTGTGATTTATTCAAACGTTTCCCGTAATTAATTGTTATGGGAGACGCTCTGACACTGCGTGGAGATGGAACCATTTTCACTAGTCAGTTTTGTCTCTCCTTTCCTAAGACTATTGTCCTGACCGTGGCAAAATTTGCCACCACATCTCCTAAAACAGTTTTTGTCCCATCGCCATGAAACTTATCACACCTCCGTGTCATATAAAATTTACAGTCGCTTATGACGTAGGATTTCCCACGGCACCATTGTGCCAGTTATAAATGGCATAGCTGGTTTAGCTATCTTCAGATTGACGGTTACTAGGACGATGAATGCATCGATCTAGTTTGCCATATACTATTAGAATCAATCATAATGAAAACTGCATGTTTCCAAGTAGGTTTAGATGTTGGGAGGGATTTTTCTTCTTCTTACGTTCACGTTTGACTACAGTTGATGTCGGGATGATTAGCCTATACATTCCTAACTGTTAAGGTAACTTTTCGAAGCAATCTTACTGTAAATGTTCACAAGGATATCCGATGCATCTCCGCCACATAAAACACAGGCGTTCTTTCTTTTCTCTGGTAGATTTCCGCGCGGAATGGTGTTGTGCCGAGATTGTGTCAAGCTGGAGGCAGTACACGTTATAATGGTAATCGTGTGGATTCGCCACTCCAACTAATACTTGTGTGAAACAAAGACTTTTTCTGAATTTTTCTAGCATATGTAGCAGCTGTAGAGCAGGCAAATGTGAAGAATTATTGACCAGTGCACAAATTCCAATAGCAATGCATCACTGAGTTCACGTCCCGTATATTTTAAGAGAAATGTGATACTTGCATCCCATGCCTCTATGATTGCCTTTAGATGTCGTGCCTTCCTCCCTGGAGACCCATCATATGGAAGGTGTAGCACACTCTCAGACCCCAACAACCCCACTTCGAGACCCCCACCCCAGTTTCACAACTTGTCGTAGTTTTCCCAAGATCTAGTCACGTTTCCATGACTCCATGTGGTAGGGCAAAGAGACACTTTTAAGGTCATCTTACAAAAACTGTTCAGTACTTTGCAACCAATTTGACTAATGGTTGCTTCTCCCACTGTTAAAGGTTTTGAAAATAATTTAAATGGATGCCGTCGCTGCCTCTGAATAATGGTGCTTTAGAACAAAATCAATTGCTGTCGGACTAATGGGCTGTCCTACCAATGCGTTGTCAAGTGTCGGACTAATGGCTTGTCGGACCAATCGGTTGTCGGAATATTGGGCAGACCCCAAACAGTCAACATAAGGTTTATTAAAATGTTACGGATGTTGTTATTTTTGGCATATTCGGTTCAAAGGGTTAAGGATTGTTCATTTGTAGGCTAGGAGAAGACCACTCTCGAAGTTTCATCACTGGAAATACTGGATCGATAATCGGGTCAGGTATTGCAGCGGTAATTCCTCAAATGATACCTTCTGACCAGTAAACTGACACTCTAAAGGAAATTTGGTCATTAAAGGAGACATCCTGCCAGCTTGAGGGTTAAAGGCGTGTAGCAATCCGACTCTGAAATAACCACCTCGATATATCACTGGTCAGATGAGTGAGTCTCTTGCATGGTGAGGTATTATAATCCCATAGCCATGCAACACTTTGCTTTTAGACTCAAATTGATTCTAGATTCGCCAGACTGCTTCCACGCTTTTTCAAGCATTCTTTTAAAACATCATCGTCGGTATTCGCAAGATAAAAATAACATTCACCAGCAATTAAATTTATTCCATTAAGTTCAGTTCGCTGTATTCATTCCGAATACAGTACCGCTTAGAAAATACATAATACAAACTGATGAATACGTTGAACATAAGACTGCAATGTTTTCCCATCCACATTATGTTCGAAACATACAACAGAACATTTCTTACATCGTGTTTAGAATTGTACTAACTTACATATTTCTGTTTTTGTTTTTGGCAACATGTTAAGTTATTTCTGAGATGGACTTTAATTGCTTATTCGTCGCTGGTTTATTATTTAGTTAATCACGTGACGTCTTGTGCTCGGCAATGACAATGTTTGATGTCCCAGAGCTGTGCGGTGAAAGTATGCCAATCATGTTTTCCGTCTGTAATGGATAAGTAATTATTGAATCAATGTCATGCTTTCGTCTTAAAGTTACTCTGACCTACGGCCATGAAACATGAGACACGTCGCGTCCCCCAAATGCTCTCAGTGTAATAAACAACCGACTCTCTGCTTCCGGAGAGGTGCGCTTCCGGCGATATCGACATCCGGTCATCTGTTCTTCCTGTTCGAGTTCCTGTGATGTGTATTTTTGGTGAGAGAGCTGGCGCGATTTTCATTATAAAAGGTTTGAAATGCTTTACACCCGATACACGCTCTAGCACTCTTCAAGCTTTGTAAAACAATGTCGCAAAATGTATACACAATTTAAACATCTGGCTAATATCTTACTTAGCGGCCTTTCTCAAGCAGGAAAATCCACACTATTAGGCGAAATAATTAGATATAGAGCTCAGCTATTCGATAAAACACCTGAACGAATTATATTATGTTACGGAGCATATCAACCTGCTTACGAGAGACTCAGTGCAGATGTAGAGTTATATTCAGGAGTTCAAGATTTAGAAATAGGTTCCAACATTGCTAATCTATTTATCCCTGACGATCTGATGGAAGACGTAGATAGCAGGGTTACTGCATTGTTTATGAGATGAGGCCATCACGAGAATTCAACGATAATTCATTTGATTCAGAATATTTTCTCAAAAAATAAGCACCACAGAAATATTTTGCTGAATTGTCATTACATAATCATATTTAAGAATCCTAGAGACGCATCCAGCATAGCTACATTGGCGTGTCAAATGTATCCTAGCCGAGACGTAGGTCGACATTGCAGGATTCACATAGCGATGCCACTACGCGAGCTCATAGTTATTTATTCATAGACCTCTGTCAGACAACACCTGAACAACTGAGATTACGTACCAATATTTCACCGAACCAAGTGTGCGTAGTGTACGTGCCTAAGCTAATAAGAAAGCTTAAGAAAATCAGAATGGCTAACAGACGGCGTAACGCTAATAATAATAATAATAATAATAATAATAATAATAATAATAATAATAATAATAATAATAATAAGCATAGACTGTCTAGACCCAGGTCTAAGTTTAAAAGAGGACGTAGAGCTGTCAATATCTCAGATCAATTACCAGTCTTACAGAGTTTAGTTAAAGCCAAACCCAAGCAATGCAAGATAATCCTAGAACGTTGTAATAAGGGTTTAGCCGATGCTGTGTCTGAATGCTGTTTAAACCTAATTCATGGAAACATAAAATTAAATCGAATACAGCATAAATGCTTACACAGATACCGTGATAACATTAGATTGTTGAGAAAAAGCAAGACACCATTATATGAAAGACGACAAGTTATTCAATGCAGGGGTTTCTTACACCTTCTAGTGCCAGCAGTATTGCCGCTTATTTCCAAATTATTCGGATAATAACAAACGATAATAGCTATGGAAAGCGTTCAGAAAATCCCTTTGGTACCGCATAATATGATAGACGGTATAAACACGATGTCTAAGATTAATATTCTAAATTGCGATCAAAACCTTAGATCGGCTGTGAATTTAGATCAAGAGATGGAACAAATTCTAAATCGTAGTGACTTGACGGCTAGAGAAAAGTAAAATTTGCATTCTCAGATGCTTCAAAAGCTTAGACTGCAGATAGATCAGGCTAAGCAATTCGGTTCAGCCGTTAAGTCGTCAGATGATTCTCAGCGTACGTGGAATCTCCAGACTTCAGCGCCTAGAGGTTTATATTTGGATAATGTTAGAATTAAAAAGTTAGTTCAATCGTTGATCCCTAGCTTAAGGAATAAAGGCGAGAGATTCATAGAAATCTTAAATCATAGGGCCCCAGGCTTATCATTAGACAACTCCAATCGTGTCACCATAGACGGTGTAGCCTATCCGAATAGCAGTCTAGTAGATTTAATAGCCTCAACAGTGACGCAGAATCCTTATACAAATTCTATGGATTTATTATAACTTAAATTACTGACAGCCTTCAATAGACTCTTAGCCGATGCCAATATACCTAGACAAGTAGTGGGCAGTCATAAGACTTGGGCTAAGATTCATAATACAGCTGAAGACGTTGAACAACCATAAAGTCTTCAACACAGCGAGTCCAGAGCGAAAACCCCCAGAAAAAACTGAATCCTAGGCTAAAAGTTTATGATCTACACTCATTAATAGAGGGGTCCCGACAGCTCAATGCTCTGTAGCTAGAAATATGAGATCTCGAGATGTTAAGCTGTCCAAAACTTGGTTAAACTATGGTGAAAAAAAGCTCGCAAGAACCGCAAGAAATAAGCGATCTATTGGCATAACTGATAGACTGAAACGTGTATATTACGATAGCAAACACTCCACTTCTTTTGGCGGTTTGGAAAGGCTGTATAAGGCCTTTAATGGAACAATATCTAAACCTTCAATACGTGCCTGGTTAGCAGAACAAGCTACGTACGCTTTGCATAGACCTAAGCGAATTCAATGTAAGAGAGATTGATTCAAAGTAACCAGCGTTGATCAGCTATGGCAAATGGATCTGAGCGACGTTACTAGTTTAGCCAGACATAATAACTCTATGCGTTATCTACTATTCCTAATAGATTGTCTATCAAAATGTTTGTGGATAATTCCTTTAATGAGTAAAACTGCGAAAACCTTAGCTCAAGCTTTGGAGTTTTTTCCTGAATACTGTCTCTAGAAGACCTGAATCGATTCAGAGTGATAAAGGGGGTAAATTCGTGAACGCTACAGTTAGACACGTGTTAACGTCTAAAGGTATACATTTCTACACATCTCAGAACTCTCTCACAGAGGTGGCGATTGTTGAACGCCTTCAACGCACCATAAAGACTAAGTTATGGAAATATACGACTTACAAAAATACCGATAGATATATCGACACACTCCCTAATCTCGTAAGATCTTACAATAGATCTGTACACGGTAGTACAAAAATGAAACCTGTAGATGTTGACCGCAGTACAGAGGTGTTAGCTTGGCGTAATATGTACTCTAAAGCAAAGCCGAGAGCATCGGTAAAGCTGAGCGATGTGAGAGTAGGTGATGACGTAAGAGTGGCAGAGTTAAAAGATCCATTTACCAAGGGCTATAGACCGACCTGGAGCGAGGAGATATTCAAAATAAGTTCCAAACTGCCTCACAGATCGGGTGTACATAAGCTCAACGAATATAATCAAAATCCCAATATCGGTACATTTTATTCCGAAGAGTTGCAGAAAGTTTAATTTGTGGATAGGTTATTCAGAACCTAAGTGTATTTAGAATCATTACAATGCTACGGGTACAACTCTACTCGGCCCACCATTCAATCCACCAATCACACCCCTACCCTAACACCCCAGCATTGTAGAAATGTCTCTAAATAGAAATACGTAATAATGATTCTCGTTTATCATTTTGTGGTACCCAGAGAAGAGATAAGATATCTCTCTCAGGTCATAATTAATTATATTATAATAGTAACGTGTTTAATAAATCTGAGCATTCAAAATGGAGATAAAGGGGTTTGGTTAGCATTAGCGTCCGGGTGTTTGGGATATATATGACCTGCGCCAAGTATAGAAATCCCCAAAGTTGATCGATTGAATCTGTCGCCGGTTACAAAGAATAGCTAGAAACATGGAACAGTTTTATATTATGCTACCGAGTAACAGTAGCATGGATTACTATCCTGATAATAAGATTTCAGAATTTAGAACGCAGCTACAAATGCCCTTAAGATTCTATGGGGAATGGGAAGTTGGCTTGTCATCCATATTGTATCTGAGAAGTTGGTTAACATTAGCGAAGCCTTTGACGATCCTGCTACATTCTTGTGAACCCGTGAAGCCTAAAATTCAGGCTAAGCAGAAGCAGAAGAAACCAAAATGTATGGCAGCAGCTTTCGATGAAATTTTTGATAAATTTAGTCAGACTAATAATTTACTACTAGTGCCAGTGAATTCAGAGGTTTGACGTAATGCTGCAGAATTTCCTCTCTACATCCAACAAATAGAAATACCTAAAGGCTTCTACACCCTTAAAATTCTAATAGAGTTTAGAAATAAGCAGATTAATAGCCACAGACATTATAAAAATACCAGTAGATTCAACTATTTCATGGATCGAATCAATCTCATAACATTAAACGTTAAGTGACTGTTCGCCATTGAATTTGACGCTTACCTAGGTAAATTCTTAGGCTATACCGATCATATCATTAGTGGCCCTACCCCCACTGGTGGAGTTCAATCAATGTATAAAAGTAATAAAATTACTTTAACTACAGCTTACATATATTGTGGTATCATAAGCCATATTGTAGTCAGAGAGGCTACAGCACCTCTGTTAAGAGTTATGCCATTATCTAACAGTTGTAGCTCACGGGGGTACACGCTGGTCCATTGTATTGCTCCACTAGATTGAACCTAACGGGCTCATCCCAATTGTTCATGTCACCGGTATGTCGGTCCATTAACGAATTGAAGAGTCTGGACATGATGATAATAATTAACAATAAATAACTACACAAACAATGGTACTCGTTTGCTGGTAAGTGAGCAAAATAATACATTACATAGAACCAAACTGGTGTTCTTTCTACGTGGGCTCGCCGAAGGTACCTCGCAGATTCGTAAATCCCGCGAGGTATCCCCGTAAGGGTGGACTGCAACTAGGCTACTTAAATTATATAATATAAAGCAATTATACCCCTAACACACACAAAATAATATTGTTGTGAGAGGAAAGTGCGTCACACCGGCCTCTGTCACAGTAAAATGCCTTCAACGCCAAAGCGGAGATAAAGAGCTGGAAAAAAGCGCCACTCTTCTGATCAAACAAAAAGCTTTGTGCAGTGGGTGAATCCTAGTGAAACTATAATTAATGTGATGCATGCTGGTTTACGTGAAGATGGGCTGGATGACTTCCGAAGAATTCATAGGTCAGTGTCCTATGTAGGTCCAAAGATATTGCATTGGTAATTGCCGCTTTATTTATGTGGGCCTTCTGTTAAGTTCTAACCTACTATTTAGTTATTAGATATGCTTCCATGCTGTGACCGCAAGTGGCAGGGATTCCTACGTATCTTTTGACACATCAGTCTAACTGGCGAAGATGCCCAGCTTCCCAAATATCGCCCCGCATAGCATCTTCCTCAGAAAGACAGCATGCGTACATGTTATGGGGCGACAGCTCCTGAATCATATGCTGATCTGGTCACCATCACACCATAACCACATATAACATCACCAGGACAAGTTATAGTTCACATAAGCAATTTAGAAAGCGCAATAGTATTTATGGCAGGGAGTAAGAAGCAGATATCCATCACCAGTGAACATCCCGTGAGGGCGTGGTGGGCTGTAAGACTGCACCCGGTCACCATACCGAGTTGGATGGAGATCTGCATCTCGTCCGTCACCAATGTGTTACGGAATTAACATTTCACCTGTCATTAGGGTTATGTTCCACAATGCCCAGAGATGCACTGCAGGCCGGAGCTACATAATATAATTTCTTTTTGCAGTGCTTCCTACATTGGCCGGGGTATCTAAACCAACTGGTATCCGAAGATACAGGGAGAGTGCATGCGAAATCGGCACTTTAGTTATCACCGCTCGGAAACCCCGTAGTTTCCCAGAATTGGATCCTGCCAACGTGTCGATTGGGAGGCCAGACAATTATTAAGCCTTGTGGCTGGAGGAGTGTAGAAAGAGACAATCACTTGATAATAATAAGAGGCCCTAAGGTAATTGGCCAATTTATACAATCTACCAGGTGTGCAGGGTTACATATCCATGACGGCCAGAAAAGAGGCATACACAATGTGTCTCTTACGTAAAAATTGTCCCGAGCTACTTTAAACCTATCCTATCGAGCTAGAATAGCCAGGTTCAGTCAGTCACATGTCGGCTTCGAGCAATGTGAGCATGAGCAGTGACCTCAGTGTAAGATTGATGCTGGGGGATAATAGTGATGCAGGTGTAATGTTGCTGTATAGTATAACCTAGCGTACTGCATCCTAGAGTTTTTATATAAACAAAAACAGAATAACTAGGATGGCTACTTGCCATATACTTAATTAACTAGTACAGTGCTAACAGTATATCAGGTCATAGGACAATATGGTGCTCATTAGTTGTAAGCACGTGGAAATAAAGATAATATATACAGTATGAAACAGAAAATATAAAAATGTGGTCTTAAAACCGGTAGGTACCTATTAGTCATTTAATCGTTACAGCAAGAGTTCATAAATCACGGGAATTGATGCACCACAGATGGTTAGCACGAGGTGACATGATTCGGAAGTTGCTGGGAAGATTTCCACAGGCAGACTGCTGATATGGCTCACTCTTCAGACGGTGAAGGAGAACGATGGTAGAAAGATGTCCACGAGATAGTCAGAATAACTAATACATTAATTTACACAGAAATTTCTAATGGGTCAATCCGGCGACAGCAGTTCGAAAGTTGCCCGTAACATAGAGGGATAGGGGGGTAATTAAATATGCATGTACATAACTGGGTACACCGTGCGCGATACATCGCATAGCTTGTGCGATGCACCAGGTAGAGTCTCACCAGACTGTGGTCTAAAAGTTAATTTAAAAAACGACATGCTGTGCAGAAGTTTGATACCACTTTTCAGCATGGTCTGGAAGATCCGGTGAGTTATCCACCAAGAATCACCTCGGCTATACATCCTGTAGAATTTACATCGGGCCCGCAAGGCCCATCCGCAGAGAAGCTCGTCTGTGTGTGGTCCGGAACAGGAGTTCTTATTTAGTTAATTTTCTCTCGGATGGCCATCCGAGAGTGTACAAAAACTAATACAGATGTTCAAGGCTCCTCACCGGCGCAAGAGATCTGAATTCCGAAGGGCACTGCAGCGGTGTAGGTACCACAGTCAGTAAGCAGTTACCCCACATCTAGCACTGCACTGGTCCAGCAACCTTGCTGTCATGTCGGCTTCCTCGCCGAAGTCTCTCGATTCTTGATTTTTGGCTCCTTTTATATTATTCGTGACGTCAGAGGCAGGACACCCCAGCCAATCAGCAGACAAGCAGTAGCCAATCAGCGTGCAGCTAGTAAGGGTGACGTGGTGATCACATGATCAGCGCATTCCCCATTCATTTAATATATACACGCGATTACGATGTCGAAGCAATATTTTGAAAATAAAATCAGTGAGCCATTTGTGGATAACTCGGCCATTTCTGATCCGATTTTAAAAAGGTAAAAAATCCTCGTTTCATTCCCGTTCTCATTGCTACCAAGACCGACGAAAAGGTAGTGATTTGAAGAAATCACCAGTACCAACTCGGTACACCATAAGCATACACTCTCTCCCAATACTGACACGTGTTGCCAGGGAAGCTCTGATGCATGCACATGTGTGCTACATATTCTTATGGACCTAGCCATTTTAACGAAACCTCTCTCATAGGGCTTTATACATGCATATTATCCTACCCAGGGGGGGCGTGCTTGGAACGTACCCAGACCGGTCATCCCATACCCAGCCTCGCTCGGACAGTCCGTACCCATCCAGCCTATCTGCGCTACACAGCCATATCCGTGAAGATAATGTCAATGGACATTTCCTGACATTCAATATAGAACCGTATCGAAGAATTACATTGGCACGAAATGTGTGGTTTTAAGCGATAGGAATGGAGATAACATCCCATTTGAAGACGGCACATCGCCGAGCGTACTTTGTTTACATTTTAGGCCTACGGTCTAAGAATGTATGTGTAAGCGCCCTATTAACGCAACTCTAAACATTTTGACTGTAAAAGCAAAAGTTAAACAAAAGTAAAAAATATGACTTATCCTTGTAAACCAGATTCAGCTATGTTCAGATCGCATTACGGTAATCAAGCCGGCGGACGTTTACCTATATTCGTAGGCATTAGGTTCTCTGTTCAGATCAGCCATGCCATTGACTAAAACCATTGGAAAAGGTTTGGGTAAGCGAGCCCTGTCAGCCAGTTTAGGTGTGGCTAAAGATATTTTAGCAGGTAAAAAATTGAAAACATCTGTGAAAAATAGGCTTTGAACGCCGGTAGAGCGATCGTACCAAAAGCCATAGCATTAGCTCGTAACAATATCTCTGGAGCTATTTCACAACCTAGATGCAAAAATGCTAAGAGGGGTCACGATTAGCTAACCCTCGCAGAAGTCATTCGAAGCATAACCGTAGAGGGAGAAGCATCAGAATCACTAAACGAATGGATATATTTAGTTATCTAATAAGATGGCTGCTTGTCATTGCACTAAAAGCGAATTAGATCTGTTTACTGTGAAACCTGTAATGACTACGATGGATCAAGCTCATTGGCAAAGTTATCAACCCATTGTCTAACTCTGGAGGAAGCCTGGAGTTTTTTGTCTCTGGAAGCGGTGACAAAAACATAGATTTAGCTCAAAGCTACATTTACGTTAAGGCTAGCATCGTACAGGTTGTCGCGGTGGTGGAAACTCCTTTAACAGCGAACAATGATGTTGTGCTGGTTAACGTATGGGTCAGCCCTATGTTTTCTCAAGTAGATGTATTTTTAAATGGAAAACATGTCTCTGACGCTAACGAAAAGTACGCCTATCGCAGTTATTTTGAAAGCTTATTTAATTATTCGCCAGAGCATAGGTCGAGTCAATTAACAGCTGCATTATGGTTTAAGACAGATAATAATGCAGGTTATACTCATAGAAAACTTATCATTGCCCTAAGTAACTCTGTGGAAATGATCGGTAGAATTCATTCTGACATTTTTCTTCAGGAAAAATATTTAATCAATGGAGTTTCCTTAAAGGTACATTTTACGTCGAGTAAACCTTATTTTAACCTAATTTGTGGCGATGCTCACATTTACAAATTACGTCTGTACGAAGCTACATTAAATTTACATAAGGTTACGCCTATTCCTAAGGTTATTAACGCTCATGTGTCGACATTGCTATAGTCACCCGCTCAGTACCCTATTAAAATGATTATCATCAAATCATTCACCATTCCAGCAGGGACTAGTAGCGTGAATAGGGACAATATTTTTCTCGGGGACCCACCAAGCAGGGTCATATTCGGTATAGTTTGCAATAGAGCTTATTACGGAGATTTCGATACAAATCCATATAATTTTCAACACTGTGATGCTAATCACATTTCGTACTATATGGATAACGAGCAAATAGCTGGAGACGCTCTTACACCGAATTTCACGGCTGCTGGTTATAATTTTACAGAATCATTCTTGACGTTGTTTAATGGAACCAGTACATTATTCGATGACAAATGTATAGGGCTTAACACAGATGAATATAAGGCAGATGACACATTTTTTGCCTTTGACTACGCCCCAGACCTCGCTACAGGCGATCATGTCTACCTTACGAAGCAAGTAAGTCTACGCCTCCAACTAAAACTTAAAACAGCATTACCTGATACTATGAACGTAATATGTTATGCAGAATTTAATAACATTATAAGCATTGACAGCGATCGTAATGTTACCATGGACTACTAGAGCCTTTGACACCCTCACACACACACACACACACACACACACACACACGCACTCACGCACGCACGCACGCACGCACGCACGCACGCACGCACGCACGCACGCACGCACGCACGCACACACCAACACACACGCATGCACACACACGCACGCACACGCATGCACACGCATGCGCACACTCACATATGCACGCATGCACACACGCACGTACGCAGCACACACACACGCACGCACGCATGCACGCACGCGCGCGCACACGCACAGACACGCACACGCATACCCATACACTGATGTTCTCGTTGAGACGGTCTTTGACCCCAGAAGGTCAAACACCAATAAAGCTATTAATAGGTATTATGTTGAATATTTCTAAACTAATTCGACTGGTCGCTGTTATTTTCAGAATATCTAACAAATTGCCTGTATAATAACCGTGAGCTTAGATTCTGGGACTTCGAGGTTCCATAGGTCAATATTTGACATGACTTTTCTTATAAAATGTGTAGTATATGATGGCGATCGGTCGATCTGTCGTGCGTTAGTTACCTTACATTTTGCAACACATAATTATCAAACGTTTATAAAGGATTACTTGCCCCTTAATTCATTTAATTACGTTATTGCTAAACTGCAGCAAAAGACCTAATGGTGCTAACTATGGGCTGGCTTCTTTTGAAAGTGGCATGGCTGGGTAAATATGACCACCGCCAAACAGACAGACATACAGTGAAACAGCATGACAGATGGACGGACTGACTGACTGACTGACTGACTAACTGACTGACTGACTGACTGACTGACTGCCGCCTGGACGGACGGACGCACGGACAGACAACGGACGGACGGACAGATTGACGGACGGACGGACGGACGGACGGATGGACAAACAGACAGACAGATAGACGGCACCAATTCCAATATACAATGCTTTCGGTGGTGTGAGCAATCAATAGAGGAATCCAGTTTTAGCAATGCCACGACCATCTCTGGCTAAACTCCACCTAAGATTTGACCGTGGTTGGATTAATCGATCCCTGTACTATCTGAATCCAAATTTCCAGAAAAACAATACAGATAAACTATTAAATATTTTGAACCTAATTTGACTGGGTGCTGTTGCTGCCTATAACAGCAACAGCACCCAGTCAAATTAGTTTCAAAATGTTCAATAGAAAGTTTATTAAATAGTAAAGGCATACAATTCGTGCAACGTGACGGACTATTAAGGGTTTAACATGGACTAAATCGAGACATTCATGACGTAGTTGATTATGTCCTCAGCCTACCCGGCACGTAGTTGATTATGACGTCATATGCATGACTGAGAAACTGGATTCATGAATTCATCATATAGTTCGCTTCAAGGGAGGGATTTGATCGGTTGCTGGATTATCTGACGTCATCGCTATATATACATCGTAGACATATATGTGAAACGCGTTGCTTTAGACGTGTGTGTGTTAGTAAGTATGCGACTGCAATCCAATTAATCTTGCATCAGTGTGCCTATGGCGTGCTCAAGCCACAACATACATACATACATTCCCTAACATAATTATTAAGGGGCGTGTTTCATTTACTCCATACCGAATACGTGCCCGTTGTCGTGTCTAAAACAGCATCCAATGGGAGCGGCACAGCCCATGTCCGCAGCTAAATGCCAATATTTTTTTATTTGGCAATAGTCCTATAGTCGGCATCGCTTCTATCGCCATCAATTCAATTACGTACGAAATAATCATTATCGTTCGACCATAAATACAGAGTTTATTTCCCGCCGCCAGAATTATGGAATTATCACAATGAGATTATTTTAGAATTTGCAGGGCCCCGAATTAATCACACCAACACCGCGATCTTATGATAGTGATGACGATGACGACGATGATGATGTGGCCATCATAAAGAAGATAATGGCAACGATGGTGTCAACGACGACGGTGACGACAGCTACGCTTACACACTAGCACGTACATGCCCACGCAAGCGTGCATGTGCGCGATCACTCACCCCCCCCCCCCAACCTATCTCTCTCTCCTCTCTCTCTCTCTCTCTCTCGCTCTCTCATTCCTCCCTCCGGTCGTCTCTCTCTCTCTCTCTCTCTCTCTCTATCTCTCTCTCTCTCTCTCACACACACACACACACAGGCACGCGTGCACGCGCGCGTCACGCACACACACCCATCTCAGTCTCTGAATAAAGCCCTCTTTGCGGTCGCGCTTCCACTAAAAGATCAAATTATTTGCATTATATGATTGCAAGCGCCGTTTTATATCTTCTGTGTTGCATAATACGGGTGATTTGCGTGACAGCTCCAATGCATTCGTGAACATACCATAGTCATTCCATGTCCCAGCTTCTATTACGTTTAGACCACCATCGTCAATCCGGGTTACGACAGAGCAGTCAGTTGTCATGACTCACTCAGTCACGTGCAAAATCATTCTTGACATCCCAGGGTCTCTATCTCAACACAGAAATGCAGTTTAATAATGTGAGCATAATTCGACTGGGAACTGCTGCCCATATGCAGCAGCAACTCCCGTTCAAATTAAGAAATCCAACACAATATTTTCCTTACATTGCTATGAATAAAGAATTCAGTCGTTTCTGGTTACGTTACATTGATGGCAGCAGCAACCATAAATAAGAAGTTCCAAATTTATACATCTTGCTACCGACAGCGCTGTTAATTTTCCATGATGCAACAACCGAACAGATTATCCATCAAGCCGAACAACGCGTGCTGGAAGGGGTGAGGGATGGCTCGGTATCCATAAACCTCCCTAAGACCATAGAGTTAGATATCCACAGAGCGCCTATGCTCATACGTTCACTACGGAACTGGTTGTCTGAGCGCCATTGACGCGAGTTCAGTTAAATGCCAGTGCACATGTCCGCACATGTCTAACTGTCCGCCTCAGAGCAAAATGGACTCAATTCTCTTTCGGTAATTAGAAGAGAAATTGAACAAACGCAAATTTATATATGTTTATCAGAAATAACATATATTTGGCTATTTTAATCTGACATTTTATTCGACTGCGTAATAAAATTAGTAACAAAAAAACTTGAAGATTATTAGATTGTGTGAGAAAATACTGAATTCTGAAATTCCGCATTTTAGATGGTCATAAGCGCTCTCCAGATATCTAACTCTATGACTCTATACTAGCATCGCAATTCCATCCCTCCAGCCTTCCCTGTATCAATCCACCCTGCGAGCAATAACCGTATCCCAATTCTAATACACCTCCCGCCCGTTACTGGGCCGACACTGGGCCAATGCTGGCGAGATTGGCCCAATATGGCCTAATATTGCTGAAGTACCGGCACAGTAACATAAATTTTCAGGGATGGAAGTTATTTTATAATATTCCGGGAACACGCCTAACGGTATATAATTTCACTAATATCGCATAGGGCCTATTGTTTCCATAGGCCTATAGAGTGTTTGTTCTGTGGAGTCTATTTATGCATTAATATCGAAAATCTAATAGAGAAGTCAACTTTTAGATATGTCCCGCCCATCACAAGCCAAGCCCCGTCAACTATTGGCTCCTGTTCGGATCGCTCAAGCCCTTAATTCCCAGAATCCCAATAGCAACCACCCCCCACCTACCCCACCCACCCCCAGCACAACCCTACCGAGATACTATCGGCCTTGTTCTGATAACGGTCAAAGTGTAGTCAAATCCCCTCTCCTGTTAACATTTCAACTAAATTGGGCCAACGGTTTCCCAGATGAAGCGGTAGATATCCATAGATCTAGAATTTGACCCCCCCCCCCCCCTCTGATTCGTCTTTTCGTTTAATCCGGGTCCTGGCTATAGTCTGGTAATACTCTGTCAACGTAAAATCCTTCGCTGAGTTAAAATGTGAGTCAAATTGGATCAGTGGATTTCGCGATACAGTTACTGACACACAATCACGCAAACAGAGCACACAAACACGCACGGACAGGCAGACCAGAACACAACACCCTCTCTCCCTTACAAGTCGAGGATAATCGCTGGTTAGATTGCATCAGAGTGGATAAAGGAGGTGCGTTTTATAAGGAGTGCACTAACAGGCTGTATGACTGTACCAATCGCTAGATATGTTTTACGCGCGTGTACACTTAATGGACATTTCCAAGTTTATCCATCCATCATATGACGTAAGAATCAACTACGTGACGGGTAGGATGCGACGTCATAATTATGACGTCCTGACTGATTCGAAATAGTCCGTCTTTAGAGCATAATAATCCGACACGTTGCACGAATTGTATCTATTTACCATTTAATAAACATTATGTTGAATATTTTGAAACTAATTTGACTGGACGCTGTTGTTGCTGCCACAACAACACCCAGTCAAATTAGTTTCAAAATATTTAACAGGTTACCTGCATAAGTTTCTGGAAATTGATAGTCAGGGAATTCAGGGATTTATCGATCCTAACACGAGCGAGGTGTGGGTGGAGCTTAGCTAGTGATGGGCCGGGCAAAGCTAAAACTGGAAGGGTCCATTAATTCATTTGGCAAAATTGTATCCCATGTCGTGCCATAAAACGTAATACCAGCCGGTTAAACGCGGATAGACTAATTAACAGTTAAACACCGGAAGCGGAAATACTTCGTTTTACATCCTGGGATTTCTCGAAATGACACTTCCGGATTGTCGGTGGATTTCCGTCTCGTTAAGCGCATGCTTTGTGCAGATAGGAAGCGTTTTAAGAGCATAATCCGGGTAGAACCAGGACCTTGTCAGTAACGTTACCCTGTAGAGGGTGCGTCTGTTTGTATGATGTTACGTTCGAGTCGTTTTCTAAGTGTACACATTGCCAGAAATACGAGAAACCCTAAGTAGACTAACAATTATCTGTAATTAGCGCCAACGACATATCAATATACTAAACAGTACATCAAATACAACAATATCATAACGATGATGTGATTATATTGTTGAATATATTGAAACTAAATTGACTGATGCTGTTGGTTCCCAAGTTAGCAACAGCTTCCAGTCTAATTGATTTCAAATTCTTCAACCGCTTACTTGTCTGCAATGTTGCTTTGAAAATAAGATGCTTTTCTCGAACTGTAGTTTAAAATATTGTTGATTATGGTTCAAGAATTTAAATGCAATTTGTTGCCTTATAATTGCGCTGCATCATCATCGTCATCATCATCATCGTCATCGTCGTTGTCGCCACCTTCGTCCATCGCCAGTTCAATTGTTTTGAAAATAACCATGAGGAATTGCCACCACCAACACCCCCACCCAACCCACCCAGAATATGAATCACAGTAAACCATGCTAATGAAAGGATCCATTTATATCTATGCCACGCCGTTTTCTATCTATGCCACGCCCATTTCTATCTAGACCACGCCCATTTCTATCTATGCCACGCCCATTTCTATCAATGCCACGCCCATTTCTATCTAGGTCACGCCCATTTCTATCTAGGCCACGCCAATTTCTATCTATGCCACGCCAATTTCTATCTATGCCACGCCTATTTTTATCTAGGCCACACCCATTTCTATCTAAGCTAAGCACACTATACACACGTGTTGAAATAGATTTATAAATTTTGAACCTTAAATACCAAGAACGTAAAATTTAAGGTAATTATACAAGCTGGTGAATATTTTGAAACTAATTTGACTGTGAAATAGTTTCAAAATATTCGATAAAATTTGTATTAAATTGCAAATTATCAATTCAATACAAGTTTCCTGACGGAGCTACGTCACTTTGATTGTGACATTAGCTAACTATTGATGTAATTGTTTATGACGTCAGATACTTGAGTGACAGATCAGATGCCTCTATAGCCCGACATTATATGAATCGTGTAATAGTAGTTACTGAAACGTAGTGTAAGTCGATCGTTGTCATATAAACTGGTTAGTGGTCCCAAGATGGAGTTTCTTTTAGGCGGGTGGTTGTACGGCCGAACAGTCATACGTTGGCTCGAAAAGCAGGTGTCCGCTCTACACAGACTTAACCTCTCTTGCGTCAACAGCGCCTCAAAGCGCTCAAATACTTGATATATTAATTAAACATTTTGATGGTCAATATTTTTAAAGATATTTTAATTTTAGAAGACTATTTTTGTAAATTTACCACTGAATTCTTTTTCGCCGGCTTGACCATTAAAGAGTAATGGTAAAGAAAATTAAAGTCTTTACTTAGCCAGTGTCTATCTGCAGGCCAAGAGAATTATTTTTGAAAATTTACCACTAGAATGATTGGCTCGGTAACCGAGCCAGTCATCCTAGTGTTAAATATTTGAAAATACGCTTCCCTAGGCCTTTCAACTAGCCACATCTGACGATCACTGCAAAGGTTTTTTGATCAGTTAAAGGGTGAAGTTGACACAATAGGGGTTACTTATAACGTGCTTTGTCGAGGCGCATAGTAGGCCTATAACGCAGCGCCTACTATACTCTATACGCGCGTGCAATCTTCGTAGCCAAATAATATGCAATTTTATTCCCCACTCTCGGGCGTAATTATTGTCAATCAGTCGCTGATAATTAGTCCAGCCAAGCGGGAATTAGATAATTAATTCATTATCGGAATTGCATGTCGTTAATGTTCGGGATAATGAATAAATTGTCTGGATAAACATGGTAGGCTCTTATTCATCAATAGACAACAGTGACGCGCTATTATTGCAACTTGCGCCGCCTCGTCAGAAATGTGACAAATTTGAAAGGCAGACAGACAGGCAGACAGGCCGACAAACAGACTTATAATAGTTGCAAGTTGTAATTAAAAATCTGAATAGTTTTATTTATGTCACACACTCGCACGCACTCCCTCCCGCACGGGCTTACGCAGATTATTTGAATATGTTTATTTCATTTTAACACTCACCACCAAAACCCGGTCTCTGTAGTGTTCTTGAGGAATGTCCATTTGCACGGCAAAAGAAGACTATTTTTGAAAATTTACCACTGTAATGGCTGTCATTCCAATGGTAAAATTTAAAAAATAGTCTTCTCTTGGCCTGCAAATGGACATTCAATAAGTAGATATTTAAATTTTTTGAACAAAGGATTAAAACACTAACCAACGACAAAATGCGCCCTTCGAGTTATGTTCCATAAGCCAAAGGGGAACTAGTGCGTGCGTGCGTGCGTGCGTGCGTGCGTGCGTGCGTGCGTGCGTGCGGCCGTGCGTGCGTGTGTGCGTGCGTGCGTGCGTGCGTGCGTGCGTGCGTGAGTGTGTCTCTTAGCCCTCTTAAACCGGTCTCTATAGTGGTCTGGAAAAAATGTCCACATTCAAGCAAATGGACATTTCCATTTTTAGCTATGCCCCGCCCATCACTCGCTAAGCTCCACCCACACCTCGCTCGTGTTGGGATTGATCGATCCACAAATGTCCTAGCTATCAATTTCCTGAAAACTATACAGGGAAGCTGTTGAATATTTTGTAACTAATTTGACTGGGTGCTGTTGCTGCCTATGGCAGCAACAGCGCCCAGTCAAATTAGTTTCAAAATATTCAAGAGAATATTTATTAAATAGTAAAAGCAAACAATTTGTACAACAACGCATAGATCGTCTTCAAATATGCGTTCGTGACGTACTTATCGACGTCATTCATGACGTCATTCATTATGGTGTCATTGTACACATCACGCAGTTCATTATGACGTCATATGATGGGTGGGTACTCTGGAAAGATGAATTAAGACGAAAATATTCAACAGAACATTTCCTACGTTGTGGTAAATATTGTACTAACTAACGTGTTTCTGTTTTTGTCTTGTAAACATTTTAACTTATTTATGAGCTGTACTGTACGTTCTGAAATACCACAGATCCATATTTGGTAGAATTAATCCCCTAATGTTCTCGCATGTACGTACGTAACACGCACGCACGCACACAATTCTACTTTATATTCATAAAACAACTCCACAATACAGAGCGAAACCATAAAACGTCACCGTTTCCATGGAAACGTATAAAATATCGCCACGCGCACAGGAATACGAAATGAGAATGTATTGCATCAAGAACGGATAAAGGGTGGTGGTGGGTTGAGGTGGAGAGAGCTAGTGTGAGATGAGGCTGAGTGGCGAGATGAGGTATGGATTATCATCGTCCTTGATACGTTCTCTCGCGATAAGCTCCCATTATTGCATTTTGGGAGGCATAGATATTATTATTGCTCTTATTATTACCACCAGTAATCATCCATTACTGGTACGCCGTTATCAGTGAGCAATGAGAGGCACTAGAATCCATAGAAGTACAGCAGCAGTAAAAGCAGCAGCAGCAGCAGCAGCAGCAGCAGCAGTAGCAGCAGTAGTAAGCAGCAGCAGCAGCAGCAGCAGTGGCAACAACAACAACAACAACAACACCACCACCAACAACAACAACAACAGCAGCAGCAGCAGCAGCAGTAGCAGCAGCAAAAGCAACAGCAGCCGCCGCAGTAAGCAGCAGCAGCAGCAGCAGCAGCAGCAACAGCACGCACGCACTGGCAACAACAACATCAACAACAACAACAACAACAACTACTACAGCAGCAGCAGCAGCAGTAGCAGCAGCAGCAGCAGCAGCAGCATAAGTAGTAGTAGTAGTAGTAGTAGTAGTAGTAGTAGTAGTAGTAGTAGTAGTAGTAGTAGTAGTGGTGGTGGTGGTGGTGGTGGTGGTAGTAGTAGTAGTAGTAGTAGTAGTAGTAGTAGTAGTAGTAGTAGTAGTAGTAGTAGTAGTAGTAGTAGTAGTAGTAGTAGTAGTAGTAGTAGTAGTAGTAGTAGTAGTAGTAGTAACGACGAGATGAGTTGAGACGAACTATTAATTAGTTCGCCTTAGTAATTACAAGGATTATCTGCAAGGTTCAGATCGAAATCGCCGCATCATAGTACCCGGTACAAGCTGCATTATAAGATGTGTTTTAGGCAGAGGGTAATGGCAGATATGACGTTGGATAGAGGCAGTGAGATGGCGAGAGGGTTCAGAGCTGCATGTATGCATAGCGTGTTCCCGAGGGCGTAATAGGAGTAATGGACGGAATGTCAGAAATATAAGCGCATTGGCATCCGCATGAGGGGGTGAAGCAATGTGTTGACCTTCCCCAGATTGATTATATAAAATCATGATTCAGTACTTGCCCGGCTTGTAACTCTCATAGGCGCATCATCGTATGTAAATGGTAGTCTACACACTGCCTTCCATGTGTTGGTGGCCACAAGCTTGAAAGCTGTCGGTATGGTGTTGACAGTGCCCTGTTTGTTTTAATCTTCTTTGTCAGATTGCAATAATGCCAATCTATCAGAAAACAGAAGAAGGAGACAATTCAGTGAATAAGAAACTTAGTGACTCAGCTCAGGTTCGCTCAATTGGAGACCTGATAGAAGCCATCACTCATCTTACGGATTGTCTAACTCCAGTTAGAAGACGCCTTGTCAACTGTCACCTTCATTCAGTATGCAAATCAAAAAGCGTTAACATATCGGCCTTTCAGGAACTGCATTGTTTCTTGGAAGATCCCGGATAGAGCTGAAATAGATGCTGCGCAAATGGGAATGCTAGGAGAATAGTCTGGTTGTAGATATCCGGATTCGGATGTGAGGATTTTGAGGAAGTAGCTAGCCTCAAGATTGTAGATTCCTGTCTTAAACATTATTTGCATATGACCTCTTGACCTGGCGAGGCTGAAGCCCAAATCTTCTGTTAATCTTTTTAGTAGTATTTTTGATCGATTCATCCCAGTTATAAATATCTTCTATGTCATGACAGCGTCATAGTGATTTAGGCTATATATAGCGTTTATGAGAAACCGTTTATGTAATATGGGTATGTGTGCGTTTGAACATGTACGCACTTGTTTTTATTTATGTAACAAATATTATGTATATAGATAGATAAGCAGGATGACCTAGTAAGGAGCGCGTGATGTGGTAACCTATTTTACGCTGTGTGCTGGAATACGATATACATTTAAGTTTTGAATAAAGGACGGACGAACAGACAAGATGGAAGGATAGATAGTAGAAGGAAGAATGCACATTTACTTTAGTAATGGCGCGGGTCTATAGCGAAGACAGCAAGTGTCATTGTTACTAAATGCAGCGTGAATGGAATGAAATGGATGAAAGAATTACTCACCTTTGGACAGCAACAAATGCAAACTATTTTGAATACAATCCGTGACAACAAACGCAAACTTTCGTAACGACAAACGCAAACTATTTGTTAGTTCGTAACAATGACTGCAAACTATTGTATTTCTAAAGGTCAAATGCATTTCATGATGGTGTTATAGAATTTATCCGAAATCCAAGCATGGTTAGTTAGGCCTGTATGAAATACTGGTTTTGTTATTACTGAATGAATTTTGATGCTACGCAGATTTTTGTGGGTACGTAAATAAGTTCATGCATGTTTTCGTCGATGATGTTGTTGTATTTTCTATGAGTCCTGAAGAGCATGCACATCACTGGATGCTCGTGATGGAGCAATAATGTGAGCATAATTTGCAGCTCAAATGGAAGATATGCGATTTCGTGAGTAAATCAGTCGATTTGCTCGGTTATCACATCTCTGCGGAAGGTATTTCGCCCCAGAAGCAGAATGTGGAAGTCATTCATGAAATTGTGCCTCTGCAGGATGTCGGTGGAGTCTGAATGATATTAGGTGCTACCGGCTGTTATCAGTCATGCGTGCCAGGCACTGCAGAAATAGCAAGGCCGCTGATGGAACTGACCAAAAAGTATAAACGGTTCAAGTGTGGGGACTGAACAGCAGTTAGCCTTTGACAAGTTGAAAGATTTGCTGTGCAGTAGAACTGTGCTGGCGTACCCCAATTTGCAAAAACCATACCGTTTATATACCGATGCTTCATCTTATGCAATAGGCACGATTCGGGTACAAGAAGATGATCAGGGAACTGAGAAGGTTATTCATCACGTAAGCAGTACTTTTAAGGCCAGCCAGTTAAACTGGCCCGTCATTGAAAATGAGGCTTATGCTGTGGTCTATGCCCTGAAGAAATTGCAGCCCTATTTGTTTGGAACTGAGTTTATCGTGTTTACTGACCACGAACCACTTAAGAGTTTGTTTGTGGGAGAGGTGAGAAACACGAAGGTCCAACGTTGGGCTGTACTGATAGCCAAGTATGGGTGCAAGATTGAGTATATCAAGGGTGCACATAATGTCCGAGCGGGCATGTTGTCACATCTGAGACAACCTCGGGAAGCCGCAACGTTTGACATGGGTGACTACATGATTCCGGAGGTAGAAGATGGTATTCTCCCATATAGAGCTCTAGAAGTGTATGATATTCCTTATGAGGAGTTATGTTTCAACCAACTCAAAGAGTTTCTGGAGATGTCCACAGAGGTACCTTAAGATTATGTGGTGCATAATGGTGCCCTGTATTGCATGCGTGCACCATCAGCTTTGGATGCTGAGTACCCTCGTCTGGTGTTGCCATCACAGTATCGCAAGCATGTGCTGGAAGAAGCACACCGATGGGTGGGACATCAAGGTTTACAGAAAATGCTGGGTCTTATCCAAGACTCTTTTTTTAAGGAAGTCTTTGAGGAAAGATGTTATAGAGATGCTGGATCGATGTGCCACATGCCAGGCACACCAGCCTATTGCTACTCATCCGGAGTATACGGAGATGCCTATGGCTAAGTATCCCAGACAGATAGTGGGCATGGATTTGGTTGGCCCATTTGTGGAGTCAACCAAGGGCAATCGTTATATTTTGATGATAATTGATCATTGTTCTGTGTGGGCAGAGGCCTATCCTATCCTGCCAAAGAAGGTGGAGGAAGTTAAAAAATATGTTCTTTAACGAGTACTGTGCAAGACATGGTGTCCCAGAAATCCTGATTACTGATCAGTGGGTAGGGAGGGGTGGGTGGGTGGGGTGAGTTCAACGAGCAGGAGTTGACAATCCTGTACAGTGACTATGGGATAGATCATCATAGAACTAGTCCATACCATCCTCAGACAAATGGTAGGATGGAGCGATTTAATCACAACCTGAAGGAGTTGATCCAGAAGGGAGTTAGTAATCAGGCTCAGGCATGGGAAAACGAGTTGGGTTCTGATTTGATGGCATACCGCAATACTCGTCACGCCACGACTGGTTATACTTCGTTTTATGTCACCTATTGGTGGCGTGGTAGATTGCCTATGGCAATACCTGTAGATGGTTTTCAGGATCTTGGTGATTATCTTGGCAGCTTGAATAATGCCTTGATCCGTGCCTGTATGTCAACTGAAGCATCGAGGGCACACCATCGGGAAGCAATTAACAAATGGGCGAATGCCGCAGAGTTTCATGTAGGAGACTCAGTCATTGTGGTGGTGAAGCTCACTACCCACAATGATCCAGAGTATGAAGTCTATTGGATCAATGGCCCTGTGGCCCATATTCGCCATCAGAGATCTGGAAAGACTCAAGTCCTTATTGTGTCCAAGCTCAGAATTGTAGAACCTGAGATGTGTTGGGACACTGTTCGAGAATGACCCATCCGGAAGCCCAGTAAAGGCACTGCCGCTAGCCATCCAGCACTGGGAAGGGTGGCTCTGGAAAAACTGAGTGAATTCCGTAAGGAACCTGTACCACCTATTGTTCCAGTAGATGAACCTGGTCCTTCACGACCTAAGGAGCCACCTAGTCCATCAAGGGAGGGGCTCGTTCAACCCGAGGTGGGAGAACCCATTAGTGAGTCAATCATGAATGATGAGATGATGCAATCAGTAATAACAGACGATGAAGCATCAATGATGGACTTAGCTCAGGCTGAGTCCAGACATATATTTAACCGAATGCCAAATTCAAGGTATGGATTGTGTAAGCATCCACATAGGCCAGATTACTTCAGTGCCATGAGGGGAAAACAACTCCACATCGGTGTGATTAGTAACCCGGTGTCTGATGCGCAATTCATTCGCAATATAACTACCATCATCAACCGTCATATCTCACTCACTGCATGGTAGATAGTCTGCTTTGCTAGCATGGTTTATCTGTAAAGTCCATTTTTAGAATCTATTCCACATTGTTGTCTAATTCTTGCATGCATAAAAATTAGTTTGTGCCTTCGATCGCTTTCAGTAGAATAGCATCGCCCAATATTCAACAGTTAATAGGCTGTAATTCAGTGTCAGTTAACATTTTGGTTTAAGTTTAGTTTTCAAATTGGATAATGAATCTATTTAAGGTTTTCATGCTATTAATTATAATTTCTGTAACTATGGTTCACGGGATGAGACCTACTGTGGTAAGTAAATTCCTTAGAGTTGATGAGTACATGACCCTTACCCAGATGTTGTGCATCACTGCCTCTGCTGTACCTATTATCAGGATGATACATTGGGAATATTACCCGTGGGTAATGATGTTAGCCATGGCGAAACATGTACCCATAAATGGACAGTTTTCTCAGGACTATCATAATTTCAATGGGGAGGAGTGGGTTTACGGTCCATAATGTATACGTGCATTGACGATATTATATAGATTCATTATGGCCTATGAGCACTGGTATACCAAAATGGTGCCAGTACTGAATATGATGAACATTGCTGTAACGGACATACTGAACTGGACACAAATAGTTATACACCATGAGCATACCAAGTGGGAACGTCTACAGAAGGTCAAATTATTAAGTCTAGCACCTTTATCAGAAATAGCTATCGACACGACTGGTATCAACGTGATAGAACATAACTCTGTTATCGTAATTACTTTATCCACATGTATTATTATATTCTTTATATTATTTATTTCTTATCAGTGTGGCGTCCTACGGAGAGTCTTAGTGGGTTTAAGATGATGCTATGCCAATGTGGAGAATCAGAGGAGCTCTGGGCTGAAGCATGACTGGGTCCGCATGCTGACTCAGGCTGATCAGCCGAGGCTGTGTGACGAAGAACCAATGATGGTGATGAGCACAATGGAATGTAGCTCGGGACCACCAGTTCTGACAACTCCGGTAATGCAGATCCCGGGTGTTTCTTTTGATGCACCATTTTAAATAAAGTACCCTATTTGTACTACATGTGTACTGTATTTCATACCTATTTACTGTATTGTTCATTTTTGTTGTACATGTGCCACAGCATTAGATTTCACTTTATGTACAGTTTTTCCTCTAATGGTTCTGCCGTGCCGGATATACTTCATCATCATTATTATTTTTTCCTATTTTGTACATAAGTTTTATTTTTGTTATTATTGTGAGTAACCGCATGTTTATAAATTAATGGTAGGCATGCTTCTATGATTTACATTATTGTTATTGCATACGATTTACCTTGTCTGATGGGATTGTGTATTTAGATTTGATGTTGATATGTACATTTTTGTTAGATGTTGTAGATTATGTTTGTGATTGAGATGACATTATGAATTCTCCATGACTGGTTAAGGGAGGGAAGAGATTAGAGTGCTGTTGATGGACCACAGCAGTTAAGTGACCATTCGTACGATGGTCATTTAACTTCGGTCAGTGAGCATATGTAGATATCCGGATCTGGGGATTTTGAGGAAGCAGCTAGCCTAAAGATTGTCGATTCCTGTCTTAGAAATAATTTGCCTATGACCTCTTGACCTGGCGAGCCTGAAGCCCAAATCTTCTGTTAATCATTTTAGTAGTCTTTTTGATAGATTCATCTCAGTTATAAATATCTTCTACATTACGACAGCGTCATCGTGATTTATATATAGCGTTTATGAGAAACCGTTTATGTAATATGTGTACGTGTGTGCATGTGTATGGGTACGTTTGAACATGTACACACTTGTTTTTATTTATGCAACAAATATCATGTTTATAGATAGATGAGCAGGATAACCTAGTCAGGAGCATGTAATGTGGTAACTTATTTTACGCTGTGTGCTGGAATACGATATACATTTAAGTTATGAATAAAGGACGGGCGAACAGACAAGAAGGAAGGATAGATAGTAGAAGGAAGAATGAATATTGACCTTAGCAATGGCATGGGTCTTTAGTGAAGACAGCAAGTGTCATTGTTACTAAATGCAGCGTGAATGGAATGCAATGGATGAAAGAATTACTCACCTATGCACAGCAACAAATGCAAACTATTTTGAATACAATCTGTAACAACAAACGCAAACTTTCGTAATGACAAACGCAAACTATTTGTTAGTTCGTAACAATGACTGCAAACTATTGTATTTCTAAAGGTCAAAGGCATTTCATGATAGTATTATAGAATTTATCTGAAATCCAAGCATGGTTAGTTAGGCCTGTATGAAATACTGGTTTTGTTATTACTGAATGAATGTTGATGCTACACAGATTGGCGGATGTATATAAAATGCAGCCGAGGATTGACTATTTCAATACTGGGTTGTTTTAAGAACAATCATAGCGATTTAAGTAGTCAATGCTCGGCAATGTACAGCAGGAAATGATTATTCTGAGAACTTTATGACTGGAAATATCTTGAATAAAGGCAGTGGCTAAATGACCGGTTTGCTAGTATGATAGAACTTTATCAAGTGCTGCTGGCACATGTGCTGCGTGGGCCACGGATTTTCCCGTAACTTGATCCGCAGTACGTGCTAGGTCAGAGATCACTGAATGATGAAGTTCTGTGGTGCTGTGACTGTCAGGTTACCAAAGCCTAAATAGACAAACCATGTATGAGCGAATCCTAGTGATTCAGGTAGATGTTGGTGGCCGAGCTGTCAAGCTGAACAATAACATGAAATTATGCTTGAAATCACAACACTATGACGTCAGTATGGTGCAATATCAACACGATGGTGTGATATAGCCTTCAGAATGGTTCCAGCGAGAACTAATTAGAACTAGTCAAACACACACACATCCTCAAGAAAGTTTGTGGGATTCTATTGGGTAAGCAATGAGGCTTGACCAATCCGGACTATCTCTTTTGCTCCGGGTGTGTGACGATGGTTATGAACGTCCTTTTACAATATATATAATGCATTGTCGACAGTGTTCGCGATCACTCTGTCATCCGATGATCCTGAAACCATTGTGCATCTTTGTAAATGTCTGTTTCAGTATTTTAAGTTGGTTAGTCTCTACAATTCTTGAATTTATCAATTGATAGATGAAGACCAAATTTGTATGGATAAAGGTGAGCTTTATTTTACAGTCTGCAATACGACTTATTTGCTTAATTCAGTTATATCAGTTAATAAAAATATATTCGTTAAATCTTTGATAAGTGTTAAGTTCAATCTGTGATTAGAGGAAGATACTTTGTTTTTTCCGAACCCAGAGAATCTTCTGCAGTCAGACACTAGCCCGATAAGTATTCATAATCAAGTCAGAATCAGTCTAGCATCACTTTTAGTTCCGAATCCGAGTTCCCGACTTCTCAAGGTGATGGGACAGAGCTAATGTGAATGGAACATGACGAATAGTATAATACAAATAATAATAATTCACCTTTCCGGAGTATCCATCTATAAATCTGCCGTCATATGACATTATAATCAGCTAAGCACCATGTACGATGACATCATATTCATAACGTCATAAATGATTCTGTATGGCCCGTCTTTAACTTTTAATAGTCTGACACATATGTACGAATTGTATGTCTCTACTATTTAATAAACATGCTGTTGAATATTTTGAAACTAACTTGACTAGGTGAGGTTGCTGCCATAGGCAGCAACAACACCCAATCATATTAGTTTCAAAATATTCAACAGCTTACCTGTATAGTTTTCTGACAATTGATAGTCAGGGAGTTCAGAAATCGATCGATCCCAACACAAGCGTGTTGTGAGTGGAGCTTAGCTAAAGATGGGTGGGCATAGCAAAAAATGGAAACGTCCATTAATTTATTATGAGGACGATAAGCTACATCCACCAAGAAGACAAACTCTTTCTATTGAATATCCCAAATTGGGCTTGAGATCAGTCGACAATCAATACAGTGATGCCTGTAATGCGAATACAAACACCACCACTACTTGCAGTATCAGCAGATCATCAATGTCTTAGGTGATCCGACAAAAACAGTGATTTCTCTTGATCTTGATCTCAAACCTGCAAACCAGTCAAGATATGGACAATTTGATTCTTCAGGCAGGTGAGCTTCACATCGTGATGGCACAGTCGACCTTTCCAATTTATTCGTCCATCGTATGACGTCATAATGAACCACGTGAAGTGTAGGATGACGTCATAATCATACGTCATGAATGACTCGATTTAGTCCGTCTTTAACGCTTAATAGTCCGACACATTGTACGAAATTGTATGTCTAATATATTGTGTTGAATAATTAGAGACTAATTTGACTGAGCACTGGTGCCGCCATAGTCAGCCACAGCACCCAGTCAAACTATTTTCTAAATGTTTAACAACTTACCTGTATAGTTTTCTGGAAATTGATAGTCAGGGAGTTCAGAGATCGATCGATCCCCACACTGACGAGGTGTGGGTGGAGCTTAGTTAGAGATGGGCGGGGCATAGCTAAAACTGGCACGGTCCATTGCGATAAATAGGTGCCTATATTGAGAACACTGGAATTGATCTCTATTGGTTTCAACCCAGTCAGTAGTGCAGATAGCTTTAATAGCTTTGAAGGAAAACTTACTTGTTCGATGGTCTTCCAAGAGGCAAGTGAAGTACAATTGTATGGATCTGCAATGGTCCAGCAAATTTTAGATGAGCAGCGACGCGACACCAGACCACCCATATCGTGATATTTCACGCTGCTTTGTATCAAGAAGCGTTTTCTCTTCCAGAATCTGCGATTGTTATCCCCCAAATGAGGAAGCTGCAAATGGGCTTAACAGGACATTTCAAGACAACAGTAAGGCTGTAAATTACACACACACGCACGCACGCACGCACGCACGCACGCACGCACGCACGCACGCACGCACGCACGCACGCACGCACGAAATGGTCCATGGTATAGAATCCTGCGAGATAATGAAGAAAATTGACAACTTTGATGATTTAATGCGAAAGCAGCGTCTCTTTTATGTTATACTTCAATACATGCAGATGGTGTTAGAGAGGATGGGCTTTATTCGAGTGGTATGCAACGACGACTGGTTGCTAGAATTGATTTCCCTAGAGATGATCACAATGTATTTTTGGCAGATGATCACCTCAATTATAGCCGTATGGATTCACATCTACTGAGCCAAATTGTAGTCACCTAACACATCAGATCCTTAAATCCACGAGGAATTCCTTGAAGGCAACTGGACTGTAAACAAGAATTCAGATGCACCATTGTGTGCACTCGGCGCTGACCAGTTTCTAGAGCAGATTAACTGATCCGTGAAAGTGTTTGGCATGTTAGTCGGCATTACTTAGAATAGATCTGCGAGGACTAAGTTCTTCCTGGTCTTTCCAGTGCTCTACAGGCTTGCTACAGAAGCTCGCCAAATGACCGGTGGGAATTTACCTAATCGGACACAACATCACAGCATATATGTTGCTGTACGCGAATAGCAAGAAAAGAACATTAGAAATCCCACAGCAACAAGTAGAAGCCTGACAAACCCATTCATGGTTGGAACTGATGGCATATTCAACTTGGTCGCCAAATCAGTTGCGCCAAAATTATTCTTAAATTCAGATACCCTTAGTTAGAGTATGTTTCCTGATGTATATAGAAATAATATCAGTTGAAAACTTGCTTGATGGTGCTGTGACGAGCGAGGACAGATCAAGCATATAATGTCGCGCCTAGTGGAGGAGTGGGTGTTGTGCACCCCATGCACACCTAGATGCACCCCTGCGATCTGCTCAAATCAAATACAGCACGTAATTGACATTACTGCTCTAATTGTAACCACACGGTCCACAGAGTCGGGTTTCTAGCCAAAAGGCGCACCAATTTTTACCCAGAATTAGCTGCGTTTTATCCATTAACCCTTTACCACCTAAGCAAACGGCGTTTGCAGTAGTGTTGGGGAATGCCCATTTGCAGGTCAAGAGAAAACTATTTTGAAAATGGAAACCAACCTGCTTTGGGAAATTTTCAAAAATACTGTTCTCTTGGTCTGAAAATGTTCACCTTCTATGAGAAAATTTGAGTTTCCTTGGCAAAATTTGGCTATTGTAGGGCTAAGGTTGACTGCGCTGCATCTAGAGGGATTCAGTGCATGTGCCTTGAACCAAGATCTGTAGGCACTATATGGCTTCCCATATGTGTATTTATTCCGGCTATGCTTTGCAATCTGTGAAAATGTCAAAGTATCAGCCGCTAATAGACCCTTCCACTCTATCCATCCATCATATGTCGTCATAATTACCTATGTCACGTTTAGAATGACATCATAATCAATTACGTAATTATAACGTCATGAATGACGTAGATAAGTACGTTACGGACGCATAATTGAAGACGGACTATGCATTGTTCTACGAATTGTATATCTTTACCAATCAATAAAGATTCTGTTAAATATTTTGAAACTAATTTGATTGGGCGCTGTTGCTGCCATAAGCAGCAGCAGCACCCAGTCAAATTAGTTTCAAAATATTTAACAGCTTATCTTTATAGTTTTATATAAATTAATAGTCAGGGAGTTCAAGGATCGATCGATCCTAACACGCGCGAGGTGTGGATGGGGATTATTTTAGAGGTGGGCGTGGTTTAGAAAAAACTTAAAAAGTCCATTATAAACCGGATAACCACAGTACGGCAACAAATATGAACTGCGCGAATGGTACAGCTACTATATGGCGTCATAATCAACTACGTGACGTGTATGATGACGTCATGCTCAATGACGTCATGAATGGCGTAGATACCAACTACTAATGATTAATTAATGACGAACTCAGCGTTGCTGTACGAATTGTATGTCTTTACCATTCAATAAACATGCTGCCAGTTGAATAGTGTACAAATTGTAAGTCGTTGATAAATTTACAAGTTAATAAACCTTCTGTTTAACCTTTCGAAACTAGTTTGACTGGAAGCTGTTGCAGACAGTTAAATTAGTTTCAAAATATTCAACAGCTTACTTTTATAATTACCTTAATATTTGGAGTCTGGGAATTCAGTATTCTATGTATATAAATTGATCCGAGAACGCGGAAAAATATGGGCCGAGCATAGCTAGAAATGGGAGCGACATAGCTAGAGATTGATCTCTTTATTACGTAAGAAGCGGGAGGGGGGAGGGGGAGGTGGACAAAGCATGGTGAACGGAGAATGGGCTGTATATTGAATCCCTTATAACTATGGGTGAGTGAAATGAAAAAATTAATTAATAACGTTTTGGAAAAATGTATAATTTTATAGAAAATGCTATATTAGAATTAAGGCTTTCAACTTCACAAATCATATTTGGAAAATTGCAAAGGCTTTAATGGCTAAACTTGTTCAAGAATATGAGCCAGTCATTCCAGTGTTAAATTTTCAAAAATAGTCCTCCTTATGGACATTCCTCAAGATCGCTTCTTTTTGCCGGCTTCACAATGAAAATGTTACCATTTTCTTTAAATGCTAAGATAAGTATATTGCAAATAATTTGATAAGAGATTGTTGTAATTCTTTAAAAGCATCCAACAACCTGACACGCGTGAGATCATAGGAGTTGTGATATTGGTATTCTAGTAGTCACTGTCGGTTAATTCTCTACGCTGGCACGACCTTCTACTATTTCATTCGGAATATAGATCGCTCATTTTTTGGTTTTCCTGCCAATGTTCAAAGAATAATTGATTTGGTTAAGTACATACGACCCAGACATCCCGCAATCTGCCCCAGACATTTAATCTCTCAAGTGGCCGGCCTTGGTGAATTAATTTTCGACAGTAGTGGGTGATTAGTCTGGATTCTACATACAGTTATTCTAGATTTACTTGACGCATTAGCATTGTAATCATGCTAATGTAGGTAGTGGGAGAGGGACGCTGTGAATACAACAGGTAGTATGATCGAGGATATATTCATTAATAGTGCTGAGGTTACGTTTGGATGTAAAAAGGTGTATAGAGACGATATACGAGCTAATAATAAATCAGTTTGGAAAGTAGTTTGTAGCGAAGTGAAAGACATATACCACATAAAAAGGAAAACGTATAGCATCAATAAGACTATATAGACAACAGCTAAAGATGCTAGCAAAGCCTATACATTATCTGTTAGAAAACATTCAGAAACTATACGCTCACAAATTCCTGATAAACTGCGTAACATTAAAACTACAGACAGTAAAGCGTTTTGGAAAATAATTAATGGCAAAAAGAAAGAGAAAGACGATGATATCAACATTAACTTAAACTCTCTCTCTCTCTCTCTCTCTCTCTCTCTCTCTTCTCTCTCTCTCTCTCTCCCTCTCTCTCTCTCTCTCTCTCTCTTCTCTCTCTCTCTCTCTCTCTCTCTCATCTCTCTCTCTCTCTCTCTCCCTCTCCTCTCTCTCTCTCCTCTCTCTCTCTCTCTCTCTCTTTCACTCTCTCTCTCTCTCTCTCTCTCTCTCCTTCTTCTTCTTCTTCTTTTAGATCGCTGGTATCACACTTGGAGAGCCGTTCTCAAGATGAAATCTGTGCGTTTCTGCAGTTCTTCCACAGGCCCATACAGCTTTTCAAGAAAAGAGGTTGACAAAGGCCAGACTCTCTCTCTCCTCACAACATACAAACCTAAACGACGCCGATGACAGCAATTGTTGTGAAAATAGTATGGACAGTGATAAATTTGCCCATAACGCAGAATTGGATGCCCGAATATCTAGGGAAGAAATAAAAACGCAACTCTAAATCTTTCAAACAACAAAGCATGTGGGACAGGTGAAATTTTACATGAATACATCAAATCAACAGCCACAGTAATGCTCTGTATCTGCGAAAAACTATTTAATATTATTTGTGATACGGTATGGGGAACTGAAACATGGCTTATTGCAAAGATAATATAAATATATAAGAAAAAGGTGATCCATTAGACACATCAAACTATCGTCCAATAACACTATTACGTTGGGAGTATTATTTACCACACTTTTGAATAAAAGACTAAATAATTATGCAGAAGAATACGAAATAATATCAGATTCACAAAATGTGTTTAGAAAACGGTAGATCTACTCTAGATAATATTTTCTCATGATATTTACTATAAAATGTAGGGGCTATTATTTGCCCAAAGAAAAAAAATTGTGCTGCTGGTTTCGTCGATTTTAACACTGTCTGATGGAATGGCTTCTTGCGAAAGCCAATCAAAAATAACTTATCAGGAAAGTGTTTTAAAATTATATAAAACATGTAATAGTCAATATAGTCTTCGGTTTTCTTTAAATCTACCGAATTAGAAACATTTCCCTGCAAAATTGACGTACGGCAATGTAAAAATCTATCTCCCATTCTTTTTTCCATCTTCTTAAACAACGTAGAAAGCTATTTAGAAGAACGGGATATGTAAGGCCAACCTTCAGTTAGGGAAATAGCCGATAAATTATATTTGTACATATATCTCGTTACCCTCATGTATGCTGATAATACTATAATATTGGCAGATTCCCCGCGCACCCTCCATAATTCATTAGATGCGTTTCAGCTGTATTGCGACGTATGGAAGTTGAAGGCGAATCACTCTAAAACAAAAATAATAGTATTTGAAAAACGTAATAAATTTAATAAACCGTAATTCCAGATAGCAGGACATATTATAGAAATAGTTGATGAATATTTATTTTTAAATACATCGGGAGATTCTTTTCATGCAGACAACGTAACCTTAAACATGGGATGAAGGCAGTACCGTATGATACCGTATGTTGTTTCTGGACGAAAGGCTATGCCTATAAGTCCAGATCATCAGCTTCAATACGCATTAGAAAAAATGCTGCGTTGTGTCTCGAAGCAGCTATCTCCTCGAAATTGTAGATCATTTCCTGGTTTGACCATTGCCTGTCTAATCGTGCTTCAAAGGCCTTCACTGTCGGTGCTTTTATCACTTCCTCATGCAGACTGTTCCATAGTTGAGCGACCCGGATGCAGAAACTGTTCTGTCTGAGTCTGGTCTTTGCTCTCTGCTTGAAGATCTTAAGGTTGTGTCCCCTGTTGGCACTGGACTGCCTGACTGGTATGCGCGGGCACACCTCATGATCGTACACACCTGTTAACATCTTATACGTCTCGATCATATCGCCTCTAAGTCTCCGGAACGTCAACGATGGTAGCTTTAGTTTTCTTAATATCTCCTCGTAGCTCATTTCCTTAAACCCCAGAATTAGTTTAGTCACCCTTCTCTGGGCACGTTCAATGCTGACTACGGCTTTTTTCCTCAACGGGTGTCATACTGCATTCGCATACTCGAGGTGTGGTCTCATAAGTGCCTTGTACAGCCGGTTGAATCTATCTGAGTCTAGGTAGATAAACGTTCGTTGGATCATCCCCATGCTTTGTGTCGCCTTGCTAATCTTATCATTAACATGCTGCTCAAAGGTTAGCCTGCTGTCGATGTTAACGCTCATGCCCTTCTCGTTGGTCACTGTTCCCAGCTTGTGTTCTGCCGTCCCGCCAGGGCCACCTCTCATCACATATTTTCTCTCTGCATCTTCATGTTTTCTATCCACTGTTATAATCTTGCACTTATCTGGATGGAACATGAGCAGCCAGTCATCTGACCAGTCCTGAAGCTTGTATATGTCTGACTGCAGCACTCGCTGACCGTCTTCATTCCTAATTTGTCCGCAGAGCTTCGTATCATCAGTATACATGTACGCATCAGAGGTGAGAGATTCTGGTAGATCGTTGATAAACAATACATACAGTACAGGTCCCAGCACACTACCCTGCGGAATCACGCTTAAGATCTCATCCACCCTGAAGCTGTGCCCTTCACTATAATCTTTTGTTTGTGCTCAGGCAGGAATGCTGTGATCAATTCATGAACCTTGCCAGTTATGCCGCACCACTTAAACTTGTTCAGCAATCCCTTGTAAGTGCTCTAATCTCCTCGCGCTGGGTCTGTGTAAGGTCCTGATCAATACTCAGATTCGCAAAAACGTTCCTCTGCGTCCTTCAACGTGTTCGGATTGCGGAGGATTCTCAGTTTAGTGCTGGCTGCATCTACCGAGACTATTAGTGGTCTTCCTTTCGTGCTGGTCTCCTGTATTTTACCAAGTCTTATTGCTGTCACAATATTATCCTCGTTAAAGCTTACTAATTGTAGTGGTTCTGTGCATAAATCTATGCCTAACTTGATATCTTCTGCCTTTCTCTCTCTATGATTTTTACTGGTAATCTCTGGTGCTCTGCGAATAATAATGTTAAGTTTCCTTGCTTCTTCCTCTAGTAAAGCATTCACCCTCTGCTCACTTTCAGTATTGGTCTCTATTGCCTCTTCACTCTGTTTGGCTATATCACTCTCAACCTTGGCTATTTTACCTCCAATTGCTCTAGTTTTTTAACATTGCCTTCTGCTCGTCATTCCTTCAGCACCTCTTCGCCGCTGCCTTCTAACAACTTCAATCTCTCCTCTTTATTGTCAATCTCGCTCTGCAGTTTTCTCACCTCTCTACTCACTCTTTCATGTGTCACTCGATCATTCTCTACTACAGTTTCTTTGACACTCTCTACACTCCTTTCAAGCTTCATGGTTACGTTGTTTATCATGTGCAGTAAATTAGTCGTCCCTCTATTGCAATAGGTACAATACCAATGTATCTGATTAGAAATACCTTTATGCACTAACACAAACAATCAAAGAAAACGATATACCAATAGATTTACAATGTACACTTTTTGAGTCAACAGTCTCGCCATTCATATACTATGCCTCTGAAATCTGGGGCTTGAGAAAATGGATTCATTAGAAAGGTATCAGTACTATCAGATACAAATTTTTCTACTTTTTTTTTACAAATGAAGAAAGGTACAGCCAACGTAACGATTTACACAGAGTTAAGAAAATAGCCACTAGATATAGCTATACAATGTAATGTGATTCGCACCTTGGCGGATCATTGTAAGTTTTAAGGACGTGGACAGCTATCCTCAGTTCTTTATTATACCTGATTATATTACAGCGAAGTGAAAAATATAACATTTAGAGGGAAAGAATAAATAAAAGCAGTGCTTAACTGCAGAAGACGCAAACAAAGTACATATATCTCGGCAGATAAAGACATAGAAAATGTTTGGAGGGGATCAGCGAGTCAAGCTGACTGTCATTTTATAGGGAGATAAGGACGGCTTTCATATTCGTTCAGTGTTTTACAATTTTACAATTCGAACCCTGAATCACAAATTAGACATTGAAACTGGGTGAGGGGGGAGGGGGTTGAAAGAAGTGAACAGTTATGTGGAGATTGCAACTTCCTAGACGGCGAACTGCACTTTGTCTTTAACTGAGTAAAATACAATACTGAAAGAAAAAGGCATTATGTTACGAATACTCCAATCGAAAAAGCGAAAGGACTCATCTCGATATGTAACCAACTTGTAATAACAAAACTTTGTAAATATCTTATAAACTCAAAGATAACAAAATAATTATCTTTGATACATATGTACAAACTGTTTCTCTATTCGCCATATTAACACACTGTATAACTTTAACGCTCATATGCCATTTGTATGGCTTGAGTGTAATAAAATGTAAAGCAAAAAGGTAACCGGAATGATAGGAAGAGTGCATAGACAACGCGGGTGGTGGAGAGAGAGAGAGAGAGAGAGAGAGAGAGAGAGAGAGAGAGAGAGAGAGGGGAGGGAGGGAGGGAGAGAGAGATAGAGCGAGGGAGAGAGAGATGGAGAGGGAGGTAGGGAGGGAGAGAGAGAGAGATGCGGAGCAAAATGTAAATGCCCTCATGCACTCTGCAAACATATGGGTAATTCACATACCAAATTAGGCTGAATTCTGTCTCGACGGTTTCAGAGAAGTTGCGTTGCAATCAATGTCCACCCACCCGTCCGGCCACCCACACGCCCACCCACCCACCCCCTCCACCCTACCCACCCCACCCCTCCTACACACCGCCCACACCCGCCCCAACCCACCCCAAACCACCCCCACTCAACCGTCCGCCTGCCCGCCTGCCTCTCACTCGCACGCGCGCTCAAACGCGCACAAACACGCACGCACACATGCGTGACGGAAAGGTCGGAACAACACCTACTTCGAAAAACGTATGGATAATAACACACGTTTCACCAAAAAGGAATTATATAACTACCATGCGTTAATTCGACTTAATGAACAAGATCGCCGTATACACACGCCTACATAAACACGACCGCAACATCTGCGACAAAACGCCGATTTAACTATCGCTTTCAGTCACACAACTAGAAACAACCTTTATCTAGATGCAAGAAATGTCAAATTGAATATTTTGAAAGTAATCAGTATTAAGACATTGGTCAAATTTGCCTCAGTGTTATAAAGTTCGCAAAGTAGGATGTCGGTGTCCGTCATTCGGGAAAATCTTAAACATGCGTACAGTCATGCGAGAACACGTGCACACACGAACTCCTGGGCGCACACATGCACTCGCACGAACGAAACGACATACTGCCACCCAGGTACTATATGATGAGGATGTTTTCAGTTGTGTCTACATTCAGGGGCGCCGGAAGCACGGGGCAGCGGGGGCGGCTGTGCCATTTACCCATTTCTATAAGAAAAAACTGAACTTTAGCTTCGAACTTCAAAAAAGGTTTCTGTGAAAATTCAGAGCAGAATGAGCAGTTGTATTGTATCGGCTGCATCGTGTTTTGGTATTCAGTCCATAAAAGTGATATGGGCCTGCTTCTAGGCCGGATATATGTTACGTCACAGACTGATGATGACTTGTAACTGATCGGCCTTAGCGAGGAATCAAATCATCAATGTACCCCTGTGTAGTGGCAGTTACATGTGACATATTGACTAATTTATTATCTGAAGACGCTTCACGCATCTTTGCAAGTAAAGGTAAGATAGTTAAAGATACAAATGTTAATTTTGAACTAATAGTGGCCCACTCTCCGTTACTGTCTTAGTGGATAGAATAGAATATATGTGCGTTGATGGGCAGCTGGGCACAGCCATATGGTACCGCTATAACAACGGATATTCCCTGCGACGCTCATGGCATACTAGAATTAACAACTGTCAAAATCAAATTTGTAATTCACGTGTGAACCGTATGCAAAGGTAGAGATAATTTGTATACACGTGGCCGAAGTGCGGCCTCGATGTCGGTGGGGCCAGCTGAGGAATGCATCTATGATTTGTTGTTCGACACCACCAGCCCCACCCAAGCGGCGCCCCACCCCTCTTACAAAATATAGGTCTAACCCGGAAAAAGGTAAAAGCTGGGTGTGCTTAGAAGCTTTCTCCTGCATCTCTGAGTGTAAATATCATGCTCTTGGAATTTAGAAAACTGTACTCTTTGTACGACTTCTTCTTCTTTTCGATCGCTGGTATCACACTTGGAGAGGCGTTCTCAAGATGAAATCTGTGGTTTTCTGCAGTTCTTCCACAGGTCCATACAGCTTTTCAAGAAAAGAGGTTGACAAAGGCCAGATCTCTTCTCTCAGCAGCTGATACGTACTGCAACATTGAAGTATGTGCTCTGTGGTCTGTTCTGCTTCTCCACAAGGACAAGCGGGCGATGTCGTAAGGTGGAACCGCCTGTACATGTGTTGGTTTAGTCTGTTATGTCCAGTTCTGAGACGAAAAATGGTCACTTGCTCTGGCCTCGAGAGATGATGGTAGGCATCTTCTGATTGAGGTGTTCAATAGAGTGACTTGATGATAGTCTTCATCTCTGTATGGGTAACCATGTTTTCTGTCTGATTCTCTGCTGCACCCACCTTTGCCATCTTGTCTGCTTCCTCATTTCCTTGGACTCCAGAGTGTGAGGAGATCCACTGCAATGCTATCCGAAAGCATTTGATGGTTTGTAGTGCTTCTTCAAGTTGTGGAAGCTTACCTTTGGTGATAGCCTCAAGGACTGAGCGGGCATCAGATAAAAGGACAATCTGTGCAATAGGGTCCGCTGTTCTGCTGATGGTATTGGCTGCATGAACCAGTGCTTCGACTTCAGCTCTGTAGTTTGTGCAGTGTTTGCCTGTCGGTATTGCAGCTGACTCATGTTGTCCGTTTGGATACTGTATGTGCAGTCCGACACCTCCGCTCCTAATTGCATCTTTGGCTGATCCATCTGTGTAGATCCTTATCCATGTCTCCTGAGGGTACATTTCTTCCACCATGGCTAGGGTCAGGGCCTTCTTGCTCACATCACTGTGTTCACCTTTGGTTGTGAGATGAGGTACTGTGGTGCGAATAGCTATGCTCTCTAGTTAGTTTTCCCAGGGTGGAGGATCAAGGGTGTGGTTTGGGTCTTCTATTTGTGCTGGCAACATTGCTTGGTGTTTCCTTTGAAGTGCTTTTGTCTCTTTCACAAAACTTGATCTTTTAAGTCTTCCTGATGACAGCTGTGCTTGCCTGATCTTCATCGGGTGGTTGTTGAACGATTTGAACTTTGCAGCTTGGATCAGTGCTTTGCATTCCCTTCCTGTGCTAAGTGGGGGGGGGGGATGCCTGCTGTCTGCTCCATTTTTTCTATTGGTGTTGATCCCATTCCACCAGTGATGATGCGCAGTGCCTGGTTTTGTACTCTGTCGAGGTTCTGTTGATGAGATTTAGCTGCAGACATCCATGAGCTGGATCCATACTAAGGTGTGGTCGTACAGCACCTAGGTAGATGGTCTTGAGGATCCTTTCATTGGCACCCCACTTTGTTCCTGCCAGCTTCCTCATGATGTTTAGCTTTCTTCTGACCCTTGCCTCTGCGTTCTGGATGTGCTCCTTCCAAGTTAATCTTCTGTCATAGGTGACTCCCAGGTATGTCTGCTGGTCCTCGTACTTGAGTGGAGTACCGCCCAGTGTCAGATTGCCAACCTTGGTTTTGGTGGACAGTGAGAATAGCATGGCTGATGATTTTACTTTGTTGATGCTAATACACCAGCGATTGGCCCAAGCTGTAATTCTGTCCAAGGCGAGCTGCATTCTGTACGTGGCAGTCGTTGTGTACTCCTCGGTGCACCAGAGTACGAGGTCATCTGCATGAGGGCTGCTTGGATCCCATTGGGCAGCGCTGCTACAATGTCATTAATGAAGAGTATGAACAGAGTTGGTGATAATACTCCGCCTTGTGGCACCCCTTGTCTCAGCAATACATTCTGTCAAGATTGTCCATCCAACAGCACCCTAGCTCTGCGATTGTGTAGGTATGACTTGGTCCATCGGAATATGTTGCCACCGATGACTGTGCACCGGAGCTTCACGAGGAGGCCATCCTTCCATACCTTGTCAAATGCCTTCTGCAGATCGATAAAGGCAGCTAGCATCACCTTCTTGGCTTGAAAGGTGTCCTCTATGACCTGTGCAAGATGTGTTGTTTGATCTTCTGTGCTCCTGTATCTTCTGAAGCTGGCCTGCTCTGAAACTATAATGTTCTCCGACTCCAGGTACCACTGCAACCGCTGGTTGATGATGCGCTCCATGGTCTTGCATATGCAGCTTGTAAGACTGATAGGACGGTAGCTCAGCACTTTCGTCTTATTCTTCCCTTTTTTCAGAATAGGAGTCATTCTGGCTTCCTTCCAGCACTGAGGAACCTCTCCATTGGTCCAACTGAGATTAAAGATGTCTAGCAACTTGCGGAGAGATGCATTACCAAGGTGTTGGATCATTTCATTCGTAATGCCAGCTCGCGCGGGAGATTTCTTCTTCTTCAATTGGCGGATAACCTTCTTTAGTTCTGCTAAACTAATGTCAACTTTCATTGCATCATGAGTGTTTGTGTCTGTTCTTTCCTTTTGCTCTTTTCTAACCTCTTTTTTTACGCATTCATGGTATCGAAATGTTGCTTTCTTTTGCATATGCCTTCGCAAAGGCATCTGCAGCCATCTTTCCCGATTTCCCGACAGTCTTTGTCCACCTTTTCAAGAGTAATCTTCTCTCCCCCGACACCCTCATCATTCAGTGCTTTAGTCAGTCTCCATAGCTTTGTGGTGTCTCTCTCTAAATTAAACCCTGCCGTCTTTTCCCTCCAGCTTCTTCTTTTGGCCTCCAGCTTGGTCTTTAGATACCTGGCTTTAGTTTGTTGTAGCATGAAGTGGTTTTCATGACAGGGATTACCCTCTGCATCTTCTCTGGCCTTGTCTAGTATATCATGTGCTGCTTGCAGTTCTGTTGTCCAGTAGGGGCGGTAGTTTTTCCTGAACCCTCGAGGAATCGATTCGTTGGCAGCCTTGAGGATACTTGAATTAAATTCCTTGACCACATTGTTGATGTTTCTCCCTTCTACTGCTATATTTTGGGTAAGCTCATTGGAACGAATGCCGAACAGACTCCAATTTGCCTTTTTGTAGTTCTACCTTGGATGTTGGGTGAACTTGTCGAAATACTTTCAGAAAGAGAGAGGGGGACTGGGCGGTGGTCGCTTCCTCCTAACTGCGATCCGACCACTCTACTGAGGTTTCTGTGAATGTCTTCTGTACAAAATTCCCGGCGTTGTTGTCGAGTGCCACCGGCACGAGTAGAAGGTAGGCTGATCTGTAGGATCGTTGATAAGTAAAAGGTGCTCTTCATCTTGCCATGCTTCAATGTCTTCTCCTCGTTTATCAAGTGTTCTGTATCCCCAGCTCTGGGACTGGCTATTAAAGTCTCCCATAATGAGGAAGTGGCAGTCTGGGACCTGGATTGTGTCAAGTGAGAGATTCTTGTCATTAGGGCAGTAATTATTGACAATGTCAATCACAGAGTTGCTGGTTGTTACCTTGATCTTGATATATTCTGCCTCTTCCATAAAGGTTTTGATCTGGCTGACGTTCACGCTATTTCGGACCAAGGTGATCACCCCGCCTTTCTTTCTTCCTATTCGATCACACCGGAAAATCTGGTAACCTCTGATCTTAAATGGTTTTCCTTCTTGCAGGTGTGTCTCTTGAATGCAGCAAATATCAATGTTGTTTTCGTACAGGAACTGTTCGAGCTCTGATTTCTTGTGGGTAACCCCTTCTGCGTTCCAGTGCATGATGTTGATATTGGGGTTCGCTTTGGGTTGGTCTTCGCTTTCGGTTGGCCAGTAGCTCTCCATCCTCGTCCCCTGGCTCCACAAGACGAGTTAATGGGACCTCCAGTAGCTGAGGATGGGCTCCTTCGAGGCGTGGAGCCCGGCGCTGCACCTGCCTGCCGGATCCTCACAGGGCGAGCACCATTTCGGTTGATTCGATCTCCAAGTGTCATTTCATTAGCGTTGTCCATAATGCTCTGGTTAGCCCCTCCAAATGTCTGGATTGACACGTTGAGGCCGAGCATATAGTCTTAAACAGGGGCATTTATATCACTCATTCCATACACGCTACCTGTTCAATAGTTTGTTACTAATTTGACTTCCAATAATACTAGTTTTTAAAATTCCCCACAGTATTTAACACACCCAAAAGAATTTATTATATTTGGTCTCGGCAGTTGAAAAAATGTTGGGTATTTTAATGCTTGCAAATTCATGACAATAGTAGCAGCAGCAGCAGCAGCAGCAGCAGCAGTAGTAGTAGTAGTAGTAGTAGTAGTAGTAGTAGTAGTAGTAGTAGTAGTAGTAGTAGTAGTAGTAGTAGTAGTAGTAGTAGTGGTAGTAGTAGTAGTAGTAGTAGTAGTAGTAGTAGTAGTAGTAGTAGTAGTAGTAGTAGTAGTAGTAGTAGTAGTAGTAGTAGTAGTAGTAGTAGTAGACAGGAAGGATCCATAGAGTCGAATCCAGGGTTGGCCTCGGGAAGCTGCTTGGTTGATTTTTTGGTGCCAGCTCGCCCACTCACTCACACCTCAGCCCACACCAACACTCCAGTCACGCTGGACCGCTCGTTCAGTGTCTCACTTGCTTGATTATAGTTCTCGCTTACTCTCTGACACATGCGCACGCACATACGTATGTATGCATGCACACCCATAGAGATGCGTAAGCAATTTTACTTGTAGCTGTCATTTTAAAACATCATCGCATAGTCTGTTTCCGGTTGACTAGAAGCAGACATCACAGGAGATTATTGTCCACTATGTTGTGAATTGGGAATAGGTTTAATTGGTCAAAGAATAAGTTCTTTACTCAACATTGCTCTAACATCTATACCTGGATCATAGGAAATTCAGAATGCAGGAAATATGTTCTCAGATTCTGTATTTGTCAATAGCTTCTTGTGGTGGGTGAGTGAGTGAGTAAGGAGTTTGTATTTCCGAGCACCCTTCTATGAGAGGAGGAAGACCCATTTCAGATCTTTCTCTAGACAATGCCATCCAGTGTACCCTTTTTGTGGAACCTGCCCCCACCATTCAAATTTGCTTCCGGCGCCCCTATCTGCATCATCGATGGCGGCATCATCGATTGGTTAATGAGAAGCTGTTTTTCCTTTCAAGTCATTCCCCTTCTCGTAACCTACGTCATCGATGATTGGCAGGTTCCACGCGATTGCCTACGCCATCTTGACGTCATCGTTATCAGTCATTTCACATAATATTTGTTTTTGCACCTTTGGTTGATTTGGCTACAAAAACTCTGACCTAGTGGACTCCGTGCTGAGAGAAGCAGGTGTAATGCTGCTCTTCTCCTGACGTCATAATCAAATACATCACTTATTTTCCGACGTCACAATCAAAATAACGCAATTCCATCACGAAGTCTGTCTGTCTGTCTGTCTGTCTGTCTGTCTGTCTGTCTGTCTGTCTGTCTGTCTGTCTGTCTGTCTGTCTGTCTGTCTGTCTGTCTGTCTGTATGTATGTATGTCTGTTGGTCAGTCATTTGTAAATGTATAGTTTAATAAACATTGTGTTGAATATTTTGAGCGAGTGTGCGAACTTTGTTTCTGATTCATTCATAAAGATATTGCTCAAATGTTAGTGTGATTGAAGCTATTTGGAGTAGTTCGTCAAAAGGGGGTTTTCCTCGTCTCTGAAGGCCACATCACCGGAATATTCCATCTCTAGAGGCATACCTGGTGTGGACACGGGATAGCGGTATATGCTTGTGGAATCTTTCCGCACAGATTGCAATGCAGCAGCAAGGTAACAGGTGAAAAGCGTAATGGATAGACCATCTCCCTGTGGGGAGCTGATTGATGTCTCAAACTCTGCAGTGTTCACTGACGTGACTCGTACTCCCAGCTTGATGTCTGTAAGTAGTAGTCTCACTAGTCGTAGCTCATCTTCAGTGCAACTGGCCTAGCCGAGTACATCTAAGGTCTTTGAGCGTATAGTTTCACTCAATATGACATACATTCTTAAAATATAAGTTTATTGATAAGAGAATTCGGCCATTTCCTCGCGTGACGTGTTGTTAGAATTTTACTCCAATCGTCAAATCCTAGCAAAGGGTGATAAGTCTTCGTAAAATATATTAATCATTTGAACCTTAAATTCCCCCCAGAATCTCAATTTAAAGTAACTAACTATACAGGTAATCTGTTGAATATTTTGAAACTAATTGGACAGAAACCTGTCAACAGCTCCCAGTCAAATTAGTTCCAGAATATTCAACAAAATATTTATTAGCTTGTAAATTATTTTTCGAATTATGCGTTTCGCGTGCAAAACTTTAATTGCGTTGCATAACTTCAGCGATATCAAAAGGGTCTCAGATCCGTAGTTTCCATCCTGTCTTTGTATTCTCTAGAATCCACGGTACAGTACAGCTAAGACATCAGCTAATACACTTCCAAAACAAAAACAGAAACATGTTTGTTAGTACAATTTTGTGGCATTATATAACAATGTTTTGTCGAATAATTTGAACATAATTGGATTGGAAGTCATTGCTGCCTTAGGCAGCAATGTCTTCCAATCCAATTATGTTCAAAGCATTCAACAGTAGGCCTACGTTTTATTTATTTTTGGAAACATGTTATGCTATTTACTGAGCTGTACTGTGATGTTTGAAAACGTATGAAATCAAGCTAGTTCCGTCAAATTAGTTTGGTCCAGAACAAGTTGCCATATTAACCATTCTTGTGTTTTTGTTCATTTGCCTCTTCATGATATATCAAAAATGTAACTATATACTATATGGTTGAAAGTGATTTTTTGCTTGATTTTTCATGATCGAATTTCGTCCGTGGCTGTGATTGGGTGACTGGTTACCTTTGCATTCGCTACCACGACTACGTGAAGCCACGCATTAATATTGCGGTGCGATGTCATCCTATGTTGTTGTTGTTATTGTTGTTGTTGTTGTTGTTGTTGTTGTTGTTGTTGTCGTCGTCGTTATCGTTGTCGTTGTCGTTGTCGTCGTTGTCGTTGATGTTGTCGTTGTTTTGTCGTCGTCGTCATCGTCGTTGTCGTCGTCGTCGTCGTCGTCGTCGTCGTTGCTGTTCAGTTGAACAGCATAGAAATGATTTTACAACCGACCAAGAAACGCCTTTATGGTTCACTAGGCCGTTCGTGACGTATTTATCTACGTCATGCATGACGTCGTAATGACGCCATTCACTATGATGTCATTCTACACGTCACGTGGTTGATTATGACGTCATATGATGGATGGATAAAGTGGAAAGGTCCATTGACTCATTAATGGACAAGATTTGTCAAGATAATTGAAGTTTTAGCCACTCTCAGGTCAGTGAATGTCCATTTACAGACAAAGAGAAGACTATTTCCTTTGTCAATTTAACACTGAAATTTGAAATGATAACTTTCCATTGACCTCCAAATGTTTCTCAAAACCCCCGCAGAGGCTGTTTCGGCAGATTGACAATTAAAGGGTTAATGGTCAATGGCATCGGAATTTGTTGGCTTAGTCAGTGTCCATTTGCTGAATCTTTTTTTTTTCGAAAATTAACCGCTGGAATGACTGGCTTGGTAACCAAATAATCTTCTCTTGGTCTGCAAATGAACAATCCCTTAGACCACTGCAGAGGCGGTCTTTGTCCTGTTCAAACATAAATGGTTAAATTGGTACAATCTGAGATCGTGACAAGTAGTAAGTATTTTTGCCACTATTTGGGTCAACAAGATACAATAGTCCACGCAGACATCTACCGTAGTACGTGTGCGAAAATCGTCACCTTGTGTAATAACAACACAGGATGTTTCTGTTCTGTTTTGATCTCGAGTCAAGATAAAGGTAATTCATAAAGCAAGAATGTATCATTTATCAGTTATAAAGCACACTTATGCAATTGAGGATTAATCTATCGTCCCGTGAACAAATTATAGACGTCAGAATGTTAAACATATTTCCTGTTATCGGTGTATGTCTGGTAAGTTTTTAGATATTACAGATGCACACTCGACAGTGTTTAGTTAAATCTGTTTCCAATCTGTGACTCAAGTATGTGACGTCATGCTCAAATACGTCACAGGTAGGCTGACATCACGATCATAGCTGGCACAGAATACTCCGTCATGAAGCTGGAATAGTCCGTCATGTGTACGAATTGTATGTGTTTGATGGATTTACTATATGTTCATGTATGTTGAATATTTTGATCTAATTTGGCTCTGCACTCTTGCGCAGAACCAGCACCCACTTTAAATTACTTTCAAAATATTCAAACGCTTACGTGTATAACAACATTGAAAGTTGGATTCATGTCATTCAGGGTTCAATGTATATAAATCGATCACAAAACGCCGAAAATGTGGGCGGAACTTAGCTAGAAATGGGCGGAGCTTAGCTAGAAATGGATCACCCCATTAACGGGTGGGGTGGAAGATGGGGGCCTCCACCCCACGTCCTATTGCTATTGACAATTTAACCCGTCTTGTGCCAACTTAACCCTTTAATGGCCACGTTGGTAAAAACGACCTCTGCAGGGATCTTGAGAAATGTCCACTTGCAGACAAGAGAAGAATGCTTTTTTTGTAAATTTACCAGTGGAATGACTGGCTCGGTAACCGAGCCAGTCATTCCAGTAGTAAATGTTCAAAAATACTCTTTTTGGTCTGCAATTGGACACCGGCAAAGCAGAAATTTTAATTTTCTTTACGATTACACTTTTTATGAATGTCCATTTGAAAGATAACATAAATCTATTTTCTGTGAATTTTCGTTATAAATTTACAAAAATACTCTTTTTTGGCTGCAAAAATCACAATTTCCGTGAAAGGTATTAACAATTAAATGGTTAATCGAAATAAATAGTATTTTGAGGGGTTTAAGGCGCTGTTAAGACACGAGGGGTTAATGGCTAATTTGGGACAAGAAAATAAAAATATTTTCTTGTTGAATGTTCATTTTACAGCCCAGAGAAAATACCACTGGAATGACTGCCTTTGTTATCAATCCAATATTTCCAAGGGGGAATTTTTAACTTTGTACATTTCTCAGGACCACTGTAGAGACTGTTTTCGGCAGGGTTCGCCATGAAAGGCTTATGTATTTCTTGGGGTACATCCACACTATAGGCCTACATTTTAGCTGCATGTAGCGGCTCAATAAACTGACGTGTCAGTCGGTCTATCGTTCGTTAGCTCTTTTCGTTCGTGCGTTCGAATGGTTGGTCGGTTGGTCGGTCGGTTGGTCGGCTGGTCGATTGTTCATTCATTCAGTCGATCAGTCGGTCGGTCGGTCAGTCGGTCGCTATGGTCAGTCGGTTGATCTGTCTATCAGTTTGTCAGATGGTATGTCGACCGGACAGCCGGCCAGTCAGTCAGCCAGACAGCTAGCCAGACAGTGACAAAAGCTTATTCCGGGTGATAAGATGGATTTTAGAATTTCGTTTTAACGACCTGGCCATACTCCTCGTTTCACTTTCGTTTATTTTCGTATTAAGAAACGAGGAGAGGGGATCCGGCGAAATGGTTAATGAATAAAATGAGGAACGATGGGGCTGGGGCTGGGCAGTAAATGATGATGATATAGGGATTAAGGTTGAGTACATGACGATAAGGATGAGGGTGAGATTGCAGATATGTTAATATATAATTATACATCAAATGTACACTGAGTCAGTTTATATTAGTTTTACTACTGTCTTGCACATTGTCCGCCATAGCATTATGTAATTTGTACACTCAAGGACTGATGGCCTATGTGGAAAATAAGTTATCTGTCTAAAAAAACTTTCTCCAATAGACCTTTCAACTCTATCCTTCCAGCATATGACGTCATAATTAACTGCGTGACATGTAGAATGATGTCATAATCAATGACGTCATGAATGACGCAGATAAGTACGTCACGAACGCATATTTGAAGACGGACTATGCGGTGTTGTACAAATTGTATGTTATTACTTTTTTAATAAAAATGTTGTTGAGTATTTTGAGTATTTGAGTATTGAGTATTTTGAAACTAATTTCACTGGGCGCTGTTGCTGCCACACCACCCAGTCACCCAGTCAAATTAGTTTCAAAATATTTAACAGCTTATGTGTATAGGTTTCTGGGAATTGATATTCAGGGAGTTCATGGATCGATCCATCCCAGCACAAAGCAGGTGCGGGTGGAGCTTAGCTATCGGTGGGCGGGGAAAAAAATGGAAAGGTCAATTTGTCTCAAATATTAACATAACGATCTTGCCGTACAAGGGGATTTCCAGCTGGCCGTAATACGGATAAAAGAACCCGGATCTGGTTCCGATAAAATCCTGAATTTATGGATATATCGGAAACTAGTTGTCTGATTTTCCTCAAATCTTAACACAAGAAATGGTTACCCTACACTAGGATTCCACAATTTTGGGTGTGATCCGCGAAAAGTCCGGAAAATCCTTTTAAAAATATGGAAAATTCGAAAAAAAATCCGGAACCCTCAGCTACCGAGATGCTATCGACCTTGTTTTATAATCAAACACAAAAGAAAGTATCTGAAGATTTAACATATTGAAGATATCGGATTGTCTTGTGGGAAGTCATGACCCCGCTAGATTATTGACATATTAGTTTATGTGATCATTTGGTAGATTATTGTCAGTTCTGGATAGCCCTGGTATAGCGTGGTTTGGTTGTTGATGTTGCACAACGAGTTAATTATCACTCTCTTACGGCCTTAAGAGATGGTTAATTAACTTCGGTTGAGGGGCATGTGTAGATATCGGATTGTCTTGTGGGAAGTCATGACCCCGCTAGATGTCTTATATTTACGAGTAAGACCTCAGTGAAATCAGTGAAATTTATATTTGAAAATACCAGGTGAGCTAATGAGCTGAGTGAAAGTAGTAGCAAGTTAGATTAGTAGTAGGACGCTGCACTGGTTGACATCGGCCAGTGCTGCTGATAAACAGTTAAACAGTTTCGTGGAAAACGATGCGAAACCGCATCGAAACTAGAGTTGAGTATTAGCTAGGAATGAAATAGGACCGACGGTTCTGAGCTGGTGGTATCTGTCAATAGTTGAAGAGGAAAAGTTGTTGCTGTGGGATCGGCACGCACTTTTATAATGTTCAGCAGTCGTTTCGGCAAGTAGTTTAGTAAATAATCGAGTGAAAAGAATCGATAGGAATTGATAGGAATATAGGTGACAGACTGACATTAGTTGTTGACGGTCGGCATTCCGACTCCCTTAAGCAAGTACAACAACACCAGCTGGCAATGAGATCATACAGCTCATGTGCTTATTAACGTTCGCTTCCTACAGGCTTATCCAAGATAGGCAAGGGACAGGACAGAGGCATTGTAGCGTCCTGTAGGAATTCATAACACAATCGAAATTTGTATATCAACTATATGGCAATCATAGAAAGGCATGCTACAACAACAGATACCATAATGTTGTTGGTTAGCTGACAGATCGCATCAAATCAGAACCAGCCAACACCGCTTTGACCCTGTTCGATGGTATCTCCATAGAAGAGATGCCCAGAGTTTGATTAATCGAGATGACGTCATAATCAAGGAGCATCGAATCAAACTCTGTGGCAGAGAAACCAAAGGAATAGTGTTAGGAAACTGGAAGTTGTATATTAGAGGCACTTTATCTTTTAAAGGGTAATCTTTATCATCCGTGGTTCCGGAGCAGTCGTCGCTTCGTTATCGAAATTTACAGTGAATATATTGGAGTAACTGTGAATTGTAGTAGCTAGTCTGATAGCATACCAGCAACCATTGAGAGTAATCAGTCGAGTTAGTGTTAGAGTAGGATAGATTTGTAGTAAAAGATAGGTTGTTTGAATTGAATCGTATCATACTTTCACTGCTTAAAAGTTATCATAATTCGTTACGACAGTAAAAGTCGTTACTTGTTATATTAGTATTAGGGTAGCGAATAAATAATCCAATATTTATACAAGTAGAGAGTTAAGTTGTGTTTGAAGAATACTTCAGAAGCATGGAGCAACACCGTGCCGTACCTGCGCATCTTTCTGATAAGTCAGATAGGCCCAGATTGCTATATAAATATCTTCACCAACATCAGAAGAGGCGAGCTAGCAATCATCTTAATAGCACTTGGAGAAGATAGATTGTCGCAGCAATCTACCGTCATAAATCTTCTCCGAGTATTAGTAGGAATAAAGTAGTTGGAAATCCGAAAACTTCAGTGGCTTCAGTTGCCAGGATTCAGAGTATTACCGGAAACAACAACTGTGAGTACATATAATGCATGGCTCAAGCCCAAGTAGAGCGACCCACACAGACAGTACTCAAAGATGTAGCTGACATATACGAGTCTTCATAGAAGCAGCAAGACAGTCCGACAGTACAAAGGTGACGCAGCACCGTGAGTATCGTGACAATTCGCTGGTGAAGACAACAACTGATATTACTTGCCACGAACAACCAAGACTGCAAAGAGCTATAGTCTGTCTTTATTATCAGTAGCACTTAATTCAACATGGCAACTGCTCGTAGACCAGCCGACCCAGGACTACCCCCAATAGACGTACACATCAGACCAGAGTTGCAACCGGAAACTGTAGCTGCAATGCGGGAGATTGGAACAGCTATGGCTGGGACAATAGTAGACAGCAGCAACCGAAGAGAAACAGCAAGAGTGTACCGACAAGAGATAAGGGAGACCATACAAAGGATTCAGCCTTGCGATGGGTTAATACCTGAACAAGTGCGTATGTTCCTCGACGAAACCCAAAGGGTATGGGTGGCAAATGATGGACGATTGGAAGGAATACCCGCATATATTATCACAAGAGCAGCCAGGGGTCAATTAGCCTGAGGGGTCGACGGATTTCTCGTAGGAAAAGTACGAGAGGAGGTAACCTATGAGGAACTAAAAGATTACATTACTGTGAACTTCATTTCTTCAAATGAGAACGAACGAGTGAAGTATGACCTAGAAGGTGTCCGCCAAAGGCGTAATGAGACCATAATAACCTTTAACCGATGGTACCACGAACTAGCCAATAGGGCGTACACAGTAGAAAACGTGGACAACCGAAGAACAGTGATGGGGATTTACCTTAAGGCATTAAGTGATCAGGGTTTGAGTAGGCGAATAGTTCGCAAGAAAGCAGCCACATTAAATCGTGCTATTGAGATAGCTGAAGAGGAGGAAACCTGCAATGATTTATTGAAGGCCATGAAAATCGGCGGGAGGCAAGAAGAACAGATGGAGATAGATGTGCTGGAACCTGAAGACGAAAAAGGGATTTGGCAGGTAGTGAATGCATTGAAACGACAAATCGCTCAACAGAGCCGCATGATAGAAAAATTGTGCGGGATAGTAGGCGATCTAAAGGAGGAAGCAAAAACTCCCCGACAACCGCCGGTGAAACGAACGCAACCAGTGAGAGCAGCAAAACAATCGACGCATGCCAGAGAGTCACCACAAAATCAGAGACAAGGGGCAAGGCCAAAAGATTTGCAGCACGTAACATGTTTTAACTGTAGTCAGACAGGCCATTATAAGAGTGACTGTAGGCAACCCATAGAGCCACCATGGCAGAACATGTCCAGAAAGGCAGCGCAACGACCACAACAGCAAAGACAACGTCCTCCAATCACCTGTTTTAATTGCGGAAAAGAGGGCCATGTAGCACAAGATTGTTACACTTTTGCGAGCAGGAAGGGAAGAGCGGATACTGTGACCTGTTTCAGATGCGGAAAAGATGGACATTTTCGTAGGAATTGTCCCAATGCCGGTCCACAGAAAGCGCCAAGATCAAGCCCGACACCTCAAAGAGCAGTTAAGCGTCCGCAAACAGAAGAATGGGATATAGATGAGGTGGAAGACAGAAATAGTCACATAGAACGGGAAACTACACCTCATTCCTGTTCTCGTAATGTCCGCAAGGATATTGCGAACCGAATGCGTAAACGAGACGAGTACGAGGACCAGGACGGTTTTATGTTAACCGGCGAGGGTACGGTTGCATATGGCCGTTATTCATACGGTGACGGAGGAGGTACATCCGGCCAGAGGAATTCGTATGCGGAGGTGGTTAGTGGACGAAGGAGTCTGGGAAATGGTGACGGAGGAAACCATTGGTGAGATCACCGACCGAACGGTACCTGCATGCCTTAGTGGATACTGGTGCTAGCACATCCTTGATTCGAAAGGATATTTGGCATAGCAGTTTGAATGCTAGGCCATTGAAAAGAGCCAAGACGCTCTTGGCAGTAAATGGTTCCCCGATAGAACTTTTGGGGGAGACCCAAGTCAAATTTAAAAATGCCCGGCCTATTCCGAGTACGGTGGTAGCAAGTATGAGGCATGAATGTTTGATTGGAGCAGATGCTTTGTACCTGGGAAATGCAAAGATTGACTATCGGACCAAAGTTGTAGTATGGTTTGGTCAGGTATATCCCTTTAGGTATCCCTATAGGGAACAATCGAGATATGTACATGCCAGTTGTAAGGAAACGACCGGATATAAAGATATTGACAAGGTTATAGATAACTTTGCGGATATCTTTGATACGGCTCGTCCAAACACTTTAGGATTGGTCCCCAAAGTGAAATGTATGGTGCCAACAGGAGATGCTTATCCTATAAAGCAGAAAGCCTACCGTCTACTGCTAACCAAGCAATACGTGGTCAAGAACCAAGTAAAAGAAATGCTTGATGCGGGCGTCATAAGACCGTCATCATCACCCTGGGCGTCACCCATTACTTTGGTCCCTAAGAAGGACGGTGACACTAGGTTTTGTATTGACTACAGAAAATTGAATTCAGTATGCCGTAAGGATAGTTACCCGTTACCGAATATCTCTGATATTTTTGATTCGATGCGTGGTGCAATGATCTTTTCTACTATGGACTTGAAGTCTGGATATTGGCAGATACCAATGGACAGCCAAGACATAGAGAAGACCGCGTTCGTCTGTAGCGAAGGTTTGTTCGAATGGATTCGTATGCCGTTCGGTTTTTGCAACTCAGGGCCGTATTTCAGAGGGCAATGAATATTTTCCGAGAATTTGTAGGAAAATATATGCATGTTTTCGTCGACGATGTAGTCGTATATTCACGAAATCCGACGGAACATGTACAGCACCTGCGTAAGGTCATGCGCAAGATTCGAGAGTATAATTTGCAAGTGAAAAAGAAGAAATGTGATTTCGCCAGTAAGTCTGTGGACTTGTTAGGATATCGCATTTCCGCACAAGGTGTAGCTCCTCAGGCTCAGAAGGTCAAGGTCATCAGAGAAATGTCACCACCACGCGACGTGGGTGAAGTGAGAAGTTTCCTTGGGGCTACAGGTTATTATCAATCGTGTGTGCAAGGCTATGCCAAAATTGCTAAGCCTTTGATAGAGTTAACTAAGAAGTATAGGCGTTTTGAGTGGGGTAAGGATGAATAGCAAGCGTTTAAGAAATTACAGAACTTGCTGTGTAGTGAGACGGTTCTCACATATCCGAATTTAAATGCCCCTTATAAGTTATACACTGATGCATCTAGTTATGCTATTGGTGCGATACTAGTACAAGATGACGATAAGGGTATAGAGCGAGTGATTCAGTATGTAAGCTCTACTCTTAAAGACAGTCAGCTGAATTGGCCCGTAATAGAGAAGGAGGCTTACGCTGTGATATATGCCTTAAAGAAGCTCCGACCATATCTATTTGGCACGCAGTTTACCATGTACATGGACCACAAACCCCTGAAGAGTTTGTTTGTGGGAGAGGTGAAAAACACGAAAGTGCAGCGCTGGGCAGTGCTGATTGCCGAGTACGGATGTAAGATTGAGTACATCCAAGGCTCGAAGAATATTCGAGCGAACATGTTGTCCATGTTACGTCGTCCCGGGGAAGTCGCCATGTTAGACACAGGCGATTTTGTCATACCAGATGTGGACGAGGGTGCGTTACCACATGTCCCTCTGGAGGTATTCGACATTCCCTACGACGAGTTGTGTACCGAGCAGACCAAGGAATACCCAGAGTTGTTCAAGAACACCCCGGAGGAGTATATGGTCAAGAACGGTATTTTGTATTCTTTGATTACACCTTCAGCGTTGGACGCTGAGTACCCCAGAATCATGTTACCTACCCTGTTCCGTGAGAAGGTGCTCCGGATGGCTCATGAATGAGCCGGTCACCAAGGTCTGCAGAAGACCATCGGTATGGTAAGAGATTCTTTAGTGTGGACGTCTTTGAGGAAAGACATGGTACGTATGCTGGAGATGTGTATGACATGCCAGGTCAACCGACCTGTCACTACTCGACCGAAGTATAGTGAGATGCCCATGGCCAGTTATCCGAGTCAGATAAATGGGATGGATTTAATTGGTCCACTGTTAGAGTCGAGTAAAGGTAATGTGTATATCATGACGATAATCGATCACTGTTCTGCATGGGCGGAGGCATATCCGATTCCGGCTAAGACGTCTCAGAATGTTGAAGACAAGTTCTTCAATGAGTACGTCGCTCGTCATGGTGTCCCTGAGATCTTGATAACAGATCAGGGCAAAGAGTTTTGTTCTAATTCTCTGGAAGAACGATTTCATGAACACGGTATCGATCATAGGCGATCGAGTCCATACCATCTGCAGACAAATGGACGTACCGAGAGGTTCAATCGAACTCTTAAGGAGTTGATCCAGAAAGGAGTCAATAATGAGTTTCGTGCTTGGGAAGATGAGTTGGGCGCAGCATTGACAGCGTACCGCAGTACTCGTCATTCCACGACTGGATATACGCCATTTTATCTGACGTATGGTCGACGGGCACGAATTCCGTTTGCTATTCCACTCGATGCTTCGCAGGATCTTGGTGAGAGACTGACGAGTCTCAATAATGCCTTGCTGCACGCTCGTGGAGAAACGGCGAGATCTCGAGAAGTTCACCGGGAACAAATCAATAAGCGTGCAAACGCTGGTGAGTATAAAGTTGCCGATTCGGTGGTCGTAAAGGCTGAGGAGAGGATGAAGTTAACCTCTCGCAGTGACCCCGAATACGAGATCTTTAAGATCAATGGGCCAGTGGCTCATGTCCGCCATCAAAGGTTTGGAAAGGTACGTGTACTTAATATAGCTAAGTTGCACGTAGTGGACTCTGAGATGTGTTGGGACAAGATACGAGTACGCCCTATTCGTAACCCTGCCAAAGGTACGAAAGCCAGCCATCACCCCAGAGTGATGGTACCCGAGTCCAGACCTTTGCCGGTATCAGACTCTAACACGACCCCTGGTAAAATGGCTCGTAGGAAGCGACCAGCTTCTGATGAGGAGCCAAGGGTGCGTAAGGTGGGTAAGGTGGTTGATGCAGATATAGATCAACCTGGTACGAGTAAGACTCGAAAGCGTGAGTCAACGAGTGAAACCATCGTAACTCCTCGTACTGTAGTGATGCCCGAAACCGTCACTAAGCCAATGGAAACGCTTCCATCGCACCCCTACTTTCTGCGCAAGCGCAGTCACACTCCTGAAGTCGACTCAGACAGTAAGAGACTCAGGATTGGTGTTTTTGGCCGTGCTCTATACGATGACTTCATCAGTCGTATAGAAGCAGTTATAAGGCGACGTAGCCAGAGATGAATTTAATCTCTGCCTAACCGCGGTACTAGTAGCATCGCAGTAGCTAGTCATCATGTATACTTTACAGTTATGTATAAGCGCAGTAGTAGTGAGTTTGGTATATAGTGTCTGTCGAAACTCTAGTATTCATAGATTACCGAATGGTGTTATGATAACAGACCATCAGGAAATATCGGTGATACGGGCTGAATGGACGGTAGTGGTGTCCATTGACCATCCATATTTACCTACCGGATTTCTTGACCGGCTAGTACAAATTCGTGCTCTCGTTGCGGACATTAGTCAAAAGACATCACTAAGCAGCAATGACATTTTAGGGCTCCAACATCGAGTTGACGGTATAAGAAGGATTGCCATCAGAACACGACAGACAATGCGGAATCACAATCTTAGGAGAAGAAGGCGTGGATTATTTAATTTTGTTGGAGATATAGCCTCCTCGTTATTCGGAACAGCTACATCCGGTGATGTAGATGCGATTCGGGATGTAGTTAAAAAGGCTATGGGAAATGTGAACAGATTAGTGCATTTCTCCAACAAACTTGCTTCTCATGTGAAACTAGCGTTCAAAGCAATTGACACCAATGTGGATCATATTAACGAAGTTACTGACAGTTTGGTCGAATTGACCAGTAATGTTAGCCGACTTTTCAGGATACAGGCGACGAGACAAGCTGAACTATATGCGTTAGTGCGTCTCGGTCACCTTATCGATGCAGCCGAAAACGTGGTAACTAGTTACCAGAAAGCGGCCAGCCAGTTCCATAGGCAAACAGCCTCGCTCGAACTGGGTAGATTGACGGAAGAATTATTTAGCCCTAAAGACCTGGCCGAGTACCAATGGTACTACCGAAACGTAGTAGTATACCCACTGTGGAAGGACGACGAGAGGCTGCATTACGTAGCGACGTTACCTTTGGTCGACGGTGGAAATTATATAGAGTATGGATTGCAATCGTGGCCCGAACCATTGGTTGAGGTAGGGTACTACATGCAGATATTGATAGCTAGAACCAGTATTGGTCTCGACACCAAGACCGGCTGGTATTTCACACCGTCCGAGTGCCGGGGTAGTAAAACTCGAGTATGCCACGGTCAGTTAAGGGTCGATAAGACCCATGTACCGTGCATTGTGAGCCTTCTAACGAACGCCACCGATAGCACTTGTAATATTCAACTGACAGAGCCCAACGACACGTCTAGTAAAGTATTTGCCAATAAGAAAATAGGAGTAGTGTTGCAAACGTTCGGGGAAACTATTGAAGTACACTGCGGCGGACGACTGACTGACCGATATGTGGTTAAGAATGGAGTGATTGCTTTAATGTCTGGAGAGTGTGATTATAGTGGTAAAGGTTGGCGTTTCGAGCCGGTAATGTCTTACAGTCGGACTTACGCTCGAATCGGCCTGGCCATTGATATGCCAAGGTTGGATGTGGCCGGGGTTCTCAACCAGTCAATGATAGTTAATCATTTGAGTATGCAGAAATGGGACCATTTGCATAAGTCTAAGTACGTGCCGCTAGCACCGTTATCTGCGGTCGGCCCAGCGATGGTCGACGGCTTAGGGGTATGATCTTTCATTTCATATTCAACGGGCTCCTTCGTCATAGTGATCGTTGTGGTGTTGATATTGTGGAAGTGTGGTATTATATCACGCATGTGGATTTGGACTAAGTGCAATCCACATGCGGCCCATAGTAGTGCGCCACGGATTATCCACCCCCAGAGGCCGAGGAGACCTGCAGCCCTACCAGAGCCGCTGAGGATGTCAGTCGGGTCGTCGCCTAGCGCAATTGCCAGGACTGGGATCGACCCGATGGCTGATGACTGGATAGACGTGGTGATAGATGATCCTAACATTCATGTATCGTATGAGGATTTATCATTGTAGCACGAACTATATTATTGTGCCATGTTTGCTTTATTTTATGGGTTCATCATTCCTAACGCTGATGTGGATAACGTGAATTCTTCGCTCTATTTGATTGTAGCAAGGACTATATTATTGTGCCATGTAGTCTATTGTAGTGTGTTTCATCTTTTCTGACGCTTATATGGACGACGAGGATTTATAGTAGCACGAACTTTATTATGGTGCCATGTGTTGTTTAATATTTTTATTATTGTCACTATGACTGATTATATGAATGGTAATGATTGAATTGTAGGATTAGGATTTGTCGTTTTGTCAAGTGTGTATGTTGAAATGTCGTCGCATTTATAGTATTGTACTGTTATCACTTTGGTTATTGACATATTAGTTTATGTGATCATTTGGTAGATTATTGTCAGTTCTGGATAGCCCTGGTATAGCGTGGTTTGGTTGTTGATGTTGCACAACGAGTTAATTATCACTCTCTTATGGCCTTAAGAGATGGTTAATTAACTTCGGTTGAGGGGCATGTGTAGATATCGGATTGTCTTGTGGGAAGTCATGACCCCGCTAGATGTCTTATATTTACGAGTAAGACCTCAGTGAAATCAGTGAAATTTATATTTGAAAATACCAGGTGAGCTAATGAACTGAGTGAAAGTAGTAGCAAGTTAGGTTAGTAGTAGGACGCTGCACTGGTTGACATCGGCCAGTGCTGCTGATAAACAGTTAAACAGGTTCGTGGAAAACGATGCGAAACCCCATCGAAACTAGAGTTGAGTATTAGCTAGGAATGAAAAAGGACCGACGGTTCTGAGTTGGTGGTATCTGTCAATAGTTGAAGAGGAAAGGTTGTTGCTGTGGGATCGGCACGCACTTTTTTAATGTTCAGCAGTCGTTTCGGCCAGTAGTTTAGTAAATAATCGAGTGAAAAGAATTGATAGGAATATAGGTGACAGACTGACATTAGTTGTTGACGGTCGGCATTCTGACTCCCTTAAGCAAGTACAACAACACCAGCTGGCAATGGGATCATACAGCTCATGTGCTTATTAACGTTCGCTTCCTACAGGCTTATCCAAGATAGGCAAGGGACAGGACAGAGGAATTGTAGCGTCCTGTAGGAATTCATAACACAATCGAAATTTGTATATCAACTATATGGCAATCATAGAAAGGCATGCTACAACAACAGATACCATAATGTTGTTGGTTAGCTGACAGATCGCATCAAATCAGAACCAGCCAACACCGCTTTGACCCTGTTCGATGGTATCTCCATAGAAGAGATGCCCAGAGTTTGATTAGTCGAGATGACGTCATAATCAAGGAGCATCGAATTATACTCTGTGGCAGAGAAACCAAAGGAATAGTGTTAGGAAACTGGAAGTTGTATATTAGAGGCACTTTGTCTTTTAAAGGGTAATCTTTATCATCCGTGGTTCCGGAGCAGTCGTCGCTTCGTTATCGAAATTTACAGTGACTATATTGGAGTAACTGTGAATTTTAGTAGCTAGTCTGGTAGCATACCAGCAACCATTGAGAGTAATCAGTCGAGTTAGTGTTAGAGTAGGATAGATTTGTAGTAGAAGATAGGTTGTTTGAATTGAATCGTATCATACTTGCATTGCTTAAAAGTTATCATAATTCGTTACGACAGTAAAAGTCGTTACTTGTTATATCAGTATTAGGGTAGCGAATAAATAATCCAATATTTATACAAGTAGAGAGTTAAGTTGTGTTTGAAGAATACTCCAGAAGCACGGAGCAACACCGTGCCGTACCTGCGCATCTTTCTGATAAGTCAGATAGGCCCAGATTGCTATATAAATATCTTCACCAACATCAGAAGAGGCGAGCTAGCAATCATCTTAATAGCACTTGGAGAAGATAGATTGTCGCAGCAATCTACCGTCATAAATCTTCTCCGAGTATTAGTAGGAATAAAGTAGTTGGAAATCCGAAAACTTCAATATGTCGTTATCTTGTAAGTAATTAACAGATTTCGAACTAAGATTTTTTATTAATATATTTGATTTTCCAGGTGATTGTTGGTGGCTCGGCACGACGACCAAGTAAGCATACATAGACTATTGCTATTCCTGCATACAATATTATCTTCGTTATGCTCTGTAGCGTTTCGGTAGAATACAATCAAACCTGTCTATAACGGACACTATATTCACGATCAATAAATGGTCCAGAAGACGGGTGGTACGACCCGTTTATCATGGTCAATGAACCATTTTCAAAGCACTTTGACCCTATAGTCATCAATTTTGTTCAGGAAAGTTTCAATAGAAAATGTCGATTTATCACTGGCCTGACTGGCTCGGTTATCCAGTGGTACATTTTTAAAACAGACTTGTCTTGGTCTGTAGATGAACATTTCTCAAGACCACTTTAGAAGTCGTTTTTGGCCGACTTGCGTTAAATTTCAAATAGCACTGTACGATATTTCCCTAGAAATTATCGGGATATTCGGCACATAAAATCGCGATATTTCGATATATCCTACATAGAAAGAGGTGTTTGCGGATGGTGTTCTGTAACGTGGATCGGGACACATAGCACACACACCAATGGCATGCTGTTAAATATTTTTAATTGCTTTGAATAGGCCCTATATGGTGAAATATCGAAAGATCTTTCACCCCGAATTTACAAGTTTACATAAATCTTGTTATAGTGGGGTACCTTAGTGACATGGGGCGTACCTTAGTGACATGGGGCGTACCTTAGTGACATGGGGCGTACCTTAGTGACATGGGGGTACCTTAGTGACATGGGGGCACCTTAGTGACATGGGGGTACCTTAGTGACATGGGGGGTACCTTCGTGACATGGGGGTACCTTAGTGACATGGGGGGTACCTTAGTGACATGGGGGTACCTTAGTGACATGGGGGGTACCTTAGTGACATGGGGCGTACCTTAGTGACATGGGGTGTTACATTCCAGACAAAAGCACCAAACTTGTACTTACACATATTTTATTCGATTTTTTCAATGAATCCAAAAATTAGAAACATTATTTTCCAGATTATGCAATATTTTCAAAATGGCCGTCAAATTGCAACATAACGGCACTGAACGATACAGTTCAAGAACTATCTAACTATATTGACACACCAAATTCAAAGTTGAATACACGTATAAATAGTGGACACGTCCACGCTTGATTTTCTGTTATCTTATTCATTATTCTAACAACATTATTCACAAAGTAGGGAGCATAACCTGTCTATTAAGACCAGTTCAATTTGTGCGAGAAGATGGTGCCTATTTATTATTTATGGTCATAAGACCAGACATCTTAAATAGCCAGCACCTTGCAACCACAAACGCATTTTCTTAAATATAGCAACAGAAATGTAATAAAAGATCATTTGCGTTTAATACTGACAAATTTGTGTTGTCGATTAATGTGTCCATTATAGACAAGCTTGCATAGAGGGTTTAAAATTATATTTGCCGCCATACGTGCCATATATATCACACGACTGACCGGATACAACTATATGTAATATATGTATATATACATTGATGCTATATTATATAATTTATTATTTTGCTAACATAAATCCATAAATACGAGAAAACCTGCTTATAATGACCACCTGTCTTTAGGCCACAATATGATAGATATTTAAGATATGTGGTCAAGAGTAAGTCAGGTTAAAGCACAAATCCGAAAGGTTATATAAACTTATTCCTTATATAAACCCGTATGCTTTATTATTAAGAATATGAATTTTTGTTTCTCACTCATTTCAAATAATGCATTGGAACCTATGTCAAGTGCGCCAAGGGAATTGTGGGAAACCTCATACGACACACACAAAAGGCCGAAGACAAGATGCGCTTGCCGTATACAAGAACTTCTTAGCCAACATTTGTGAATCTAAAGAATTGGACACGTTACCTCTACCAGTACCAATCCCTTTGACGTTGATTCTTCCACACATCTGTTTCTTGAAAATAATGTGCCACATGCCATTCAGCTGTGAAAAATCAACAGAACAGGGAAGTCCCAAAAATGAGACACTGACGTATACCCGTACAAATAACAAGCAAAGAAGATCGATGAGAATGTTGACGTCGTTGACGAGGGGAAACATGCATTTTTTGTGACACTCCATAGCAGAACCTGATACGATATTCTACTAGGTGCACAGAGCAGTTATTGAAAGATATGGCAACACGGATGGAGGCTAGAGTCGTGCTTGTAAAAAATGTTTGCGGGTGACTTACTTCTAATTGAAGCAAAGTACTACTATGATTGCCGTACTAGATGCAAAAACATAGCGGGCCAACAAAGTACCGCATTCATGAAACGCAAACTGCTGACAACGTCATCAAGGTTTGCGAGCTAACACATGCACTCAGAGGCAACTCTAATCATGTCTAAGCTTCTTCAAAGAAATTGTATTCAGCATCCCCAGTCGTCGTAATCGCCACACGGATTTGCAAACGCAACATGAAATGTACGTGGCCTGACTACAGCATTTTTGTAACAAACTTTAAGATCAGACCTTGAATAGTATAACATCGATGTTGCAAGCATCCAAGAAATAAATATATCCACTCATTCAGAGTCGAAACTGTAGACTGGTCAGAAGCTGATCTGTAAGCAGCAATAACGGACGGTCTGGACTTTGTAATCTGACAACGGCTTTTAGATCACATCCTACATTTTGGATTCGTCAGCGATCGTGCTGCATTCATTGACCTGACCATGCCACTGTGAAATGATACCGCCACCATGCACCTCACTGTGCATGCATATAATATAACTGCCGAAAAAAACAAGGAGGATCATGCCCTAATCAAGTATTTCTATGCCGAACTGAGTATTACCACCAACATTCCAGCCAGATGGCAACTGTTTGTCTGTGTCGACATTAACACCAACCTAGGAAAACTCAGCAAAGCGGACAAGGATGCAAGACACACCATGCGCATGATAGCATATGCTATCTATGAAAGTGGACAGAGGGAAGATCATACAAAACTATGCCGAGAATACAATGCCATATCAGTGAACGACTGAAAAAACTCACCACCCTATAAGAATGCTGTTTGGCAGACAGCACAGCCACATATAATGATTATCATACAATGCTTAAGGCAGCCTGATGGGACCGACCAGTCAAAAGCAGATGCGAGCAGAGAATGGCTTAAGAGCCAGTTCGCGGATCCGGACGCCATTTGTAGACGATCCTAGCCCACTACAAACACTAATCGGAACAATTGAGGTTGAGAAGGCACTTAAAGCCCTTAGAAATGTGCATTTGACCACGACCGCATCAGCAATGCCCTATTTAAGTATGCAGATGATAGAATCTCAAAACCTAGCACACACCTAGTACATTCAGCCTTCGTGCACCACCTCCCAGTGTCGCCTGGAAGATTTTGTTCAGTGTGACACCGTGCCACTTTCTAGAAAATATTGGCAGTTTCCCTGGAGCCTTCCTGAGGGTTTTAAATGAGGACATAGCTGCGCGGACATTATATGGGTGTAGCGAAGAGTCGTGTACATTGGACTCGAAGTACAGACACAAATAAGATCTCTTATGATCTGTTTGGCAGAGATTGACATAAACATTTCGTACTGCCATGTTCATAATGTCATGATTCCATTCGCTAACCCCATATGTAAGCAAATTTTAGTAGATCGGCAGGTGTCCTCAGCTCCTTCGGAAGCAACTTTACACATGCAGTCAGTGCATTAGACAACATAGATCACAATCCATCCTCTACAACTGCACATGACTCATTCTGTGGCACAACTATCAGTATCATTCCGTTCTGTACAGAATGGCTGAGAATGCCACAAAGGGATGATTACACAGTGTCATTCACCGTTCACAATGGCTTCTGGAATTCCAGATCTTTCAGAGTTATACACAGTCGTATCAGCAGTGTCAGTGAAGTTTGCAGGAGCACCTGTCCCACCAGCCACCACAAACCTAATAAAAGAAAAGAGTAGTCACTGAAAGAAGCAAAGAAGGAGTTTGGTTTCAATTGTAATACCTTGTGCTACAGAAGCCTGCAATGAACAGCTTATCAGATGCGCACACAAGGGATGGTCAATCGAGATATTTCATATGTAGATGTGTAAAGGCTGACTTGTCAAGTACACAATTGTGTGAGTGCCTTAATGCTAGACATAGTGGATGGTATAAAAAGCATATAAGTCGTCTACAGGATGTGTATTTATGTATATCTACATGCATTGCATATTGTTGTAATAATCTCTGAGCAGTCTAGTGATGTGATGTGAGGTAAATACAATTCTACACACTTTCAATGCGAACATGTCAACCACGGGCAGTTTAAGGGGCAACAAAATGTTGTGACTCTTAGAGCAAATGTATTGCTTATTGCATTTCAGTCGCTATTAAAATGCTATTTAAGTCTGGTGATCGTACGGTAATCCATCATAAAGAGCCACTATCTTCTAGCCCCCAAAACAAGTGGTCTTAATAGACAGGTTTTTATCTATTTAATAAATAATGCGGTTAAAATAATGAATAATATATACCATACAATCAGGCATGGGTGTGTACACCGATTATAAAAAGGTTCTTGACCTGTACCGTTTCGTGCCATATATCGATTTATGGCGGCCATTTTGAAAACATTGCGTAATCCTGAAAATAGTGGATATATTTTTTGGATCTATTGAAAAAATTCAACATAGATATGTTTAAGTACACAGTCTGAAAGTGTGGTGTGTTGTCCAGCATGTAACGCTATGCTCAATTTTTGTCGCTAGGCTACCTCACTAGTAACGCTTTAACCCTTGAATTAACTCAAGAAGATTTCAATTTTCTCATAGAAAATGTCTATTTGCAGACCAAGAGAAGACCATTTTCGAAAATTTACCACTGGAATGACTGGCTCTGTTATCGAGCCAGTCATTCCAATGGTAACCTTTCAAATACAGTCTTCATTTGGTCTGCAAATGGGCATTTCTCACGACAACTGCTGAAGCCGTTTTTGGCTGCTATAAGAACTAATGGGTTAATATCACTCGGCTAAGGTGAACAATGCTAGCTGTCTTGCCACAGACATTATACGCAACTTAGCAAAGCATTGCTATACCGTTGATACGGTGTTTCCCCTTGACACTGATAATATCTTTTAAAAGTCTTAGTATATTGAACATATTTCAAATTCGTGGTCACACAGAGCGATATATACTTAGTATATCAGATTTATACCGCATAAATATGTGGACTATAAGTAAATGTATCAACTAGACAGTGTGCTGTGCCGTATAGCCTACATTGTTAGGCTCATTTAGTCAATGGATGAGTACACTTTTAGCTATGCCCCGCCCATCTCTAGTTAGGCTCCGCCTACGCTTTGCTCATGTTGGAATCTATCGAACCGTGAACTCTTTCAATCAGAAATTCCAGAAAACTACGCAGGTCAGCTTTTTTAAAACTAATTTGATTGGGTGCTGTTGCTGTCTATGGCAGCAACAGCGCCAAGTAAAAATAGTTTCAAAATATTCAACAGAATGGTTATTAAGTAGAAATGCAATTCTTACACATGACGAACTATTAAGAGTTCCTGACGGACTTTGATGCACCGGGTCAGCCTACCTGTGACGTATTTGTTTATGATGGTATATACCCGATGACAGATTGTATTCATCTATTATTGGTTCTAGCACTCGGGAGAATCGGGCCAGTCCGTCTCGTTGGTGGTACAGCACAGGCCGGGCGACTAGAGGTACAGTCAGGTGGTTTGTGGAAAACTGTGTGTGATGACCATTTTGATGAAGATGCCGCTCATGTGGTATGACGATCTTTGGGCTTCCCGTAAGTAGCACGGCTAGCATGCGATAACGACGACGACCACGACGACGACGACGACGACGACGACGTACGACGACGATCTTTAAATTTATCAAAACATGCCATTCAGACAGATTCGCGACGGAAAATTGCGACTTTCTTTTCCGACCAAGAGAAGTCTACGTTTTAACCATTCAATGGCTAAATCAAATTATTTGCTTAATGAAGGTCCATTTGCAGAGCAAGAGATGGCTATTTTCGAAAATTCACCACTGGAATGACTGGCTCGGTTATCGAGCCAGTCATTCCTGTGGTAAATTTTCAAAAATGTTCCTGTTTATTCCTGTAAAGGAACATTCACAGAGGAAAAATATCTCGATTTTCTTGACAAACTCATTAACAAATTAAGGGACAGCAAATAGTCCGACCATTGATTGAAATGTGTGAGTGGCAGTTATCATACTGCGGCACTGCTCATATGATTAAATAATGAATAAAACAACTCTGAATTTATTAGATGACCCAGTCGATAGCTCATGAGTTTCTGTGGAACCAGCTTCAAATTCGATCATTACCATAAAATCAGAAAAAAGGACATTGTTAGTGAGATTCCTTTCTCATACGTCCGAACAAAAGTAAACGCATTCTAGCAGTCAGTCTATAGAACGACCGCAATTGGCGACCATGTATATTTAGAAGCAAATCTGTGAATCCTATCGTCATAATCAACTAGGTCATATGTAGGCTAACTTCATAATCAATTACGTCATCAATGACATAACTAAGTCTGTCATAAACAACTAATAATCCGTCAAGTTGTACGAATTGTATGTGTATTCTATTTAATAAACACTATGTTGAATATTTTGAACTAATTTTACTGGGCGCTGTTGCTGCCTATCCGGCAGCAACAGCACCCACTCAAATTAGTTTCAAAATATTCAACAGCTTACCAGCTGTTTTCTGGAAATTAATATTCAGGGAGTTCAGTGTTCGATCGATCCCAACACGCGGGAGGTCCTTAGATAAAGATGGGTTGGTATATCTAAAACTGGGTTCATCCATTGTTCGAGAATGCTATAGACTGATTAATCGAAGTGTGTTTCTGGAAATTTCTTACTGGTATTTAGATCTTCCTTTGCCCTGAGCAACCCAGGTAGGATTCAATTTCTGAGTTTGACCAGAATCTCAAAGAAATCACATTGAATATGACCATATATATATATATATATATATATATATATATATATATATATATATATATATATATATATATGGAGATTTCAGCAGTTACGTTGTTTGGCGATTGATTCTTCAGAACTAGAAGAAAAATGAGGCGAGAGAGCTAGAGAGACTCGTATGCCGGTTGCTTCCACATTTTCTGTCCGTCTAAACCACTACCACTCCAGGGTGTAAAACATACCATCGAATTGGTATGAAATAGGTGATGGGTGGGGAGGGGTAACTCTAGCTCCAGAAGGAGACGAAGCGCACATATAACAGCATACCGACCCATGGTAGACATCAGTATGTAGTTAGCAACAGCGGGGAGATGTATGTACGCGCATAACAACATGAGAACAATGAGAAAGAGAGAGAGAGAGAGAGAGAGAGAGAGAGAGAGAGAGAGAGAGAGAGAGAGAGAGAGAGAGAGAGAGAGAGAGGGAGGGAGAGAGAGAGAGAGAGAGAGAGAGGTGGGCCGTTTCGATCCTTTTGATGAGATCTTAGGTCTGCTCCAATACTTAATCAAGGACTCCAGTTTCTCAGCCAATCATATGACGCCATAATCAACTACTTCACATGTAAGCTGACGTCATAATCAAATACGCCATGAATGACGTGACTAAGTTCGTCACGAACGCTTAATTGATGACGAACTTAACGTTGTTGTACGATTTTTACGTCTTTACTGTTTAATAAATATGCTGTTGAATATTTTGAAATTATTTTGACTGGGTGTTATTGTTGCCTATGGCAGCGCCCATACAGTAAACTGTATAATTGAGATTGAGATTCAGAGAGTGCATCCCAACGCGGGCAAAGCGTGGGTGGAACGTATCTCGTGATTGGCGGGGCATAGGTAGAACTGGATCTCTCTATTGGCCGTTGTTAGCTACAGGTACATCTAGTGATAACACACGGGTACTTCGGAGAAAACACTTAGCATTGCAAACCGCTTACATCCACACTGCCACAGGCACGTAGCTCCACTCACCCCGTCAATATTCCCGTCTTGTCTCCTACCCACAATATCAAGTTACCAACATGCACCTCCCAGATCAAACTTTGGTGGCCATGGATGCTGCGTATTAAAAATGTGTTAGATAATACTGGCCTGTCGATGTTATGGACAAATCAAGACCCGTGCCATAAAGACTGGCTAAAATCAGTAGTAAATCAACGGCTCTCTGATCAGTATATGCAAGAGTGGCGCGGGGGGGGGGGTGGTGAATCTTCAATAGCAGGTTATGCATCACATATAGGATTTACAAAGAGGATTTAAAACTCGAAAAATATCTAATCCCTCTCCCAGAGAAACTATCAAAAACACTCTGTAAATTTCGAATCAGCAACCACCGACTTGCGATAGAAGAGGGGATGTATGCAGGTATCGTTCCCAGACATGCACGTTTTTGCAATCTATGTGATCTAAATGTACTAGGCGACGAATTCCACTATTTATTTGAATGTCCTGAAATAACTGCAGAGAGAAGACTGTATCTTCCTAAATATTATACACTTCGCCCAAATGCAAATAAAATGTATCAACTTTTCAATACAAAAAACCGCAAAACAATAATAGCTCTCTATAAATATATACGCAATCTCCTTTAAAAACTAATCTATGGTTTACTTTGAAGGATTGAACTTTGTGCAAGGTTTGAGTCTCCTTTGATAGACATCATTAATAAAGCCAATGATTAGTGGGCTGGTTTCACTCCACACATCATTATGAATAACTTTGAAAAGAAGATAGATTATGTAAGTACCGGCGCGTAAAGCTTGCCATATCTATTGCTCCCACAAATTTGTGCACGTCTCGGCGAGTTGCGGTGGCCGTAGTAGTAGTAATCGTAACTAAACTGTATTCATACTACCCGCCATCATCATCATCATCATCATCATCATCATCATCATCATCATCATCATCATCACCACCACCGCTACTAGTATCACCTTTATTTATTTCATTGAAAAACAGAAACACCTATACGATTTAATTATGCATAAAACATATGTAACCACCATAATATGTATATTTCATGTATATGTTTCGTATACTTCTGAAGAAGTTATCGAATAAACTTGAAATTTAAATTTAAATTATTTTGCACCATGGATTTGTGAGCCTGGTTGCGCCACTGCCCGACAAACAATAGAGTTGACAAACTCCCTCGAGCGGGCAAGAGACTAGGGCTCTGCCCAGACGTACCGGAATAACACATAATGTATCGTTTATTTTAAGACTGGATCGTTTGGTACAGGAGACCACGTGTTCTTGTTTGCATATCAGATATAATACTGGGCATGTTGTGCGGGCAACTGCTTTCTTTGGCATTGCGGATAGTCAGACCGCTATCGTGCGTGGTGACGTCGGCTGTTCTGGTAATGAGGCCTCGCTAAGTGAGTGTGAACTGGGGGTAGGGCGGAATGAAGATTACGACTGCGTGCATTCTGCCGATGTGGGCATAGTCTGTGGTGGGTAGTAGCATTACTAATATATATAGCATATACAGTACAGCTAAAAAATAATCTAACATATTTCCACCACCCCCCCCCCCCCAAAAAAAAAGATATACTTGTTCGTTAGTAAAAATGTTCTGTTGAATATTTTAAACACAATTGGATTGGAACACATTGCTGCCTGGGGCCGCATCCAGGCAGCAATGTCTTCCAATCCAAATACGTTCAAAATCACCCAGGCCGCAATGTCTTTCAATCCAATTATGTTCAAAATATTCCACGTTACAATTTTTTAACTATAATTACGTTATTTCTGAGCTGTACTGTAGGCATGACGCATTCTGTTTAGACGTATCACTGATAATGCATAACTGCAACATGCTGGCAGCTCCAAAGGCAGGTCTGTATAAGGTGGAGGTATTTCTGCCATCACAATAGTGTGTAGTAGTAGTAGTAGTAGTAGTAGTAGCAGCAGCAGCAGCAGCAGCAGCAGCAGCAGCAGCAGCAGCAGCAGCAGCAGTAAATATTGTCAACGCACTGGCTCAGAATCTTTAATAATTGAAATAATTCAAAAATTTTAGATATTTTGGTTTATCTTACTGCCTGAGATTTGTCATTTTGTTTGAGGAAAGCCATATGGCATTAATGTTAACCCTTTAATAGCTAAATTTGTTCAATAAAATCAAAATATGCGTTTATTTATTTAATGTACATTTGCAGGCACAGACAAGGTTATTCCCGAGAATATGCCACTGGAATGATTGTCTCGGTTTCCGAGACAGTCATTACAGTCGTAAATTCTCAAAAATACTCCAATCCCGGCCGGCAAATGGGCATTGCCCACGGTTACCACAGGGGCCGCTTTTGGCTGACTTCGTCATGAAAGGGTTAATGTTGAATAATTGAGATGGATATTTTGGATAATTTGAGTTTTGCTTTTAACAAGATGTCACGTAGATTCGGCTTTTTCTTAAACGCAATTACTGGACGCTAGTTGAAGGGTTGTTTCAGTTTTTTCTGTAGATTTTGATACTCACCTTTCGAGATTTTGGAGATTTCAACGTCTTTCCGATTATAGGTCAGAATGAATGGAATTTTGTCACGTTGATCAGATAAGCCTGGGTCCGGGTTTATTCCCCTTGGCCACTGTGCTTCAAGTTCTTTAATCCAAAACGATTCTCGAAGTTTTCTTTGTTTATCAGTTTCTTCTGCCGTATCTGAAAAGGGTGGCTATTCAATCGGCATAATTTCAAAGCTACGAGTGTCTAAATGGTCAGGAAGATTAAAATGTTCGGAAACATATGTGTCTTCCTCTAGCCTAATATCTGAGAGGTGTCGAGTTGCCCGCCATCTTAATGGGCACTTGGTAGTAGTAGTAGTAGTAGTAGTAGTAGTAGTAGTAGTAGTAGTAGTAGTAGTAGTAGTAGTAGTAGTAGTAGTAGTAGTAGTAGTAGTAGTAGTAGTAGTAGTAGTAGTAGTTCTATATAATGTGGATGTATGTCTGCCGCCACAAATACCGGCGTCCAATCACCAATCACGTATGGTATAATCTGCAACGAGGCATGATGCACTCTGTACAAAGCGGTCCCACTGTCAGTGAAAGTGGCCCAACATGGTCTACGTTATATAATTTTAATCATATATCTGAGAATCTTTACATTGTAATACTTACAGAAAACCCAATTACTTAATCGTGTTGTAGGTAATAAGAGGCGTGCTGAATCATAAATTATCGCAATGATTTATATATAATCGTTTTTGTATTAGTAACTGGGATGGTATTTATGTCTTTCTGAATTTCAAGTCAAGTCAAGATGGCTGATTAGCCCATCATGAATGGTAGTCAGTTCAAATCCTTGTTGTTCTGCCTTGTCCTAACACCAGTAGGGCCTATTTGAAATAAGATTCGTTGTAATGTTTTCTTAGATTGACTGAATTGATGCCGTATGTTTTACCCCCACCCCCACTCCACCCCCCCCCCCCCGCCCCCTGTGTCAGATTAACCCTTTATTGGTCAAGACCGAAAAATATGTCGTCAGTGTTATTGAGGAGGGTCCGTTTGTAGGCTACGAAAAGAGAACTTTTGACAATTTACCACTGGAATTAATGCCTGGCTTGATAACCGAGTCAATAATTCGAGTTGCAAATTTTCCTAAAAAAACTTGTCTTCTCTTGACCCGCCAAAATGTAGACTGACTAAACAAAGACACGGATTTTCCTAATTATTCATCCTGTAATGGTCAATCTGGTCAAAACGGCCTCTGCAGTGGTCACAAGAAATATTCCGTTGCAGAGGAAAAGAAAACAATTTTTACATTTCTGGCCAGTAATATATTTACAAAAAAATTAGCCGTGGTCAGTAAATGTACATTAACTAAGCAAAAAATATCGATTTTTGTTTTAATATTCTTGACCATTTAAAGGGATACTTGAGAGAAGTATGAGGATTTTCAGCCTTTTTAAGAATTGATTGTTGATTACAAAAAGTGTTAAATTGGTCACTTGATTTATTCTGTTGTTGAATCTAGCACAAGAAGTGATTGAAGGAGTTCGTCTTGCGAGTGGACAAACAGATCACGAAGGCCGAGTAGAAGTCATGTCACTATGTGTCTGGGGAACTATGTGTGATGACGGGGTTAATAACGATACCGCGCGTGTGATATGCCGCTCTTTGGGCTTACAGTAAGTACAGTACAGCAATGAAATGTTTAAAAAGCAAAGTTAATTGATATTTTTGGACTTAATTTGCATTAGGCAGCGATGGCTTCCAATCAAATTAAGTTCAAAATATTCAACAGATGGAGAACGTTTCTGCTACGTCGAATTTTGAAAATTTACCGCTGTAATGACTGGCTCGGGAACTGAGACAGTCGTTCCAGTGGCATATTCTCGGGAATGACCTTGTCTGTGCCTGCAAATGTACATTAAATAAGTAAGCGAATATTTGGATTCTACTGAAAAAATTGAACCAGTAAAGGGTTAACATTAATGCCATATGGCTTTCCTCAAACAAAATGACAAATCTCAGGCAGTAAGATAAACCAAAATATCGTAAATTTTTGAATTTTTTCAATTATTGAAGATTCTGAGCCAGTGCGTTGACGATATTGACTACTACAACTACTACTACTACTGCTGCTGCTCCTACTGCTGCTGCTGTTACTACTACTACTGCTACTACTACAACTACTACTACTGCTGGTGCTGCTACTACTCCTACTACTACTACTACTGCTACTACAACTACAACTACTACTACTACTATTACTACTACTACTACTACTACTACTACTGCTGCTGCTGCTGCTGCTGCTGCTCCTACTGCAGCTGCTGCTACTACTACTGCTGCTACTACTACTACAACTTCTACTACTACTGCTACTACTACCACTACTACTACTACTACTGCTACTACTACTACTGCTACTGCTGCTCCTACTGCTGCTGCTGCTGCTGCTACTACTACTACTACTACTACTACTACTACTACTACTACTACTACTGCTCTACTACTACTACTACTACTACTACTACTACTACTACTACTACTACTACTACTGCTATTGCTGCTGCTGCTGCTGCTGCTCCTACTGCTACTACTACTGCTACTACTACTACTACTGCTGCTGCTGCTACTGCTACTACTACTACTACTACTACTACTACAACTACTACTACTGCTGCTGCTGCTGCTAGCACTACTGCTGCTGCTACTACTACTACTGCTGCTCCTGCTGCTACTGCTGCTGCTGCTGCTGCTGCTGCTGTTACTACTACTACTACTACTACTACTACTACTACTACTACTACTACTACTACTACTACTACTACTACTACTACTACTATTACTACTACTACTACTGGAGATCCGGCACTGCTTTAACCCGACAAGATGCCATGGAAAGAACTCCGTCTTGTCAAAAAACCTGACAACAGTCGTAGCCGGTATATTAAGTGCACATCCATTGCTGGATAGCGACTCTCGATAATCGCATCTTCCGGTTTAATTCCAGGAATAACACTGGGTATTTTGTCCGATCAACATTCATGTTTGGCTATGTGGAACGAGAGACTCTTATCATGCTTGATGACGTCATATGTGTTGGCGATGAGTCATTGTTAACTGAGTGTGAACACGAACCTATTGGAGTAAATGATTGCGCACACTGGAGAAAGGGGGGGGGGGGCATTTCTAGAAATGCCACGCCCATTTCCAGCAAAGCTCCGCCCACTTTGTACCCGGGTTGGAATCGATTGTAGCGCATCAAAACCTGAATTCCCAGAATCCCAATTCATGAATCCAGTTCCTCAGTCAATTATATGACGTCCTAATCTGAGTGATGTGTATTATGCCGTCATAATCATTACATCATGAATGGCTGGTTTTAGTCCGTCTTAAACGCTTAATAGCCCGACACGTTGTACGAATTGTATGCCTGAACTATGCAACAACCATTCTGTCGACTATTTTGAAACTAATTTGACTGGGACCCAGTCAAATTAGTTTCAACATGGTCAACAGCTTATCTGTATCGTGTTTTTTGGAAATTAATAGTCAGGGCGTTCAGGGATCGATCGATCCCAACACGTGCGAGGTGTGGGTGGAGCGTAACTAGGATGGGCGGGGAATAGCATAAACTGGAAATGTCCATTTGAGGGTAACTATAGAGGTAAGCTTTTGAAAATTTGGAAACGAATTTGGCAGTTGAAATACGTTGAAAATAGTTAACATTGTTTATTCAATACTAACTTCATCTTCTTCTTCTTCTTCTTCTTCTTCTTCTTTTCCATCGCTGGTATCACACATGGAGAGCCGTTCTCAAGATGAAATCTGTGGTTTTCTGCAGTTCTTCCACAGGCCTATACAGCTTTTCAAGAAAAGAGGTTGACAAAGGCCAGATCTCTTCTCTCAGCAGCTGATACGTACTGCAACATTGAAGTATGTGCTCTGTGGTCTGTTCTGCTTCTCCATAAGGACAAGCGGGCGATGTCGTAAGGTGGAACCGCCTGTACATGTGTTGGTTTAGTCTGTTGTGTCCAGTTCTGAGACGAAAACTGGTCACTTGCTCTGGCCTCGAGAGATGATGGTAGGCATCTTCTGATTGAGGTGTTCTATAGAGTGACTTGATGATAGTCTTCATCTCTGTATGGGTAACCATGTTTTCTGTCTGATGCTCTTCTGGACCCACCTTTGCCATCTTGTCTGCTTCCTCATTTCCTTGGACCCCGCAGTGTGAGGGAATCCACTGCAATGCTATCCGAAAGCATTTCCTGGTTTGTAGTGCTTCTTCAAGTTGTGGCAGCTTACCTTTGGTGATAGCCTCAAGGACGGAGCGGGCATCAGATAAAAAGACAATCTATGCAATAGGGTCTGCTGTTCTGCTGATGATATTAGCTGCATGAACCAGTGCTTCGACTTCACCTCTGTAGTTTGTGCAGTGTTTTCCCGTCGGTATTGCAGCTGACTCATGTATGTTGTCCGTTTGGATACTGTATGTGCAGTCTGGCAGCTCCGCTCCTAATTGCATCTTTGGCTGATCCATCTGTGTAGATCCTTATCCATGTCTAGTGAGGGTACATTTCTTCCAGCATGGCTAGGGTCAGGGCATTCTTGCTGACATCACTGTGTTCATCTTTGGTTGTGAGATGAGGTACTGTGGTGCGAATAGCTATGCTCTCTAGTTTGTTTTCCCAGGGTGGAGGATCAAGGGTGTGGTTTGGGTATTCTATTTGTTCTGGCAACATTTCTTGGTGTTTCCGTTTGTCTCTTTCACAAAACTTGATCTTTTAAGTCTTCCTGATGGCAGCTTTACTTGCCTGATCTTCATCGGGTGGTGGTTTAACGATTTGAACTTTGCAGCCTGGATCAGTGATTTGCATTCCCTTCCTTTGCTAAGTGGGGGATGCCTGCTGTCTGCCCCATTTTTTCTATTGGTGTTGATCTCATTCCACCAGTGATGATGCGCAGTGCCTGGTTTTGTACTCTGTCGAGGTTCTGTTGATGAGATTTGGCTGCTGTCATCCATGAGCTGGATCCATACTCAAGGTGTGGTCGTACGGCACCTAGGTAGATGGTCTTGAGGACCCTTTCATTGGCACACCACTTTGTTCCTTCCAGCTTCCTCGTGATGTTTATCTTTCTTCTGGCCTTTGCCTCTGCATTCTGTATGTGCTCCTTCCATGTTAATCTTCTGTCGTAGGTGACTCCCAGGTATGTCTGCTTGTCCTCGTACTCGAGTGGAGTACCGCCCAGTGTCGGATTGCCAACCTTGGTTTTGGTGGACAGTGAGAATAGCATGGCTGATCATTTTTCTTTGTTGATGGTAATACACCAGCGATTGGCCCAAGCTGTAACTCTGTCCAAGGCGAGCTGCATTCTGTACGTGGCAGTCGTTGTGTACTCCTCGGTGCACCAGAGTACGAGGTCATCTGCATAGAGGGCTGCTTGGATCCCATTTGGCAGCTCTGCTACAATGACATTAATGAATCGTATGAACAGAGTTGGTGAGAATACTCCGCCTTATGGCACCCCTTGTCTCAGCAATACATTCGGTCCAGATTGTCCATCCACCAGCACCCTAGCACTGCGATTGTGTAGGTACGACTTAGTCCATCGGAACATGTTGCCCCCGATGACTATGCACCAGAGCTTCACGAGGAGGCCATCCTTCCACACCTTGTCAAATGCCTTTTGCAGATCGATAAAGGCAGCTAGCATCACCTTCTTGGCTTGAAAAATGTCCTCTATGACCTGTGCAAGATGTGTTGTTTGATCTTCGGTGCTCTTGTATCTTCTGAAGCCGGCCTGCTCTGAAACTATAATGTTCTCCGACTCCAGGTACCACTGCAACCGCTGGTTGATGATGCGCTCCATGGTCTTGCATATGCAGCGTGTAAGTCTGATAGGACGGTAGCTCAGCACTTTCGTCTTGTTCTTCCCTTTTTTCAGAATAGGAGTCATTCTGGCTTCCTTCCAGCACTGAGGAACCTCTCCATTGGTCCAACTGAGATTAAAGATGTCTAGCAACTTGCGGAGAGATGCATTACCAAGGTGCTGGATCATTTCATTCGTAATGCCATCTGGCCCGGGAGATTTACTCTTCTTCAATTGGCGGATAGCCTTCTTTAGTTCTGCTAAACTAATGTCAACTTTCATTGCATCGTGAGTGTTGGTGTCTGTTCTTTCCTTTTGCTCTTTTCTAACCTCTTTTTTACGCATCCGTGGTGTAGAAATGTTGCTTTCTTTTGCATATGCCTTCGCAAATGCATCTGCAGCCATCTTTCCTGTCAGTGTTTGTCCATCTTCTTCAAGAGTAATGTTCTCTCCCCCGACACCCTCATCATTCAGTGCGTTAGTCTGTCTCCATAGCTTTGTGGTGTCTCTCTCTAAATTAAACCCCGCCGTCTTTTCCCTCCAGCTTCTTCTTTTGGCCTCCAGCTTGGTCTTTAGATACCTGGCTTTAGTTTGTTGTAGCTTGAAGTGGTTTTCATGACAGCGATTACTCTCTGCATCTTCTCTGGCCTTGTCTAGTTTATCATGTGCTGTTTGCAGTTCTTTTGTCCAGTAGGGGCGGTAGTTTTTCCTGAACCCTCGAGGAATCGCTTCGTTGGCAGCCTTGAGGATACTTGAATTAAATTCCTTGACCACATTGTTGATGTTTCTCCCTTCTACTGCTATATTTTGGGTAAGCTCACTGGAACGAATGCCAAACAGACTCCAATTTGCCTTTTTGTTGTTCCACCTTGGATGTTGAGGTGTACTTGTCGAAATACTTCCAGAAAGAGAGAGGGGGACTGGGCGGTGGTCGCTTCCTCCTAACTGCGATCCAACCACTCTACTGAGGTTTCTGTGAGTGTCTTCTATACAAAATGCCAAGTCCGGCGTTGTTGTCGAGTGCCACCGGTGCGAGTAGAAGGTAGGCTGATCTGTGGGGTCGTTGACAAGTAAAAGGTGCTCTTCATCTTGCCATGCTTCAATGTCTTCTCGTCGTTTATCAAGTGTTCTGTATCCCCAGCTCTGGGACTGCCTATTAAAGTCTCCCGCAATGAGGAAGTGGCAGTCCGGGACCTGGATTGTGTCAAGTGAGAGATTCTTGTCATTAGGGCAGTAATAATTGACAATGTCAATCACAGAGTTGCTGGTTGTTACCTTGATTTTGATATATTCTGACTCTTCCATAAAGGTTTTGATCTGGCTGGCGTTCACGCTGTTTCGGGACTAAGGTGATCACCCCCGCATTTCTTTCTTCCTCTTCGATCACACCGGAAAATCTGGTAACCGCTGATCTTAAATGGTTTTCCATCTTGCAGGTGTGTCTCTTGGATGCAACAGATATCAATGTTGTTTTCGTACAGGAACTGTTCGAGCTCTGATTTCTTGCTGGTAACCCCTTCTGCGTTCCAGAGCATCATGTTGATACTGGCGTTCTCTTTGGGGTTGGTCTTCTCTTCCCGTTGGCCAGTAGCTCTCCATCCTCGTCCCCTGGCTCCAGAAGACGAGGTGATGGGACCTCCAGTAGCTGAGGGTGGGCTACTTCGAGGCGTGGAGCCCGGCGCTGCACCTGCCTGGCGGATCCTCATAGGGCGAGCACCATTTCGGTTGATTAGATCTCCATGTGTCATTTCATTAGCGTTGTGCATAATGCTCTGGTTAGCCCCTCCAAATGGATTGACACCCAGTGGGTTACCCCCCTGCGCCACATTGAGGCCGAGCATATAGTCTTAACTTCATCAAAAACATACAATTCGGGCATTTTCGTAACCAAATTTTGATTTCGCTGTCTGCTAACCACGTATTACGTACATCAGTATGACGTCATACACTTCAGTGACAGATCGGGTACTTCCATACATTATAGGGTGAGAGCGTTTCCGATTACGAAATGATAAAGACACACGTCAAGTGTGGCCCGAACCCACACTACTCTCCTCTTATCGAATTTTTGCCAACGACATACAATATGCGTCGCTAATAGACCTTTCCAGTTTATCCGCCAATCATATGACACCATAATCAACTACGTGAGGTGTAGGATGACGCAATAATCAATCACGTTATGAATGACAGAGATAAGTACGTCACGAACGCGTAATTGGCGACGGACTAAGCGTTGTTGTACGAATTGTATGTCTTTACTATTTAATAAATATTCTCGTGAATATTTTGAAATAAATTCGACTGAGCGCTATTGCTGCCATAGGCAGCAACACCAATAGGCAGCAACACCACCCTGTCAAATTAGTTTCAAAATATTCAACCGCTTTCCTGTATATTTTTTTGGAAATTAATAGTCAGAGCGTTCGGAGATCGATCGACCGCAACAAGGGTGAAGAGTGAGTGAAGTTTAGCTAGAGATTGGCGGGGAATAGCTAAGCTGGGAAGGCCCATTCTGTCCCTACATGATTTAGTACTATGATGGTATGTTTGTTTGTTTGGGGTTGAGTATCACCATGAGCGCCTGCCTGCCTGCCTGCCTGCCTGCCTGCCTGCCTGCCCTCCAGCCCGCCAGCCCGCCCGCCGCTCACCCGCCACCCGCCCGCCCGCCTGTCTGCTTGCCTGCCTGCCTCCCGGACCAGCGTCCTGTATGCCCAGCTACATATTTGTACATCCGGAAGTGTATCTCAAAAACTGCGGATACGACTTGGCGCACAGTTTTACACAACAAATGTTCTAACGTGAAAGAGGATGACCTGACCTGACATTAGCAGTGATGCTGATCAAAAACACAAATCCGAATCGGAGCAGATTCTTGATCTATCAATATCGTGGAAATTATCGGTTCGATTTGAATACGTTATCAAAGCATATATACAAAAAAGTTGCTGAATATTTTGAAACTCCTTTTATTTGACTCCCAGTCAAATTACTTTCAAAATCGTTTAACAGAATATTCCTTATATCATACGAAATATGTTGTTCATGGTTTGGAACGAATAAAGGGTGGCCCAAACTGATATTAGCTGTTCTAGCTAATTAATGTTATGTTCAGCAGCTTGTACTGAAGTGTTGTGTCTTCGGTTCTTGACCCGCCCCTCATAACACAGCTTACTGGGCTGTACTGGGCCAATACAGGGCAAATATGTCCAGTATTGGTCCAGTTCCGGCCAGGTAACCCGTGTTATCTGAAACCAATGGATAGAACGGACAGTCGCTAGATGCTGGCGGCAGTTGTAAATAGATTTAATTATATATATATATTGCTGTTTATCTTCCATAGCCTGACTGACTCAACTTTGCCTGTTGAGTGAACTGCTATCGTAGAAGTCTTTAAGAAATTGTCAAATCTACAAATAAACGTCTGGGAATTTGTTGTCTATTGTCTGTTTAGCTCACCTGGATAGAATGAGCAAGTGAGTTTATGGCACTGCGACCATTCGTCTTCAATTCGTACGTCGTCTTTCCGGCGTCCCCATCAACTTTTTCTTTAACCGACTTCTTATCATGAACCGCTAGGCCGAATTCAATTATATTTGGCAGGAAGCATCGTTAGCATATAGAGACCCCCCCCCCCCCCCTTTGCTCAAATAAAGATGATTGGCCACTTTGGCCGGTGGCCACCATGAATTTTAGCCGGTTTTTAGGAGACCGATTGGAAACTCATGAAACATCATCTGGGGCAATGGTTGAACCTAGTTTGTTCGAGGGAATTTGACTGGCCAAATGCTTCGGTGGCAATCTTGGATGATCTAATCTTTACGAAAATGGACTTCTTCTCATAATCCGCTGAAGGGATCGAGCCGAGATTTGGGAAATATGATTAGGGACAAATGGCGATTCAAGTTTCTCAAGGGAAATTAGTACATTAAGAAAACATCGACCAATCAGAGTGCAGCGTCTTGGTGGTCATATTGGATTATTGAAGGCGAATTTGATTCTATATAAGCTTTGGGTAGAAATCTTCTAGTCACCGCAATAGGAAGATCAATGTGTCTACTTTAAATTTCCTATTGCTCGCACTATGGGATTTGTTGTGGGAAAACAATCCAAGATTGCCGCTAACACGTTTATATGACAGCTTCGAAAATAGCAAATTTGAAATCAACATACCAATCGTCTATATAAAATCAAGGACCAGGACACTGAATTCTGCTTGGTCGAGGACCACTGCACCGATTTTAATAAAATTTGGTAGGAATCAGTCTTTGGTCATAGTGGTCCAGGTTTGTTCAAAGGAAGACGATTGCCAAATTTCTCCCGTGACCATCTTGGACTTTGGATGATTTTTGGAAGTCTTTAAAAATCTTCCCCGAAATCGCTTGGGGAGATTGATTCTAAACCTCATGGAACGTAATTAGTTCGAGGGAACTTGATTAGGACCAAATGCATCGGCAGCCATCTTGGATGAACTAGTTTTCACGAAAATTACCTCACCCAAATCGCTGAATAAATCGGGCCGAAATTTTGGAAGTATGATTAGAAACTAATGGCTATTCAAATTTGATCAAGTAAATCTAGTGCGTTAAACACATGGTCGCCATCGACCAATCAGATTTTGCACAATTTTGGTGGACGATGTTGCTGTCTACGACAGCACCATTTTCCGCCAAATTTGGTGAAAAATGAACACCAGTTATCTATTAATTTAATTTGAAAATTAAAAATTTTGACAGCAGAGTGCTAACGATTAAGCAATTTTGGGTGAAAATGCCTAGCATCGTTGCGCATATTAGAGCTGAAACTATGATTTAACTTTGCACGTTGTAGCGGTAAAGAGATGTGTGGCAGCTATGTTGTTTTGTGGGCCATTTCGTAGGTGTTGGATGTATCCAAGTAATCAACACTCAATATCTGGAGTGTTACTTACTTAGATACATTCAACGCATTCGAAATGGCATGCATGTACGGTTCACAAAGGCATGTAAGTACGTGGTGAGTTATAAAACCTGGATCTAGAATGGAAAGTGTTAGGAATATTTATAGAGAAAGCGGTCATATGACGTGGACTTGTGTCGAGAGAAAGTGCTGGCAGAGGTGAGTACTTAGCCTCGAACAGTTAAAGCCATTTCAGGAATGTAAAATATATCTGAGCCGCGATAGATCACGGCATACTATAGGAAAGACATATTCGATGAAGGTTAGATGATGGTTGAAACGACAAAGACAAGTTTCGAAAGAACTCTGATCCTACATTGGTGTACAAGGCGGGTATGAGTATTCTAAATGTATAAAGCGCATAATGAAATGTAGAATGTGTGAGGATACGGTCGTCTAAACGTTGGCATTGCTTTGGCAAAGATCAAATACCGAAAGAAGCGCTAGGCCGCGTGATTTAACATGTTCCATACTCCATTGAGTAAGAAAGTATGGTACCGATAGAGATACATTCCTAACTACGCCCGCCCATTTCTAAGTACACCCGCTAATTCCTAACTACGCCCGCCAATTCCTAACTACGCCCGCCAATTCCTAACTATACCCGCCCATTCCTAACTACGCCCACCAATTCCTAACTACGCCCACCCATTGCTAACTACGTCCGCCCATCTCTAACTACGACCGCCCATTTCTAACTACGCCCGCCAATTTCTATCTAACTCCATCTGAGGTGTACACACGTTTTTGAATCGCATATGGCAGCAACATCTGCCAGTTAAATTGGTGTCAAAATATTCACCAGCTTTTCTGCACACTCATAGAACTTCGTATACTTGTACTTATCATTAGTGCTACGCCGTTACATTCTGAATCGCTGATTACAAATAACAGCAAAACCTGTCTATAACGATCACTAGCTTTGGGGCCACAAGATTGTGGTTCTTTATCCCTTTAGCCCTCAAATTTGTTCAAGAAGATTTAAATTTTTTCATAAAATATCCATCTGCAGACCGAGAGAAGACTATTTTTGAAAATCTACCACTGGAATTACTTGCTCGGTTATCAGAGCCAGTCATTCTAGTGGTAAATTTTCCAAAATGGTCTTCTCTCGGTCTGCAGATGGACATTTCTCAGGACTACAGCAGAAGACGTTTTTAGCTGATATGAGTGTTAAATGGTGAAGACGGGTGATTACATTATATTAAGTGATCACCGTTATCTGCTCCATAAAGTGCCCGTTATAGACAGGTTTATGTGTTCTAGTCCACGTTTTTAACCCTTGAACCTTCTATTACCAAAAAAACGGCAAATTCTTTATGATACAAGGAATATTCTATTGAATATTTAGAAGCAACATCTCCCGGCCGAATTATTTTCAAAATATTCAACAGCCTTCCTGTATAGTCGTCATGAAAGTAAGATACAAGTTTTTTCGATGGATAAAGGGTTTATTTGCTGCTGAAAAATCGACTCAAATGTCAAACGCAAGAAACGTGTACATCGAATTCTTGATTGAATTGACATGCTGTCCGTAGCAAATTACTGCTAACCCGACTGTTCTAGAATACAGTCAATTTACCCCCTGTTTAGTGCAAATATTTCCGATTTGGAAATGCCGTTGCTATGACACGAAGACAAATTCCATCAGTCTTAATGCGCTCTACAGAGTGGCGGGAAAATACCGAGAAATGTAAAATCACGTGTTTTTGGATGAGTTGTAGTGTGCGATCACACTACATAATGGAAGAATCAGCTAAGCGGACTGTAGGATGACGTCATAATCATTACGCCATAAATGATTCTATTTGGCCCGTCTTTAACTCTTAATAGTCCGATACGTTGTACGAATTGTATGCCTCTACTATTTAATAAATAGCATGTTGAATATTTTGAAACTAATTTGACTGGGCGCTGTTGCTGTCATAGAGCACCCAGACAAATTAGTTTCAGAATATTCAATAGATTATCGGTATAGTTTTCTGGAAATTGATAGTCACGGAGTTCAGAGATCGATCCATCCCAACACGAGCGAGATGTGGGTGGAGCTTAGCTAGAGATGGGTGGGGCATGGCTAAAAATGGAAAGGTTCATTGTCATTGTCATTGCAAGGTAGCGAGACAATTCTCAAAAAGATTATACCACTTCTCTATTTCTCTGGTCTGAAGAAGAGCCTCGTACTGGTTCTGACATATGTTGATTTTCAAATCTGCGATACGCTTATTGTGATCACCAATGATATGTCTGTCCTTATCGCATGAGATAGTATACTCGAATGCATTTGATAGTAGTCCCATTAAGGCCTCTATTTAGGGATTTTGTTCAGTTTTTCAATTCAAGTCCAAAGCTGGTGATGACTAGCTTACTATAGCAGTGCTGCTTATGTTAAAATCTTAGCAATACTGGATCGATAGTCTCCTCGACTCTCCGCCATCTTGAACTTAACCAAGAATGCCTCGCATCAAAAATTATGCAACTAGGCTCAAAGAAACCCTATATGATAAGCTAAAGTTTTCCTGCAGTTTCAGTCTCTGATATTCTTTCGTTTCTAAGATATTGTAAAAGTTAATCAGCTGGACGCCCATGCGATATTACCAACAAATTACCACACCGTCCCCATCTTTAGAGGCCTATGAAGGGCCATAAGCCACCGATTTGACATTCCGCCATACTAAAACATAATGTTAAGACCCTAAGGAAGTCATTAATATCATCTTGGCCGCTTCCTCCGATTGAGTACTCAAACCGATTTTTCAGACCCTAGCTGATGAACTATATTTCTATCACCAGCTAAGCCCAACCGACACCTCGCTCGTGTTGGGATCGATCGATCTCTGAACTCCCTGACTATAAATTTCCAGAAAACTATACAGGTAGGCTGTTGAATATTTTGAAACTAATTTGACTGGGTGCTGGTGCAGCAACAGCGTCCAGTCAAATTAGTTTCAAAATATTCAACAGTATGTTTATTAAATCGTAGAGGCATACAATTCGTACAACGTGTCGGACTATTAAGAGTTAAAGACGGGCTAATTAAAATCATTTATGACATAATGATTATGACGGCATCCTACATGCGACTTAGCTGATTATGATGTCATATAATTTCACCTTTCCAGCGTATCCATCTATCATCTGACTTCATATGACGTCATAATCAACTAAGCGTCGTGTAGGATGACGGCATAATTATTACGTTATAAACTATTTTATTCACTTTTCCAATCATTCAATCAATCTATAAATCAATTTATTGTGATAAAATACCAAACATTATGGTGTTCGGGTACAGCACAATAAAACAAACACTTGAAAATGACACAATGGCAATGCATAAAATAACATCAAAAGGATTAAACTAAAATTAAATTAATATTAAGATTACGTTATTGCGTGGCCGCTCCCCGCTACGCTTCTGTTCGGGTTGTGTCTAGAATTGCGTATAGGCGCGGCCATTTTGTGAAAGGTATTGTGGTCTCCAACATCTAACTATAGAGATAGGTAGAGCGCGCCTCTATTTTTAGATTGGAACCATAGATTTAGGATATTGGCTAGATCGCTCATACACATATGCTCTCTATACGGGTGGAGGGATGGGATAGATGTCTCAACCGCTGGAACATCACTGTCTGACTGACTGACATCTGACGCAGCCGATCAGCTATGTATATAGCCTCCAAAAATCAGTAAATTCTTTTTTGCTAATTGGAATAGAAATTCTGCTTAAATAACATGCAAAATACGGAACTACAAAACTACGGTAAAAATAAATAGGGGAAACACGGTAATGCGGAGAGGCGGTAAGAATTACAGAAATGCGTTAAAACGCTTACATCGCTGAAATTTCAAACATTTATATACATATGATAACTATATGATAACTTCTATTCATTTTGGAAACTGCTGCCGTAACCCGTTGCTGCACACATGTAGACGACTTTCATCATTATTGTTTACATAATATACACAAATCTTTCATGTACTGGCCGTGAAACAACTAGGCCTAGCCTTTGAAATCAGCAAGATAATGGCTAAAGGGAGTTATTTTTATCTCCCAGTTTCCGCGAAACCTGACACCGTTTGCTATAGAAGACCTCAAAAATAAATTAACACGTTTACAAAACAAGGCAGAATTTGTGTTTTTCTTGGTAAATATAGTGACTTATTTACATGATGGTAGGTAGGTAGGTATGTACGTAGGTAGGCAGGTAGGGATGTAGGTAGGTAGATGTAGATAGGTAGGTAGGTAGGTAGGTAGGTATGTTTAGATTTTTAACGCGCTGACTTCAATTTCTGTGCTAACCCCGCCTCCGGAGTGCACCCGTTAGTTTACTTTGCTGATCATCATTTACCCGCCAAACCATCATCCTGCAATTCTGCAGAGCATCAGCAACCCAGACATCTTTCCGCTGGACCACCACACCAAGACAAGAATCATGGTTTAGCGAACCAGCTTTCACATGTCGGATATACTGATAAACACGCGAATTCATATGAGACTATCTTTTGGATGCACACCATGGTGTATACTATGCCCTAACCCTGTCTCCATCGCGACACTGACAGTAGTTAATTGATTGATTGATTGATTGATTGATTGATTGATTGATTGATTGAATGATTGATTGATTGATTGAATAACTCCCGGGGATTAAATCGTAAAGACATAAAATTCGTACACGTGATGGAGTATTCAATGTTTTTGATGAAGCTATTTACATCATTCATCACGTATTTTGATTGTGACATCATCCTACATATGACGTATTTAATTATGACGTCATATGCTTGGGTGACTGATTAGATCGGTCCATTATCATAGGGATATCCTATGCTCATTTTCAGACCAAAGAGCCCGTTGTTTTTGCCACTTTACCATCGGAATGATAGGCTGAGTTATCGAGCCAGTCATTCCTGTGGTAAGTTTTAAAAATGTCTACCTGTTAGACGTAAATGGGAGTTTCTTAAGATTACTACAGAAGCAATTTTGGCTAGTTTGATCGGGACGAGTGTTGAAGTGGAGATTAAGAGATGTACAGTGGGTACAGTGGGACAGATCACAAAACCATTTTGTTTCTTATGCAAATGTATAAATTTGCGTCTGTTCAATTTCTCTTCCAATTGCTAAAAAAGAATTTACTCACTTTTGGAGGCTATATATGCATCTGATCGTCTGCGTCAGTCAGTCAGCAATTATCTCAGGCCAAAAGCAGTAGGTATAACTAGCCCCAATAGTGAGGGTATGCGTATAATGCGCACGAGAGATCTAGACAATATATATATACATAGCTCTCGCTAGCGGAGATCTGGCAAGAGCGTGAGTGACCACAACCCCTTGCGCGAAATGGTAGCACCTATAGGCAATGGACCTTTCCAGTTTTAGCTAACCTCTATCTAAGCTCCACCCAAACTTCGCAGTGTTGGGATCGATCATCTCTGCGAATGCCCTGACGATCAATTTCCTGAAATCTATACAGGTAAGCCATTGAATATGTTGTAACTAATTTGACTGGGTGCTGGACAACAGGGCATGGTCAAATTAGTTTCAAAATATTCAACAGAAGATGTATTAAATAGTAGACTTGCAATTCTTACAACAACGCATAGTCCGGCTGCAATGGACTGTTCCAATTTTATCATTCGATTATATGACCTCATCTCACGTCATAGACAACTGAGTGGCGTGCATGCTGACATCTTAATCATTACGTCATAAATGATCATTGCTAACTATATTCATAATTAAAACAAATTCTACAATGAAATAATTCCGTAGTCCGCGATTCCATGACAAAAATTGGCTTATAGTTTGGCAGATCAGTGATTTTCAGTACCATACTGTCTGCAATAAGTTTGGCCCATATTCGAAATTCATACACATGGTCAGATCGGTATATGAATACACTAATAAAGCTTAAAAATGTCTACCATGAAGTAATTTCGTAGTACACAATTCTATGGCAAAAATTTGCACAAGTTTTGGCAGATCAATGGTTTTCAGTAGCCTACTGTATGTAATAAGTTTGGCCTTAAAATGCCAGATAGATATATAAATATGCTAATAAAATGTTGATTTAAAAAAATCCATCGTAAAGTAATTTTATAATATGCAACTTAGTAATGACGAAAGGTTGTCAGATGGCAAAAATGTATGTACTGATATCTATGTACTCTGTTTGTAACCAGTTTTCGAACATCAAGACATGCAGGACTCAGTATGTATTATTATGTACTAGTGCTGTAAGAAATATTGCACGATACTACCATCAAATAATATCATAATTACCAAGTATGTCCATGTAGTTACTTATTGTCAATATGTCCACATTGACAGATAGTTGGTTCACATTAGCCATAATCGGATAGATGTCAATATGCCCTGGCATATTGCTTGTAATAGGTTCGGCTCCAGAATTTCACCCATATGTTTACATAGATATATATGAATGCGCGAATAAAGTAGAGTTAAAAAAAATTCTACCGTGGATTAATTTCAAAATACGCAATTTAGTCGCAACTTACAGTTTTCAAATGCTAATAATTTACTATATATTCGGTATCAGAATCTCTGTACTCGGTTTGTAACCAGGCTTTCGAACATACTGCCATCTAGAACTCACTAAATATTTCACGATCCTATCATCAAATATTTCTTGCAATAATGTGAAAATCTTTCCATATATCCTATAATTTAGTTTCAGATAGAATCTGAATTATCAAACAAAACCCCCAGAATTTATGCTTATGGTCAACAAGAAGGATGGAAAGATGGGTGGACTGCCCCAAAATTTAATCTGCTTCCTCCTATAGCCCATAGATAATCCCATCCAAGGCCGATGCCATAACAACTATCTTAAATATATGACACTACCAAGAAACTATCATTATTGCAATCGCAACCACCATCAGCACTCCCAACATTCAGAGACCAGAAGTTGGTGAATGTATCTAGCTCAATTCAACTTGAAGGCTTGGTGAATTCTTTCCAGAGTATCCATCCATGATAGCAGTTGGAAACATACAGTCATATGGGGAGGGTGGGAGTGGGTGGGTGGGTGGTAGTAGTAGTAGTAGTAGTAGTAGTAGTAGTAGTAGTAGTAGTAGAAGTAGTAGTAGTAGTAGTAGTAGTAGTAGTAGTAGTAGTAGTAGTAGTAGTAGTAGTAGTAGTAGGAGTAGTTGAAGTGAACGCACGACGTGTTTATTTAGCTCTGCAATTGCTGCCCGAATTTGCTAGTTTCTAGCGCGATTTTGTAGATAAATTTTATACATATATTTCGTATTAGTATTTCCTTTCAAACATAATGTTTAATTTGTAAATTCTTGTATTGGTTGGAGCGCATTTTGTGTCTCCATTTTCTAAAGGCACTTCTCTTAATTGGCGGTTTCAGCCATTTAATAGGTCTCCTCTTACTGTGGTCAATGCAATACTTTTCTCCCCGCGCCAGTACGCTATTTCTATAGTTCGTTGGCTAGCGCATTATATTTGGCAAGATCGCTTGAGTGAGTGGATTTAATTCCTTTGTCATTTGTAAGCGCAAGCCTAGTACTTTGATTTTATAAATCTTTATAGTCAGTTGGGTATTCTCGGTCAACTCGAACAGACTAACAAATAAATGACTGTAATATGTTCGTACGCATTAGGGAACCACTTTAATCGGTTAGGTGTTAGTGAACCACGTAGAAAGTGGTTCAAACTAACAAATATATGACTGCACTATCTATTCGTATATTTGTTGGTATGTGTCGGGGTTTCAAAAGGGGACACTATTTATTTAGTGTTTAGATCTTTCCCTGACGTCTTGGTATTATATATTTGTATTACCCCTTATATATTGTAGTAGTATGGGTTTCCTCTTTTATTAAAACACCATGGCAACCTCCCATAAGCGTACCATGAGTCTTAAAATCACGAAAAAGGTTTTGGGTGTTTCGGCAATTGAGGTGCATCATGGGTTGAAGGATGTAGTTGGGGCAGGGCCACGGGTCCTTCAAGGTCCCATTAACGTTTCCAAATCTGTATGGAATGTCACCGTAGTTAATGAAAGTGTGAAGGAAAGTTGCTCGACGATGTCCTTGTCGTGAAGGGTGAGGTGTGTAATGTGGAGGAAATAGATTCTGATCGTCTAATAGTCAAGATGAAGGTTCCATTAGAGATCCCAGATGAACGGGTTATCAATGAATTGATCAAGTATGGCAAAGTGGACAAAGTAGCATACGAGATCTATCCATTTGAGTGAACCTTAGAAAATGGCATCAGAAGAATTTGGTTCGAAAAGGTAGAACAACCACTCCCAAGTAAGGCCACGATAGATGGTCGATTTATCTTGCCATTATCATACAGGGGGCAAATCAAAGAGTGTAGAATCTGCTTAAGCACAGAGCATCTTGCAACAGATTGCCCTAACAAAAACAAATGTCTAGTTCGTGGATCATCTGATCATTTTCAGTGGCGATGCCCGCAGAATAAATATGTCAAAAAGGGTGCTGATAAAAGTGCAGAGCAAGTTGTCTCTAAAGAGAATGTCATAGAACCGGTAGCTGCTGAGATTGTAGCTGAAATCCATGTTAATGGGAAGCACGTTGCTAAAGAAAATGTCATCGAACCAGTAGTTGCTGAGATTGTAGCTGAAGTCCATGTTAATGAGAAGCATGGTGAAAAAACTAAGAATCCAATCGCTGTAGTTGCAGGCGATGAAATAGAGGTTCTAGATGAGGGGCTAAGTCTTACTCCAGTAACAAGTGAATCCAAGTCTGATGTCAGAGAGGCTAATTCCACACAAGTTGAAGATGATGATCACTACCCTCTGGAAGAGAGTTTTAATTTAGGACAAGAAAAATTCAGGTCGCAAGATACTGAAACTAACTTTGATTTTCCACTGAGTACACTCAATCTAGACGATTTAAATGATATAGAGAAAGTAATTGGTGTCTCGGATCGATTGAGTGGAACAAACTGGCAGAAAGATGGAGAGAGTTCTGAATCAGAAATAGAGGAAAGTGATATAGAAGATGATAATATGTCAGTCGCTGAGTCCGATATATCCATTCCAACACAGAGTTCTAAATCACCCGATGAAATGGTCATGTACAGGTCAGAGGCAGAAGAGGTGTTAGTTCCATATGTGACGGCAAAGGAGTTACATATAGGCATCTGCGTCATGATCCAGATATATTAAAATATAAGCATTTGGAAAAGGTTGATCTAAGTAGTGCAGCCTTTGCGAGTAAAATAGGTAAATGGTCTAAGAGAGGGTCGAAAAAAACCAAATCTAGTTATCTTAATAATGGCGGTTATACACATCATTATATTACTTTTTATGCTAATTTGCACACTCAATTGTTAGGCTTAAATAGTGACATAAAGCAACGTCACTTACTAGAGACTCTGAAAAATGAGCAGATTGACATTGCTTTGATACAGGAAACAAAAATTCAGAAGTCAGAATCATAAGATAATTTAGAAAAGATTTCTGGATCCAGAATATTCTATTCGTTATCTCAAGATAATAGTGTAGGTGTAGCAATTGTTATATTCCCTCGTTGTTCAGACTATGTAAAAATAATCTCTTCAGTACCAGGTGCAAATGGTCGCTGGGTGAGAGACACGCTAGATATACAACCAACACGTTTCACGTTGCTGTGTATATATGCACCTGCATCTCATCAACTACGTCGTAATTTTTTTAATGAGATGTCTACAACAGCACTAGATAACATCACTGAAAACTTAGTAATGGGTGGTAACTTTAATTGTGTCGTAGACAAAGAAAATGACAGGAATGCAACTTCAACTTATACTGATACATCACATAGACTCTTAAAAGAAATATGTGCTGATGAAAATTTAGTTGACACCTCATGGTAAAGATCTTACATGTTTTTCGGCAGATGGTAAAGTTGGTTCAAGGATCGACAGAATTTATGTGAATAGTTTGTTGACAGGGTACTGGAGAGATGTTAATATTAAGCCAGTCGCATTCTCAGATCATAACATGGTTTGTGTAACCTTTGCCAATGCTGATTGGGTAACAAAAGGGGTTGGGTTTTGGAAATTAAACACAACACTGTTGGGAGAGGAATTTTATAAGAATAATATAGAGAGTTGTTGGCAACATTGGATTAATAGGAAAGCATCATATAAGAGCACATTGCAATGTGGGAGGATGTAAAACTGGATTTAAAGTATGTTTCCCGAAAGTATGCTATTAGAAAAGCACGGGAATTACCCAAACGCAAGAAAACACTTCATCGATCACTGATGAAAATTAATGCTAAAGTAAATAATGGTGAAGATAATTATTATGAATTACTGGTTAAAATTAAAAGTAAAATAAGAGATATAGAACAATATGAGTTTGAGGGTGCAAAAATTAGAGCAAGAGCCCAGATGCACACAGAAGGGGAAAAGCCAACCCGATATTTTTGCACATTAGAAAAAGCACGGGCAATAGATAAGGTGATGTGCTCATTAAACATGCCGGATGCTTCAACCGTCTTTACCAATACTGAAATGAGTACTATTGTATGCAATTACGATGCGTCATTATACAAGTCAGAGGGAATTGATGAAGATGCAAAATTGGATTTGTTAGCAAATATAGACAAAAAAGTGTCAGACACAGGCAGTGAATTTTGTGATCAACCCTTAACACCAGAAGATTTAACTAAATCCCTTAAAGGTATGAAACTAGAAAAATCACCGGGGTGTGATGGCCTTCCAGTTGAATTTTACTAAACGTTTTCGCACCTTGTAGGTCCAATAATGGAAGAATTAGCCACTGCAATTTTTTAGAAAGGCCAGTTACCACCTACTATGTCTAGGGCATACGTAAGGCTAATATATAAACGAAATGACAGACGTCTAATTCAGAATTACAGACCAATTTCTCTATTATGTGTAGACTACAAAATAATATCCAGAGTACTAACATTGAAACTAGGTAGTGTTTTAGGAGAAATCATTGGAACAGAGCAGACATGTGCTGTACCTAGGAGGACAATTTTAACCAATGCCATGTTAATAAGAGTCCTTATACAATCGGTTGAGAAGGATAGCATCCATTCAGCTGTGATTGCCTTGGACAACGAAAAGGCATTTGACCATGTGGAATGGGATTTTCTTTTTAATTCTTTGCAATCGTTTGGGTTATGCTGAAACTCTATTAAATGTGTTAAGATTTTATATACGAATATCAAGAGTAGCTATTTAGTGAACAATCAATTATCCAGGGAAATTGTCTTAGAACGTGGTGTTAGACAGGGGTGTTCCCTATCGCCATTATTATTTGTTATTGTGATGGAATCCCTTGGCATAGCATTGAGGCAAAATAATAACTTTCAAGGCATATGTATTCGTGGCATAGAAAGACCACTTCAGCTGTCACAATATGCTTATGACACAACTGTGTTTGCTAGTTCAAACAATGATTTTGCAATTTTAAACAACGTACTAGAAAAGTTCCAAAATGCATCTGGTTTCAAAATCAATAAAGAAAATCCAAAGGATTATTTTTGGGGCCATGGAAAGAACGGAATGACCAGCCACTTGAAATCAATTGGTCTAATGATACCATTAAGATTTGAGGCTTCTATTTTAGCAGGAAACCGAATACAACACAAAATTGGAATGAACGAGTATCTAAGCTTAAGAGAATATTAGCAAATTGGAAGCGTCGTCGTCTTTCAATTTTTGGTAGAGTGTTTGTTGTCAACAACTTGGTGTTATCTGGGCTATGGTATACAGCATCTGTTGTACACATGCCAAAACATGTAGAAAAGGAGGTTGATATTGTCATTCATATGGGAAGAAAATAATCATTTAGTTTCCCATCGTGTTCTCAATAATGCTAAGTTAGAAGGAGGACTTGATTTAATTGATATTAAAGTGAAATGTGTTCTTTAAGGTTAAAATTTTTGAATGATCTTATTACATCAGATGAGATGTGGGCATGTGTTTCACGAGCTCTCATGGAGAGAATTGTAGAACCATTTCTGGTGGAGCATGTTTTTACCTCAAAGAAGCCACCTCCGAATAGCCAAATGATACCAGATGTGTTTAAAGATCAAGTTAAGGAGTTAGAAATTTTTGACAGATGCATGCCTCCACCTACGTGCTGGAAGGAAGTACTAGAATACCAATTGTGGGGCAATAGTAATATATGTTATAACAATGCAGTACTTTATCCACCATGCTTTGCAAAATATGGCATTCAATATGTATCTGATATGATACACCCTCAAACACGTAGATGGATTTCAATGCAAGAAGTAGCTAGAAAAACACATATGAGGCATATAGATGTCCAGCGGTTGCTAAATAAAATAAAACATGCTGTACCAATTGAATGGTTTTGTCTGCTAAATGTAAATAATAATAGTTTGACTCCACAACCTGCATTAGTTCATGATGATGAGATGTTAAAATACAAGATGAGATCCAAGGAATGGTACCACATTATGAGACGAAAACAAGTAACACCTCCCATAGCAATTAGGAGATGGGATGACTCAAGCTATAAACCATCCAGTTGGAAAAATGTATGGAAAATCTTACATTCTCCATACATACCAAATATGGCTCATGATTTATCGTGGCGATTACTACATCGACGACTATGGTGGGACACTTGACATACAAGTGCAATATAACGACTTCGGATAGGTGTTGCTTATGTCAAACAGACGAGGAAACAATCGAGCATTTATTTGCGGAATGTCCAATATCGTCACAATTTTGGGACTATATCAGCCAAATATTGGCACAATTTGCAGTGAAACCCATTATCCTAGAAACGCATGTAGCCTTAATTAGAGAATTTGGATCAAGCGGTGTAAATATAAAAAGTCTGAAAGGACTATTTTAATAACAATGCTAACCATAGGTGTTTGGGCCATTTGGAAACATCGGTGTGCACAGATGAAAAATCCATCCATGGGCAATCACAATAGGGCAATAAAGGCAATATTTCGTTCATTGCTGCTGAATCATGTTCCTTGCGAATATTTTAGATTAAAGCAGCATGGTAAAGAAAAAGTATTCAAGGACATATGGTGCAACACAAACATAGTTTCAATAGAGATGGGAACTGTAAAAATAAATGAGCCTGCACTAGCTTAAATCATTTAATTACTACAGCTGATTTATCTGTGTCTTTTAATTAATCTGTGTCCTGTAATTCATTTTAGTCTGCACTTTGATATTGTTATGTTTAATAATTCATGTTAACAAATAAACAGACTGGGGTAATTTAATAATCAATCGATAAAGTAAGTTGCCATTGAATTATAAAATCGTCCCGGGTAATTTTAGAAACTTGCAGAGGGCTGTATAGGGTTATTTGTTCCCGGGTAATTTATAAAACCTTACAACAAAGTAAATCAAAAATGTAAACAAGAGCGCCATCTATTTCCATCTATTTTTCTGTAATTTTCCTGCTGACTATAATGTTATGCTACCCAAATGCTACTACGCCCACTGATCTTTAAAAAATCAGCCCACTGGCATCAATGATTGACTTATTTGTCATTGATTGACGAGTCACTTTTCATTTGTTGAATAGTTGCACTCGCCACACGGGCCTACTACCACACATGGATTGAATGGTAATTTACAAAACCTTACAATAAAGTAAATCGAATATGTAAACAAGAGTGCCATCTATTTTTCTGTAATTATTCTGCCGACTATATGTATTATACTACCCAAATGCTACTACGCCCGCTGATTTTTAAAGAATCAGCGCACTGGCGTTAATGATTGACTTATTTGTCATTGATTGACGAAGCACTTTTCATTTGTTGGATAGTTGCACTCGCCACACGGGTCTACTATTACACCTGGGTTGAATAGTAATGTCTTTGTTAAGTTTTCTTTTGCTATCGGATCTTTATCAGCCTATTGTCTTGTATCTATACTATTTAAGCCATATGTATTTATAGATTGTACTAATGCTCAGCATTTATCTTTTGTTTTGGTGTAATATTAATCAGGCTTACTCGTTCACCAGTTTCTTTTCTGGGGGTTTGCGAGCCTTTTTAAATGAGTTCCTCCGTGAAGTTTGTCCGACTGCATCAGCGTCGGATTTTCAAAAAAAAGAATTCTAAAAAAAGTAGTCGTAGTTTTTATTATTGTCCAGCATTAGTTCTAGGAACTCTGTCATTGACGACGCACTGGGCACTAGGATATAGAACAATCATCACTGGATTGTAATTCTTACTTTTCTCAATTTTCGACCTGAGCGAGTTTAGAACCCAGCCAATTCTTTGGCACATATTCGCCTAGCATTTGGGAGCCGAGTAGTCTACCTACTAGCATACCATCCAGAAGACAATAATCTACAGGACGCGCTTTCAACTACCCGACTCACAAACACATGACTTGACTAGAACTGATGGTGTGCATTCCAGACTTGCCATATCTCTAGGCACTCGCATGTATATAGTTTTTATTATTGTCAAGCATTAGTTCTAGGAACCCTGTCATTGACGACGCACTGGCACGAGGATATAGCACACTCATCATTGGAATGTAGGCACTCGCATGTATGTAGTTTTTATTATTGTCAAACATTAGTTCCAGGAACCCTGTCATTGACGACGCACTGGCATGAGGATATAGCACCCTCATCATTGGAATGTAGGCACTCGCATGTATGTAGTTTTTACTATTGTAAAACATTAGTTCCAGGAACCCTGTCATTGACGACGCACTGGCACGAGGATATAGCATAATAATCATTGGAATGTAGGCACTCGCATGTATGTAGTTTTTATTATTGTCAAGCATTAGTTCCAGGAACCCTGTCATTGACGACGCACTGGCACGAGGATATAGCACACTCATCATTGGAATGTAGGCACTCGCATGTATGTAGTATTTATTATTGTCAAACATTAGTTCCAGGAACCCTGTCATTGACGACGCACTGGTACGAGGATATAGCACACTCATCATTGGAATGTAGGCACTCGCATGTATGTAGTTTTTATTATTGTCAAGCATTAGTTCTAGGAACCCTGTCACTGACGACGCACTGGCACGAGGATATAGCACACTCATCATTGGAATGTAGGCACTCGCATGTATGTAGTTTTTATTATTGTCAAACATTAGGTCCAGGAACCCTGTCATTGATGACGCACTGGCATGAGGATATAGCACCCTCATCATTGGAATGTAGGCACTCGCATGTATGTAGTTGTTATTATTGTCAAACATTAGTTCCAGGAACCCTGTCATTGACGACGCACTGGCACGAGGATATAGCACACTCATCATTGGAATGTAGGCACTCGCATGTATGTAGTTTTTATTATTGTCAAGCATTAGTTCCAGGAACCCTGTCATTGACGACGCACTGGCACGAGGATATAGCACACTCATCATTGGAATGTAGGCACTCGCATGTATGTAGTTTTTATTATTGTCAAACATTAGTTCCAGGAACCCTGTCATTGACGACGCACTGGCACGAGGATATAGCACACTCATCATTGGAATGTAGGCACTCGCATGTATGTAGTTTTTATTATTGTCAAGCATTAGTTCTAGGAACCCTGTCATTGACGACGCACTGGCACGAGGATATAGCACAATCATCATTGGAATGTAGGCACTCGCATGTATGTAGTTTTTATTATTGTCAAGCATTAGTTCCAGGAACCCTGTCATTGACGACGCACTGGCACGAGGATATAGCACACTCATCATTGGAATGTAGGCACTCGCATGTATGTAGTATTTAGTATTGTCAAACATTAGTTCCAGGAACCCTGTCATTGACGACGCACTGGCACGAGGATATAGCACACTCATCATTGGAATGTAGGCACTCGCATGTATGTAGTTTTTATTATTGTCAAACATTAGTTCCAGGAACCCTGTCATTGACGACGCACTGGCATGAGGATATAGCACACTCATCATTGGAATGTAGGCACTCGCATGTATGTAGTTTTTATTATTGTCGCTGCAATTGATATTCTGTGTTCCCATATCTGTGCATGTGCATTTTTTATATAGTTTGTGTCTGCTTTTAGTGCTATGTTGGTTGATGTTAATATTGTTTACAAAGAGGGGGGGGGCTATGGATTGGCGTGGGGTGTTGCGATGGAAGTCTTTCACAATATTTAGCATTTGGGATTGACCTATGTCAGTAAGTTTGCGTAGGTTTTCTACTTTAAACATGTTTTGGCCCTCTGCTGGTCTAGAAAATAATGTAATGCTCTTTTTGGAGACTGAATTTTGGATATTTTATTTGTGTAGGTGTTCGTCCAAACAGAATTGCAGTACGTGAGGTGTGGAAGGATTAAGGTGGTGTACAGTGTTTAACCGTGTCATATATCATATTATTTTAATCTTTGGATGACACCTATTCCTCTTACTAGTTTGGCAGTAATTGTTTTGCCCAGGTCAGATTTTTATCTAAATATACTCCTAGAAACTTTGTGCACAGGGCCTCTTCAATTTCGTTTTTGTAGATAAGTTTTTGGAATATCTTTATTTATTAATTCGCTTGCTTTTAAAAAAATATATAGCTAGTTTTATCCACATTTAAGGATAGCTTATTTAATGAAAATCAGTTAGTATAATTTCTTCCATTTCCTCATTTACGTTTTTTTGTATGAAGTAATGGACCTTTCAATTTTTAGCTATGCCCCGCCCATCACTAGCTAAGCTCCACCCACACCTCGCCGTGTTGGGATTGATCGATCGCCAAATGCCCTAGCTATCAATTTCCTGAAAACTATACAGGGATGCTGTTGAATATTTTGTAACTAATTTGACTGGGTGCTGTTGCTGCATATGGCAGCAACAGCGCCCAGTCAAAATAGTTTCAAAATATTCAACAGAATATTTATTAAATAGTAAAAGCAAACAATTTGTACAACAACGCATAGACCGTCTTCAAATATGCGTTCGTGACGTACTTATCGAAATCATTCATGACGTCATTCATTATGATGTCATTGTACACATCACGCAGTTCATTATGACGTCATATGATGGATGGATCCCTGGGGAACATCACAAGTTAGTCTCCCATTTGCAAAGCAGGTTGCATTACATTGTACGCATTGTGTTCTTTCACATAAGTAGCTTTGAAACCAGTTGAGTGTACTTCCTCGGATTCCATAGTAGGCAATTTTTTCTAGTAAAATTGAGTGGCTGATAGTGTAGAAAGGTTTTGAAAGGTCCAAAAATGCTTATTATGTGCTTTTTCTTTTCAATTGAACCAACTCCTTTTTTCTGGCATAAAGTTTGTGAAGTTAGATTAATCCTTTGCTTTGTATATAGGTTTATTCGTGCTGTTTTAGGTTATATGCCTCGCACGGTAAGTTTCAAATGTGGTTGAGGGGTATTATTAAGTCTAAGGTGTGGCGTTTGAAATTACTCCACTTAAACATATCGAGGCCAGTACCTTTAGCAAAGTTTAGTCGGTTAAGAGTGTTGAATCCTAGATGGCAGATGGCAGACTGGCGACAGACGGCAGATGGACGGTCACAATGGCAGAGGTTCAGTTGGCATTTCTGGCCATGTTAGCTAACAATGGTCAGTGGGCCTGACAACTCCAGATAATTTATTTGATTGGAGCCTATGAACATCCTATGATAACGCAGGTTACAGGGGCAGTAGCTGACCAATGATGGGCTAATGCGACGCACTATTAGCCCAGTAACAGACCAGTAGCCTGCGTTATCAGGAAAGACCTATGCTCATCGTCAAAATGCCACATGTGCTTCCAGGAATGCTGGGGTTAGACAAAATGGTGTGCGCTTAATCATAGATAATGCAACTTAATATTGCCTATGTCCGATGATGGATTTTCAAGCGCTTCGGCGACTTTTGCGGCTTATTCGAGTAAGTACCCAATAGTTGGTACTAGTGTTCCCCTTAACGCCTATCGTCATGGGTTGACTCTCCTCTTCTGTAGCACTTCCGTAACGATGATACACAAATCAGCGTTCTCCAAGCACATCTGTCTTGGTCTGTTTCTACTACTCCTTGCCATGCTATGTTAAGTCGGTCTTTTAGTTGTCGCTCCATCATTTGTATCCTGGTCGTTTAGGTCATCCTTTGGGACGTTTTTCTGGTCTTAAAGCACGTCTCTCTGCTTTTTTGCTGGAGTATCTTCGTGAGGGACGCATTAGATATCCAAACAGCATAGTCTAAGGATTCTGATTGTGCCACTCCAGGGCTTTTGATTTATGAGCAGGTAGACATCTTCATTTTTTGCCATGTTCGGCCATCCGAAAATTACTTAGTACATGTGTCCTTAATAGAGGCCGATGGGAAGCATCAATAGTCTTCCCATCCCCGCTGCTAACGTCCATTGTTCAGAGTTCTGTAAAGGGAACTGCTTGATATGTATGCATTGAATGTCCTAACTTTTGCTGAGAACTTTAGTGTTTTGCTCTTTAACCCTATAACTCTGAAATTTTTTCAAGAAAATTTCAATTTTCTCATAGAGAATGGCCATTTGCAGACCAAGAGAAGACTGTTTGTTGAAAATTTACCACTGGAATGACTCTCTCGATAACCGTTAGTTAAGAGTAAAGTTAGGATATTCAATGCATACATATCAAGTGGTAAGTTTTCAATAAATAGTCTTCTCTTGGTCTGCAAATGGACACATTTCAAGACCACTATAAAAACCCTTTTTTCCCGTTTTGAGTGTTAAAGGATTAAAGTGTGTTTCATATCCTTGAAACATCTATTGCTATGCCTTTTCCTTTCTCTATGTCTTGGCAATATATCTAGGTTGCTGCATACCCTAGTCAAGTATAGATATTCGAGTAGAGAAGGAGCCCTTCTCCGGAAACTCCATCAAGCACCTAAACAGCATTGTATTCGAAAAGGAAAGCGTTTGAAAACGTTTTGCTAAATCTACAAACTATGACAAACTGCTCTTTTCGGATTAATTACTTCATATAATATACAAAATGAAAAAGCCCCACAATTTTGCACGTGCAGAATGCTCTGGAAGGCATGTAACCGCATATTCTCGCCCAACATTCTTACGTTTATTATGCAGACCTATTAAGTAACTGGCTGTGCGTCTGTGCGCTCATTTACCCACCCTGTAATCACATACCAAATATGGCCTCGGTGAATGTACCGAGCGGTACAACAACTATCAGGCGAGAAAATGTCCGCTGCTTCCTTTCTATCGCCAACGGGCAGACGACAATTTACGTCTGCCTCGTTCAGTGCGCACCCAGAACCGTTCCTACGAACAAACAATCGATGATACCGCGTCATTGGACGCCGTCGGCGCTTTTATCGCGAAACTTTATACAGTGAATAGCGAAAGAGAGAGAGAGAGAGAGAAAGAGAGAGAGAGGAGGATTTTTCAATGTATAAAGAACACCATGTCTCGAATTGTACAGCTCGCTTGCTAGCTGAACATCACTACCCACCGCATAACGACAAACCCCGGGGATGAGCTGCATCCATAATATCGAACAGTCAGTCCCCGGACTAGCAAAAGTATGTGCTTCAATAGTGTCGGAACATGAGCTCAGTGTATCAGATGAGAGATAGCATCTAGATTTGGTGAAAATACCTAAACGTTAATAACTAAATCGACATTGAGTTGGGTCTGTCGTCTGGTGTGTAGCAATGTGGTGGTCGGTGGTTTATGCTACTTGTTCAAGTTGTTTGTAATATGAAGAATCCGGGGAGTAACCAAAAATAGAACGACGGTTAGAGAATTTAGAGGATTGGGTTTTATTAGCTTGATGATCGGTTTGTGATTTTCGTCAATACACCGGAACACCGAATTTAGGACATATTGTTGTACGCGACAGATGGCGTTAAAGTTTAGTTTGTCTGTAAGCCTATCTCGTCTTTGACAAAGAAGATATGTGACTTTTAGTGGACGCCTATCGCTAAAGGAAATAGGCCATGAGTGTATTTTGACAGACGGTAAAAGTCAGAGGTCACGTTGTGCGTTAGTAATTAAATGTGTCGCCAGTGATATATGGTTACTACGAAGATAACCGAATTTAGACCACTAACATAACTGGTTTTTTTGTTTGTTTTTTTGTAAGTAGCAAGAGGAATTAATTTTAGACAACATGGGCCAGATTAAATGCGCTTCGGAAATGTATATTTTTTGGCCCATCAAAAAGTCTTTATTAAGCCATAGTAAATGACTTTTAGTGCCACAAATTGCCAGTTCATTCATTACGATATATTAACAAATTAACCCTCTTAAGTGGTCTTTTGGAATGTCCATTTACAGGTCAAGAAAATACAATTTTTGAAAGTTTAACACTGGATTCACTGGTTAGATAAATGAGCCAGTCACTCAAGTGGTAAATTTTCAAAGATAGTTTTCTATTGGCCTGCAAATGGACATTCAATAAGCAAATACTTTTGATTTATTGACCAACATTTCGTCATTAAAGGCTTAAGGGACAGTGATAATGTGGACTAGGGTGGACTAGTGCGAAAGTACTCTGACTCCCAAACCTGCCCTGTGCCAGAAATTTAGATAGAGCTGACCATGATGGCGCGTGGCTATCCAAGTTTCTATTACGTCATGGCCGGTTAGGAGTCAGATTAGTCTCGGACTAAGTATGGGCCAAAAAGTAAAATGTGACCGTTGTAGACAACTAGTTAAAGGGCAAAATTGTAATGCCCTACATTAAAGTGGGGGTGGGGTGGGGGGAATATGGCATGTTGTAGCCCTGCACGATCGCTATGTCAGTGAATATGCCTAGGGCCCTGGGGCGTATATGTACATGTATATGTTAAATAAAGTAGGCCTTATCAGTGTGTGATAAACACGAGACTATCTCTAGCTCGAGCACTGCTAGTTCAGCTCGTGCCAGTTCAATGCTCATCCTCTTTCTATTCCCCCATATTTGCTTGCTAACTCACGCGACGACTGGGCGACGATATCAATGCGCGCAGCTAGCTCAGAAACCGAACCACTTAACGCAGCTATACTGTCGCCAAACGCCACGTGGAGGAGACAGTTCGCTATATAGTTTTGCTAAGCGATGAACGTTACATTCAGTTTAGTCCTTAGGCTCATATGTCGGACACGACAGTTCAGGCCTTTAACAAGTCAAATTGTTGGGTGGGACTTTTTAAATAACGGCTAAACCACATTCAAATTCAGCCGTAGGTCTACATTGAAGCCAGATTTGTGTGAATTCGTGATGAAAGTGTATTTTCCTATATTATCAACGTGTTCTGTTCGATAAAATATATGAATAAGCAGACAAGCAAGCGATGTATAGTAGATATGAGTGAGATCAATGCAGCTAAGCATTGATAATCCAGGGCAGGTTTTTTTTATCAAGCACATCCGTATCTCTCGTGAAAGCAACAGCTGTGCTGGTGACGAGTCTTAGGTATACGACGCAGTGCATTCTATTGTTGTATGATATATATGTCTATGTTTTCCTACCATAGATTTATATTCTCAGATAAAACTAGTTAGTGTTGAAGCAACACGAAGCAAGGATTGGATGCATTGTCTCTGAATGAAACAAAGAAATTTGATTTTCTTAGTGCGGACAAAGATTTGTAGATACACATTGTTGTATATAGTATAGATAGATGTTGTGGCTTTTAAGAAAAGTTGACAATTTTTTAAATCAAATTTATGTTTAAACATGTAGGCGTATCTTTAATAAATATCTATGAAAACTATAGATTAATCATTAATGCATATGACACTAATTTGTTTTGGAAGTAGGCAAAAAATAGCCAGTGGTCTTTGGAAATGCCGAACTGCTAACAAAGAAAAAACTATTATATGAAACATACCACTGAAATGACCTACCAGTCAATTCAATTGTGTTTTGAAACATTCTAAAAGATCTTCTTGTCTTCGTCTGCTAAATGCCGTTCTCTATGAAAAAGTTATTAGATTCGCATGCCTCTTTGTGGATTTAAGATGGTGGGTTATGTTCTTTACATTTCTTTTATATTTCGCATGTTTCTGTAATAGGCCCTAGTGTTTTTATTGAGACATATATTCAAAGTACACAAACAGAACTTTAATCTTGGATCAAGACTATAAAAACCACGCAATAGTGGTGATAAGATAATCTCCGCCATCCATGCACAATAGCCGCTGTAGGCCAACAATAAGTAAGACTCGAAAACTGGTGTCATCTGAAACCATGCTCTCACAAGTAAGTACCATTTCATTACGCTTCCAAGGGCGGAGCTCTGGAAGACTATAGTTATTACTCCGTTTATTATTATTCTTTATTCTTCGGCCAGATTTCTTAACGGTGTGTAGTACTTTCAGTTGTTAGTAGTTTTGTGTTTGTCTTCAATACGTTATTTCATAATAGCCTCGTATTGATAGTTCTAGAATTTAATTTATGAACTTATTATGTGACGTAACAAAACATTTACCATAGTACTGGTAAGCCTTAGACGTTGAAGCTGTCTATTTGCCATTTACCGGATCTAATCTGTCAAACAAATGACGTCATTTGTCGTAAGGGGGGGGGGGGGGGTGGGGGTTGTGGGAGAAAACTAATTAGTTTGGACATGATTGATTCCATGAATGCATGCAGTATCCTTGTACTAGTTCGAGTTCCCCAAATTTTGTCTCTATAACAATGGAGTAATCCGATCTGCCACTCAAGTACATAAGACATCATTATCAATTACGTCATATGCAGGCTAACATCGCAATCATAACGCTCCACCGTGAAACTCGAAATATCCGTCAAATGTACGAATTGTATATTGGATGGATTTACAATTTAATAAACATTCAGTTGGATATTTTGAAACTAATTTGACTGGGAACTGTTGCTGCCATCGGCAGCAACAGTGCCCAGTCAAGTTAGTTTCAAAGATATTCAGCAGTTTACCTGTATAGCTACAGGGAAATTTAAATTCTTGTAATTCGGGTTTCAGAGTTTTAAACTGATTCTAACATGCGTAAAATGGGCGGAGCTTAGTTAGAAATAGGCAGGGCATAGCTAGCAATGAATCGGTCTATATTCTTATCTAACATCTGAGTCGGCTAACTCGGACTAGTTAGGAGTACGTGAGTCAGGTTCAAGTTCACCTTCATTTCAGGCAACCCACATATAGGCCTAATAAGTATATATGACGTTAACCATTAGCACACAAAAGGCCAAGTACTAAATATCATCAACAATTTAATAAATCTTCTGTTGAATATTCTAAAATTAATTTGACTAGGAACTGTAGTTTCAAAATAAGTTTACAACATCTTTCCTATATCGTTAACTTGAAATTACGATTCTGGGAATTGAAGATGCAAGGGGTCAATGTTTTACAAGGCATAATTCGCGAGTAGGGATATTTTAAATGTAATAATTATGCCAATAGTATGGACAGGCCTAGATATATGAAAACCGATTGGTGAGTATATTGTTGCTTCAATTGGAACGGTTTCGATTATATAAGTTCTCATACTGTATTCAATGCAGATTTGTTGCAAGGCTGGAATAACATTTCTGGCCTTTTTCACCTGTGCTGGTCATTCTAAAATTTTTTTAAATGGATGAATCCAATCTGTCACTCAGGTCTTGAAATCATAATCAATAACATCGCGTAATGTTAACATCACAGTGATATAATTTACAGAAATACTCCGTCATGAAGCTGGTATATATAACCCGTCACGCGTACGAAGTGTATGTCTTTGATGGATTTACTATTTAATAAACATTCTGTTGAGAATTTTGAAACTAGGTTCACTGGGTCAATCAAATTAGTTTGAACATGTTTAACAGGTTACCTGTCTGGTTACTTTGAAATTGAGATTCTGGGAATTCGGTATTCAATGTATAGGCCTATAAATCGACCCTACTAACTCAACGCATGGGTGGAGCTTAGTTAGAAATAGGCGGGAATAGCTAGAAATAGATCCATGTATTGTTTTCGGGTCTCGACAAACGCTCATGACCAAATGTCGTAATTTAGCACTAGTGTGGTGACGTCATCAGGACATGGCGTGTATCAACATATTAAATGGCCGCTCAGCTTTAACAGATGATTATACGCGTTCGAATCGTAATGAAGGGATCCGATCTGCCACTCAATTATCTGACGTAATAATCAAATATGTTATTTGGTAGCTGACGTCAAAATCAAAACGACGTTTTTGGCAAGTGGTAATGGACCTTTCAAGAGTAATGACGTCATACGACGTCATAATCAGCTAAGCGGCGTGTAGGATGGCGTCATAATCATTACGTCATAAATGATTCTATAGGGGGTGGGGGCCCGTCTTTAACTCTTAATAGTCCCACACGTTGTAAGAATTGCGTGTCTACTATTTGATAAACATGCTGTTGAATATCCATAGGCAGCAACAACGCGCAATCAAATTAGTTCCAAAGTATTGAATAGCATATATATATATATATATATATATATATATATATATATATATATATATATATATATATATATATATATATATATATATATATATATAGCTGCATAGTTTTCTACTATTTAATAAACATGTTGTTGAATATTTTGAAAATAATTTGACTGGACGCTGTTGCTGCGCCCAGTAAAATTGGTTTCAAAATATTCAACAGCTTACCAGTATAGTTTCCTGGAAATTGGTAGAGTTCAGAGATCGATCGATCCCAACACGATCGAGGTGTGGGCGGGGTTAGCTAGAGATGGGCGGGGCATAGCTAAAACTAGAAAGGTTCATTGTCCATCACGAACGTGTTTGAATTATGTATCGTTGATGAATTTACAATTTAATAAACATTCTGTTGAATATTTTGAAACTAATTTGAGTTAGAGCTGTTGCTGCTATAGACAGAAACAGTCCCAGTCAATTAGTTTCAAAATATACAACACTACCTATATAGTTGCCTTGACATTTGGATTCTGGGAATTCGGGATTCAAAGTATAACTGATCCCATGACACGTAATACCATCCTAGATAACGCTGCAGAGGATAGTAGTAGTGATGATGATGATGATGATGATGATGAAGATGATGATGATGATGATGATGATGATGATGATGATTGTGATGATGATGTTGGATGATGATGATGATGATGATGCGGGGTGGGGTTGGGGTGACACAATCAATTTATGATTAATGTGAGCTGGCTAGATTCATAATGACCTCCAACCCGGGATTTCCTAAAGAAATGGTCAAACTGTTCAACAGTGCTGTGCGCCCAGTGAGTAGAGAACCTAGATGGTAAATGATGGTCATCTCGCTCTCTCCCTCCCCTCCCCTCCCCAGCTCTCCTCGCTATCTCTCAGTTTCACTCACCCCACACACGCACGTACTCACGCATCTATTGAACGCACATAATACGATGATTACTAACCCCGCACGGATGTTCTTCACGGGATGAACAATGGCGGCTATTTGATCATACAGGCATTCAGGCTCTAAATGAATGCAAAACAAAACCAGACGAAGCAGACGAGTTCCATAAAAAGACCATCGGATCACCGCGGCCGTGCTGGATCGATACTGAAGCCCTTTGGAATCAGTCTTTGTTGCCGGGGGATAGACTTGGACGTTGCTACAGTTTTCTTTGTCTTTTAAGCATCCGCACTATATATATACGCCTCGTGGTATATTTCTGCCTATCTCACAGATAACGCAGATTAGTGGGCAGCTACTGGCCCAATACCGGCCCAGTAACCCGCGTTATAAGGAATCAGCTCTCGGCCAGAGATTCATTTCCATAACGAGCTCACTGTTCGTGTGGATGGAATCGATTTAACCATTTGAACACATAATTCTAAAAATCTAAATTTCAACGTAAATAATAGAGGTAAGCTATTGAATATTTTTTAATTAATTTGTCTGAGAGCTGTTCCTGCCTACCTATGGCAGCACCAGCGATTCCCAGCCACGTTAGCTTCGCAGCATTCAACGGAACAGTTTTTGCATTGTAAGTGATTGTTCATATATTGCCTTTCGGATTAAAAAGGTTAAATTATATGTGTTCATGTACCATGGTATATGGCGAGGTCTGATAGCCAATTCAAAGAAATCGTTGTTTTTTTTAGAAAGCACGGTTCAGTCGATAGAATACCACGTGGTTCCATGTGTAGGTAATACTACACCTGTTGAATAGTGGAAAATCAATTTATGACTGAAAGATGTTAGTGCCTGAGGCAGCAAAACATTTCAGTCGAATTGTTATTAAATATAATGGACCTTTCCAGTTTATCCATCCATAATAAAACGTCATAATCAACTATATGACGTGTAGGATGACGTCATAATAAATTCCAGCATGAATGACTCGATTTGGTCCGTCCTAAACGCTTAATAAGTCCGACACCTTGTACGAATTGTGCGTCTTTGCTATTTAATAAACATGCTGATGCATATTTTGAATATAGGCAGCAACAGCACCCAGTCAAATTAGTATCAAAATATACAACAGCTTACCTGTATAGTTTTCTGGAAATTGATAATCATGGTGTTCAGAGCGAGGTGTGGGTGGGGCTTAGCCAGAGCTGGGCGTGGCATAGCTAAAGCTGGAACGGTCCCTTAGCATACCTTCAATGTCGGCTTGTAATACGTAGGCCTACATGAGTAGATTTCATACTGAAATAGCTGAATACTTAAAGCATTATCAAAGGCTCCTCTAAATAGCTTTCTTATTTAAACATATGTTTTACTTGGTTGATGCCAATATAAATAGGAAATGTAGAGGGATTGGTGGATGGAGGGTGGAATGAGGGAGAGAAAGAAGGGATGGAGGTGGGGTGGGGGGGGGGGAGGGGAGCGGACTGCGTTTGATTCTCCTTTAGGCATATACTTTGGTGTTTCCATATTATTATATGGCATCTATTCTAGGGATGGATTAAGTTTATGGATGCATCCGAATGACAAGAAGCTCCGTGTATAGTCATTCGGTCAATTTTGGTATCTTTTCAAGTCTTGTGTTTCTGAATCTCTCCAGGTCCGGTTTTGCTTTCACTTTCATTTCCTACCAGTATAAAATAAGACTGGAGTAGTCTGAGGAGCCTAAACTACTCCCATTGAGCAGGACGTCGACGGTTACCTATCACATGGAACCTGTTTGCACCTGCGTGTTAACATCTGCAGCGAGGTGTGTCAGCAATTCACCTTTCCAGAATATTCATCTATTAATCTGACGTCATATGACGTCATAATCAGCTAAGCTTCGTGTAGGATGACGTCATAATCATTACGTCATAAATGATTCTATATGGCCCGTCTTTAACTCTTATTAGCCCGAGACGTTGTACGAATTTTATGTCTCTACTGTTTACTAAACATGCTGTTGAATATTTTGAAACTAATTTTACTGGGCGCTGTTGCTGCCATAGGCAGAAACAGCGGCCAGTCAAATTAGTTTCAAAATATTCAACTGCTTACCTGTATACTTTTCAGGAAATTGATAGTCAGGAGCTTCAGAGATCGATCGATCCCAACACGAGCGACGTGTGGGTGGAGGTTGGATAGAGATTGGCGGAGCATCGCTAAAACTGGAAAGAGTCATTGTTTGGCTGTGCAGGTGGAAGCTTAGCAAATCATACCATACGTTTGTTTGCTGTCATCAAGGTAGACAGTAAAGTGAATACTTCGGAGGAATCTGTCTTAGTGTACTTAATTTCTTGGTCTCTTTCATCTCATCAAAGATGATTGCTCGCCGCAACTGCTCTTTGTTGAATCCATCATTCGCCAATATTCCCCCTTTCATTTCCAGCTATTCAGGAATGGTCAGCTATCAATTTGGAGAATGACACCCGCCTTTGGTGTAGGCGGTCGATGCTTAGATCACGCATGTCATTGTCAGACCAGCTTCGCATGGTCCCAGAGATAATTCGAAGAGAGTTAGTTTTCTCGTTTATCCAATGTCTGGCGGGTGGATTTGGATGCTTCTACATGGTCCTTTTGTCAAATTTTATCCTCAGATAAATTGCTACGTCTTCAGACTGGACTTTCTTGTTGTTAATTGTTAGGTGTGTGTAGAGATTCTTATTCGTAGACAGTATGTGTGCGGCTGTTGTTTTCCCTTCAAGAGTTGAAACGTGCCATCTTGTTATACATGACGAAAGCTTATCAAGAGTAAGCCGCATCCTGTAGTTTGCAGTGGTGCGATGCTATTGAGAGTACCATGTACCACAGTAACTAAATCATCTATACATAGTGCTGCTTTAATGGATATACTCAAGTATATGACGTCATAATCAATTATGTCACATGTAGGCTGGTGTCACAATCATAATTCTTGAATCCATTTCCTCAATCAATCATATGACGTATTAATCAACTATGTGACGTGTAGGATGACGTTATAATCATTACGTCGTGAACGATTCGATTTAGTCCGTCTTTAAAGCTTAATAGACAGACACGTCGTACGAATTGTATGGCTTTACTATTTAATAACCATACTGTCGAATATTTTGAAACTAATTTGACTGAAGTGTTGTTGATCGGTAGTAACAGCAACCAGTCGAATTAGTTTCAAAATAGTTAACAGCTTACATGTATAGTTTTCTGGAAATTGATAGTAAGAGAGTTCAGAGATCGATCGATCCCATCACGAGAGAGGCATGGGTGAATCTTAGCTAGGGATGGGCGATGCATAGCTAAAGCTGGAAAGGTCCATTGACAGAGAATTCTCCGTCGTCAAGCTGGATTAATCCGTCAAGTGTAGGAATTTCGTTCAGCATCAACCATATCATCATCGTCGTCGTCGTCGTCGTCGTCGTCGTCGTCGTCGTCGTCGTTGTCATCGTCGTCATTATCTTCATCAAATCTTCTGCCATACATGCGCGTTATCAGATTTCAGAACAGCTAATAACCTGTGGGCCAGGACCGACGAATGCGGGGGTGGTGGGGTGCATTTCATATCCACATTCATGTCAAACAATTATTATAACATGGTATTACGAAATGACGCATTCTACTGATGAACACATCGTTGAAGTATGCCACTTCGTTTCGCTTGAATTAACAAGAGCAATAGGAGGTGGTTGCAGACCCTTGCGCTCCCGTTTTATCACATTGTAAGAAATTTGCGGATTTCCGTATTTTGCTGGATTTTCCAGGATCCCATCCAAAGTTGCTGAACCATAGTGTAGCGTCACACCCTTTCATGTGCTAAGATTTTAGCCAAATCAGATCAGGAGTTTCCGCTATATCAACAGATCCAGAACGTCATCCGACCCGGATCCGAGTTTTCTTATCCAGATTACAGCCAACGCCTGGAAATCCGCATGTTCCGCGAGTTCCTTCGTTGTATTAAAATGTGAGCGACATCAGTCTTTGTAGCTCCGGACGCATAGGCAAACAAGTAGACAGACGCACGCACGCACGCACGCACGCACTCACGCACGCACGCACGCACGCACGCACGCACGCACGCACGCACGCACGCACGCACGCACGCACGCACGCACGCGCAGTTTGTTGAATATTTTGAAATTAATTTGACTGAGAGCTGTTTTAATAAACAGCAACAGCCCAGTCAAGTTGGTTTCAAAATATGCAGTCGCGTACGTGTAGCATATAGTTATACCTTACAATTTAGATTCTTGGAATTCAGGATTCAAACTTTCAAATCAATTCCAACAAAAGTAAAATGTTGGCGGAACTTCGCTAAAAATGGGTGGGGCATAGCTAGACATGAGTGGGGCTTAGCTAGACACGGGTGGGGCTTAGCTAGACACGGGTGGGGCTTAGCTAGACACGGGTGGGGCATAGCTAGACACGGGTGGGGCATAGCTAGACATGGGTGGGGCTTAGCTAGACATGGGTGGGGCATAGCTAGACATGGGTGGGGCATAGCTAGACACGGGTGGGGCATAGCTAGACATGGGTGGGGCATAGCTAGACACGGGTGGGGCTTAGCTAGACATGAGTGGGGCTTAGCTAGACACGGGTGGGGCTTAGCTAGACACGGGTGGGGCATAGCTAGACATGGGTGGGGAATAGCTAGACATGAGTGGGGCTTAGCTAGACACGGGTGGGGCTTAGCTAGACACGGGTGGGGCTTAGCTAGACACGGGTGGGGCTTAGCTAGACATGGGTGGGGCTTAGCTAGACATGGTTGGGGCATAGCTAGACACGGGTGGGGCATAGCTAGACATGGGTGGGGCATAGCTAGACACGGGTGGGGCATAGCTAGACACGGGTGGGGCCTAGCTAGACATGGGTGGGGCTTAGCTAGACACGGGTGGGGCTTAGCTAGACACGGGTGGGGCATAGCTAGACATGGGTGGGGCTTAGCTAGACATGGGTGGGGCTTAGCTAGACATGGGTGGGGCATAGCTAGACACGGGTGGGGCATAGCTAGACACGGGTGGGGCATAGCTAGACACGGGTGGGGCTTAGCTAGACACGGGTGGGGCATAGCTAGACATGGGTGGGGCATAGCTAGACATGGGTGGGGCATAGCTAGACACGGGTGGGGCATAGCTAGACACGGGTGGGGCATAGCTAGACACGGGTGGGGAATAGCTAGACACGGGTGGGGCATAGCTTGACACGGGTGGGGCATAGCTAGACATGGGTGCGGCATAGCTTGAGATGGGTGGGGCATAGCTAGACATGGGTGGGGCATAGCTAGACATGGGTGGGCATAGCTAGACATGGGTGGGACATAGCTAGACATGGGTGGGGCATAGCTAGACATGGGTGGGGCATAGCTAGACATGGGTGGGGCATAGCTAGACATGGGTGGGGCATAGCTAGAAATGAGTGGGGCATAGCTAGACATGGCTGGGGCATAGCTAGACATGGGTGGGGCATAGCTAGACATGGGTGGGGCATAGCTAGACATGGGTGGGGCATAGCTAGACATGGGTGGGGCATAGCTAGAAATGGGTGGGGCATAGCTAGACATGGGTGGGGCATAGCTAGAAATGGGTGGGGCATAGCTAGAAATGGGTGGGGCATAGCTAGAAATGGGTGGGGCATAGCTAGAAATGGGTGGGGTATAGCTAGAAATGGGTGGGGCATAGCTAGAAATGAGTGGGGCATAGCTAGAAATGAGTGGGGCATAGCTAGAAATGGGTGGGGCATAGCTAGAAATGGGTGGGGCATAGCTAGAAATGGGTGGGGCATAGCTAGAAATGAGTGGGGCATAGCTAGAAATGAGTGGGGCATAGCTAGAAATAGGTGGGGCATAGCTAGAAATGAGTGGGGCATAGCTAGAAATGGGTGGGGCATAGCTAGAAATTGGTGGGGCATAGCTAGAAATGAGTGGGGCATAGCTAGAAATGAGTGGGGCATAGCTAGAAATGGGTGGGGCATAGCTAGAAATGGGTAGGGCATAGCTAGAAATGGGTGGGGAATAGGTAGAATTGGACCAACCTAGAAATGGGTGGGGCTTAGCCACAAATGGGAGGGCATAGCTAGAAATGGGTGGGGCATATCTAGAAATGGGTGGGCATAGCTAGAAATGGCTGGGGCATAGCTAGAAACGGGTGGGGCATAGCTAGAAATTAATCCCTCTATTTTGGTTATAGCTTTGCTTTCCAAGAATACAGTGGCCATAATCTTCATGCTGGGCCTAACAGCTTTAAACTTCCTGCTCTATATGTAACCCACTCCATACAGTGGTGTTTGGCTGTTTGCTCTCAAGATTATAGATGATGTAAATCCATGTTGATCTTACTTGAATCCTTTTGGTCAACTCCAACATTTGGGTGAATTACCCACTATTCTGGCGGGCATGCGGGAGAGGGGGTGGGAGTCGGGGCACGCTTAGGCCGTATTCTCACTAGAGACTTAATCAGGAATAAGGGCATACTGAAGTATGACGTTATTCCCGATTCACTCTCTATTGAGAATATGGACTTAATCTGTTCCATTTGTAGATGACACGATTTGAGAATTTTTTAGCATCAATTCTGGAACGTGGTTTTAAAGGATTAGCGCAATGTGCTCGGGTGCCTGAAGTCTGAAAGATGTCTTCTTAGTTGAGTTTGTAGCAGTTGTTCAGGATTTTGTACGTCTCTCTGAGGTCTGTCTGCTGTATCGCCTTGTTCGGTCATGTTTTCAAACTCTGCTCCACACAATCTAGTGCAACAACCACGTAACTTGTCTAGCTGTGTGATATCTTTGCGGGACCATGGACTCCAGATAGGACTGCAATACGGTGAAATTTTCCGTATCAGAGCTGATGGTCTATATGTTTGAAACCGTTACGTGGAAACAGTCGGTGAGACTAAGCAGGGGTGCAGCAGAATTCCAACCCACAGCAGCAAATCTGACAGCAATAAAACAGAACAACAAGTTAACATATGGAAAGAGGAGGATGAAATGTTAGTGACTTTGTATATGGCTAGGATAGTATATATATTCATGGAAAAACCATACAATAATTAATACAGAAGTTTAGTAATAATTTATGATTTAAAGTACATTGATAATTTACCTTTAACAAGCCACCAGCCCACATATGAATAGTAATCGCCCCTAAATACTCCCAACCCCTCCCCTCATCAACCGGGGACAATGCTCAATTCAATGTTGAATATTTTGAAACTAGTTTGACTGTTTACTTTCTCCTAGTACCATTTTCAGGTGTACGAATTGTATTGTAAATAAATTCTGCAGCTTAATGATTGTTGAATATTTGAGTCTGAATTGAAACTAATTTGACTGCGGAAATTGATCGATTTACTTTCTCCTAGTGATATTTTCAAATGGACGAATTGTCTGTCATTGAAAAATTTGTAGTGTAATGACTGTTGAATTTTTTGAAAATAATTTGACTGACAATTGTCAACCTACTTTGTCCTTGCGGCATTTTCAGGTGTACGACTGTATATCTTTAATAACTTCGCAATTAAAATATATATATATATATATATATATATATATATATATATATATATATATATATATATATATATATATATATATATATATATATATATATATATATATATATATTTATTTATTTATATCTTAACAACTCAAATGCAACATGTTATTTCCTAAGAAATGAATATGCAGATGCAAGCCAACTTGACGGGAGGTCTTTACTGCATGCGCAAGCAACAAATATTGACAACAACAGCGTCAAATCAAATCAATTTCCCTATATGTATCACAGTTTACACGCATGACTACTTTGAATACGGGAATTCTGCAGGTTCTCGGATTTCTGGGCTAAAACAGCTAGGAATTATTATGACATGAATCTTTATTCACATTAGGCCGTTGGCCCTTGAGTGACGACGACATGTGCACTAATAATAACTATTAGGCCTACAGATAGACGTAGCTATCCTAGTTTGTAACACGACATCACGGCGATTCTATCGCTTTAATTATTAATACACTATGGGAAAACAAAGCCACTTCACCATCGCGTCTCCAGCTCATACACCGGCAACAGGTGTGCAAACGAGATCACAACGAGACTTACCCGAGTCGTGCGCGTGATCGATCACTCACTCAATCACCTAACCAGGTGAGCTGTTGCAGCCTATGCCTCGCTAGGCATCGATCATTTCCAGCCACTCTAT